>JABTTQ020001029.1:0-323606 GCA_016081115.2 Rehmannia glutinosa | reverse complement strand
TTATGTCCATGCCTTGATGGACAAATGCATCAACCATTACATGTGGCTTTTTCAAATATATAAGAGGTGGTGATTACATGAAATGTCCCTGAAACTTAAGTCCACGAAATGATCCTACAAAACATAAAAAAATTAGGTTTTTATGGGTTCGATTTGAGTTTGAGTAAAATTATATTTTATATATAGAATTGCCTCATGGATAATGTCCGTAAAACCCCGCGAATATATAATCCACGTCACATACAAAAAATATTTAGAGGTGCTGTAGAGCTTGTATGGGATCATTCTTTCTTTGGACTTGAGAAATTAATTGAGAAATATTTAGAGGTACTAATACATTTCAGAAGAACTGTTAATACTTTTTAGAAGGACGACTAATACATTTCAGAAGGACTGATAATACATGTGCTCCCTGAAAACTAATAAAACACCACTACTAATATTACGGAAATGCCACCGATCCACGAGTCGATCCGCTCTAACATGTCGCTTGGATTAAACGATCCGACGGGTTTGTGTTTTCTTAAATATAGACTCTATTATGAAATTATCCCCTTCCAAAAAGCTGGCGAACTTTAAAAGGGGAGAGTTGTTTTATATTTATTTATTTTTTTCACACACATATTGGGCCGGATCTAGTTCTTTTATGGGTCTGAACATTCTATTGGGTAGAAATATTGTAAAAATATCGGCCAGCATCATGGGATCATTCTTTCTTTGGGCTTGAGAAATTAATTGTCCCGTCTAAGAATGACACAATTAGGCTGGGCAAGTTTTATGGGCCGGTTGAAATAACCTGATTAAAACACGAATTTGGGCCACCATGCAAATCCATTTAAATCGGCCAGCCAACTGGGAGATTGTACAGATCACTGCAAAAACTGCAAAAGTGCAAATCCTTTCTTTTCGATTTCGAAAATTTCTGTTAGAGTTTCCTCAATCCCTGAATCAACGAATAGTTTTGAATATTTGATTTCGCAAGAGAAAAGTATAGAAGGAGAGTTTCTGCAGCAAAGTCGGTTTCTTCATCAAGCATGGCACCTGTAAGTTCAAGCGCGCCATGGTTATAGATTATTTGTGCTTGTGCTTGCTATTTGTGTATTATGATATCAATGCTTTCATGAAACAGCTAAACGTTCGTATTAGAACTCAATTTTCTGATTTTCCATCAAACAGGGCTTACACCTTAAGCAAAAAAAATAGCGAAGGTGTTTGAGGAGTCTCTGAGGAGAACTGTTCCTTATGAGTTAGATATAGAACCTGCAATTGCTCCTGCCAAAACCCTGATTTTGGTGATTACCAATGGTATGGAGTTTGTAATTATTTATCTTTATTTTGATTGTAAGTTTATTTGGATTGCTAGTTTGAGAAGTTACAAACTTCTCGTAGTGGAATATGTATAAGACGTTGTTATGATGCTGAAAACATACAATCTGCCTTATTCAATATTTTCGTTTCTTTCTTCTGCAAATAAACACAGAAGTCTGCAGCTTTAAAACACTCGATAGTTTTCATCTGCTGGGTTACAAATACATTTTGCTATTCATTTTCCTGTTGAATCCTGGGGGATTGACGAAATAAAATCCTTAAAGACAGTGCAATCTTGTACGCCCCAGGAATCCCTCTGATTTTATTTCTGTTCGTCAATTTTTTTTTACCTCTGTTTCGACTGCTGCAACTTTTATTCAACAGTTATGCTGCTGAAACCTAATTGAACAACTGTTTTATTGATGCAGCAATAATGCCATGGGCTTATGGTCAAAAATTAAAGGCAAGGGTACCTTATTTGAATCTTCTGATCTTATAGGAGAGGTATATTTTACCTTTTCCCACTTAGTCTACTTACTCGCATCTCTTTTTTATATTATAGATATGGCGTTGTACAAATTGTACTTCCTTTGACAATTGCCACATTCTCATTTTTCAGGCCATTGTGAAAAATCTTCCTCAATCAGCAATGATAGAGTCCTGCAGTGTAGGCCAACATGGCTTTGTGAACATCACGTTATCAAATAAGTGGATGGCAAAGGTTTATTTGGATTATTTGTTTTATGCTTATTTTTGGTGCTCTCTAGTCCTTATGTTTCTGGTGCTTCTTATCTATGTATATGTAAGGAACTTTTTTGATGTTTTAGAGTATTCATGAGATGCTTGTCCATGGTATTGAAACTTGGGCACCGGAGCTTCCTGTTAAAAGAGCAGTGGTGGACTTCTCTCGCCAAACATAGCGAAAGAGATGCATGTTGGTCATTTAAGATCGACGATTATTGGGGACACTTTGGCCAGAATGTTGGAGTTCTCAAATGTTGAGGTTCTTCGTAGAAACCACGTCGGTGACTGGGGCACTCAGGTAGACATGATCCTCTGCGAATTCCCTTTTATTTTTATTTTTTTTATCATGTTTTATAGGCAGATCAATGTCCTTGTCAGCCTTCCTCTATTTGTACTTTTTGATAAATAAGAATAAATCCGCTATCATGTTTCAGACTAAGCAAGATATAAACACTGGTTAAGAACCTTTGCCCAAACAACCAAGCCATAATGGCTAAAACAATCTATTCCTTCCCATGAGAAAACAAGAACCTTTTTGGTCACGTTTAGAATATGTGCATATATATATTTATATACTTACCTAATTACACCTCCATCCATATAAAGCTTCCTTCTTGTTTGGCATAAATTCAAAATTTCTTGTTCATAGGCTCTATTTTAAATAATCAAATCTCACTCTGAATTACCATCTCATCCATTATCTCAAAACAAAGAATAGTTTTCCATTAATCCTCAACTTTCTTCTGGTTTGGTTGAAGCATTAAGATAAGGATTTTGTATTCGTCCTTCAATTTCTATATTAGATGCTCATTCCAATTTTGAGGATCTTTGATGGTTCAGTTGGGACATGCATCTTCATTGATTGTAAAGGTGGTCATGGTCCTCCCCCATAGTCTCTCAAACACATACACACACAATATGCTACAGATATCAAATCGTGTTGTCTATAGTATTCTTTTTTATAGTACTTATATTGTACTCACAAGGATTTACATGGATAAACTTCATTTTTAATAATTTGCTTCGTAATATATTGCACTTTGTGATTATATATTGTATGTTCTGCAGTTTGGCATGTTAATAGAGTTCTTCTTTGAGAAGTTTCCTTCTAAGGACATTTCCAGTGATCAAGCCATTGGAGACCTCGAGGTGAGGAGAGAACTTATGCACCCATTGGTTCTTGTTATGTTTTTGCATTTGCTTTTTCTGATTTATCTTACTGTAGAGTTGTATTTTAACAGTATTCGATTACAGATAAAATATTATAAATAACTTTGGTCTTTATTTGGCTGCTTGTTTCCTTAGAACCTAATAACAACACCATTCTCGTCCATTTTAGCAACTATTACTTCATGCATAAATTAGGTTTTGCAAAAGTTCCATTATCTAACTGTCACATGCTCTTATTATTTTTTATTAGGAATACAAATTTTACTTGTCATTTCTGTAACATATATTTTGATCTTCAACATGCACACTTAGTTGGGATGTATGTTGTAATGTGACTTCATACTTTCAGGATTATGACTGTCACTCCTACGGTTCTACGTAACTGTCCACTTTGAATGATTTTATCTGCTGCATTTTGACAAATGCAATTGCAATCAATTCACACAGAGTTTGACTTGAATCTCCCCTTTTCAGGCATTCTATAAGGCTTCAAAGCAAAGATTTGACAATGATCCTGTATTCAAGGAGAGGGCGCAGAGGGCAGTAGTCAGTCTTCAGGTGAAAAAATGAGATGCTATAGTTCATACCCAATGTTACAGCTTCTAAACAACTATTTCTTATTTGGATAGATAAGACTGAGTATCTGTTTCTAGATAATTAACTTATCAAAAGATATAAGTTAAGTGCATTCCTGTAATCTCCTCTATATTATCCATGATTGTATGTCTTTTGCCTTACAGGCTGGGGATGAAAAGTACAGGAAGGCATGGGCACAAATATGTGAAATAAGCCGAAGAGGCTATGAAAAAGTATATCAGCGTCTTGGAGTTCACTTAGAGGAAAAGGTGCTTCTTGATTTCTTTATGCAGTTGCTAGATGGGTTATATTTTTATTTAGAAACTCGCAATTGGTTAATAAGCAATTAGTCACTTCTCCAATTTGGTCAAGTTTATGCCTTTATCATCCCTAATACCTGGATGAATCATGGTTTTAAAATTTGGTACTAGGATCAAGCTTTTAATCACAAGTATGCTATATCTAATGATTTCCCCCCATTTTTACCCCTTTCCCCTCCAGGGAGAAAGCTTTTATAATCCTTACATTCCAGCGGTTTTGAAGTTGCTGGATGAAAAGGGATTAATTGAAGAAAGTGAAGGTGCACGTGTAGTCCCGATTGAAGGAAAAAGAATACCACTCATTGTTGTAAAGAAGGATGGTGGCTATAATTATGCTTCAACGGATCTTGCTGCTTTATGGTAGTTCTTAATATCTAAATTATTCAATTATGGCTTACATAAGTTTTTCTATAATTGTTGGATGATCATCAGTAAACCAATGTACCTTGCTCTCTAAGTGTGTTATTATTGCTTTGAAAGTTTTATCCGAATGTGTATATCATCTGTTATGCTAGCTCTTTTAGTAAATAGGGTGGAGAGATCTGATGGTTGGTAATGATGGTGTTTTTCACTGTCGAGAAGCTTATTAGCTCCTTTGATACCTGACAGGCTATATTGCATACAGGAACGAGTTGTCTTTTCTGTCAGGCTTCATTAATTTAGTGGGAAAGTTAATTATTCTTTTATTCGAATCATTTGTGCTTCGTGTAGGTACAGACTGAATGAGGAGAGGGCAGAGTGGATCATATATGTTACTGACGTCGGGCAACGAGAGCATTTTGAAATGGTCTTTGCCGTAAGTTCTTGTATTCTATCTAAGTTGGCCTAAACATCGAGCTTCTATTTTTATATTTTATCATTTGCCGCACCTACGATGCCTGGACCTTTTAATCCAACTTCAGGCTGCCAAACGAGCTGGTTGGCTGCCAGCTGACAGAGATAAATATCCTAAAGCTAGCCATGTTGGATTTGGGCTTGTTTTGGGAGAAGATGGGAAGCGGTTTCAACTCAAGTACTGAGACTGTAAAATTGGTTGATTTGCTTGATGAGGCCAAAAGCCGAAGCAAGGAGGCTCTAGTTCAAAGAGGTATCGTGATGATTACTTAGTAATTTTAAAAGCTTCTAATTGACGTAATTATTATTGATTTTATACAGTTATATGGTTGTCATAGCAATTTCACAATACCTAATCATAAAGATCCTATTTGTTTTCGGTAGGTAAAGCTAAAGAGTGGACTGCAGATGAGCTTGATGGTACTGCTGAGGCAGTAAGTTATGGGGCTGTCAAGTGAGTTCCTTTGTTTTGTATGTCTTCTAAAGGGGCAAATATATTTTGCTGAACGCTTTAGGAGAAATAAGAACTCAAGATGTTAATTTTCTATGTGTGTTCATGCATCCACCTCCTGGCTGTTCTGTGGTTTAGCTTGTTCAGTTTTTGAAAAATCTAGTTGCACGAGGTGGTCCCTGGCTATTATTAGAGACCAATATGCGACTTTGTTACTTTATATATAGATGTTGTTAGGGATCTGGACTAGATCTCAAAGTACATAGTTTGTTCAATGTCTTGGTCCATTTTATGCATGATATGCAAGGTAATATTTTCCTTTTTCTCTATTGTAACAATTCCTTTTTCTCTATATATAAAACAGATATGCTGACTTGAAGAATAACAGAACAACAAATTATACATTCAGTTTCGATCAGATGCTAAATGACAAGGTGATTATGGAATTTGCCATTTACAGTATAATATTCTTTATTTTCTTAGCCGTCTTTCGTAATAAGCAAACAGTTGGGTACTTTATCTCCGGTTATGGTCAGCTGGTTCTTGACTCAGGTTTGAACACATTTTTTATGTCTCTTCATGGCTAGCTGGTTGTCATCACATTAGCGTTATTAGTATCCATTATATCTTTTAGACTTTTATTCTGTTTTGCCTTCTATTAAGTTCATTTTCCAACCAAAAATCTTGTTTTATGTGTGTTCCCTTGGATGGCATATAGTTTTATTCCCATACTGGTCATAGGATTTCTACTAACAAAAGTTTCTTTACTCATTGCCGTTTACTGGATTTTGAGTAGGGAAATACTGCTGTCTATTTACAATATGCCCATGCTCGTATCTGCTCCATCATCAAGCGATCGGGTAAAGATGTGGACGAGTTAAAGAAGGTGGGCAATCGTTCTCTCTGATTACTGATATGTTGTAAACAGAATGCCTCATTTTTTTTGTTACTCATTACATTCTTTATGAGATCTTAAGTCAAATGACTTCATGAATAAGAAGAATGTGTATGCAGAGTGTTCATCCATTTTTCCTTTTTGTTTATTGTACTCATTACCAAAGCTGGTGCAATACCCATATGCAAAAATTTGTTCATTTGTTGTGTTTTGGTCTTATGCAAGTTTGCTATGTGATGTGGTTTGTAAACTTCTCAAGATTCAAGAAGTGATGTGGCAATTTAAGTGCTGTCAATTGAAAGTCAGTTTGTATTGTGACTTCATGTAATTGTCATGCTTCTGCTTGAATTTGTTTGTTGTTTCTGATATTTAGGTTTAAGATTAAGGGATAATTACAAAAACACCCCAAGGTTTAGGCTAATTACAAAAAAATCCAGAGATGTTTCAAAATTACAAAAGCCCCCGAGGTCTGATTTTGTCTTAAATTTAAAGGGTTAACTTAATATTTCTACAAATATCAGGGTAGTTTTTTGAAATATTTTTTGCTTATGAAGCGGGAAGCTGAATCAAACCTTAAGGGTTTTTTTGTAATTTTCAAAAATCTTTGGGTTTTTTGTAATTAGTCCAAACCTCAGGGTTTTTATGTAATTATCCCTAAGATTAATACCAAGCCTTTGAGCATCATAGGGTTTAATGTTGCTTGGAACTGTCATAGAAATGTCAGGAGTATATATGTAAAAGTAATTTGATTATGGTTTGTTTAATTTGCTGTCATGTTTATGTTTGACAGATAGGACCAGTGGAGTTGGCTCATCCCGATGAACGGGCCTTAGGACTTCGTTTACTCCAATTCCCAGAGGTAGAAATTCAAGTGACTCTTGTGACTCACCATTTCACTCCTAGATATTGGCCTGGTTACTTAAACTGTATCTTATGTTCTTGTTTTTACCTTTTCAGATTGTTGAAGAGGCATGCACCAAACTTTTACCTAGTGTAATTTGTGAATACCTGTACAATTTGTCTGAAGATGCTACAAGATTGTATACCAATTGTCAGGTATGAGATGCACATAAAATAAAAGGATGAAAACAAATCGATCAAGGAAAAGTTTTACTTTTGCCTTTTCTGGTATCGATGTACACCCGTGAGAATATCATTGCCTGTTTCCTGAGATGCCAATTGCTTCAGATGACAGAAGTTCCTCCTTTTGAAACCTTTAAATGAAAAATGTTTTCTTTCCTTTGTATCAATCCACGCAAGAGTGCTTAATTTCTTCATCTCATGGCCAACAAATATCACTCTTTGTTCATTAATTTTCTCAATATTGCATACATTCCTACACTTGTTGCATAGGGCCGATCTTTGGTGATCATATTGATTGGAAATAAGTTGTGTTATGTGTGTTCCTGTATTATTTTCATCGCTTGATAAGTTGGTGGATTCTTATATTTTGACATAGAATTCATTAAAGAGAGTTGAGAAGGTTTTATGTGAGACCGCCTCTCATGGACTTAAGTTCGTGACACGTGTCCTACAATACACAAAAACATGGGTCCTTTCATGGGTTTGGGTTTGGGTTCAAATTTACTTACATATAGGATCTGTCTCATGAAAAATGCCCATAAGATCGTCTCATACAAGTTTTTGCCAAGAGAGTTTTACTCATGTTCTTGAAATATTTACAGGTTGTTGGCTCAGCTGAGGAAACGAGCAGGCTCTTACTCTGCGAGGCAACAGGGGTGGTTATGAGAAAATGCTTTTATTTGCTAGGGATTATCCCTGTCAACAAAATTTAAGACTCTAAAAAAATTTATCCATCTTTACGTGCTTGGTACATATTTTCGTATAGATTCACATTGTTATCAATGCTAGTCTGCCAGCCTAATTAAATCTTACAAAATTTTGTTTTGGTTATGCGAACAACTTTTTTTTTTTTAAGTACAATGGGGGTTATGAGAACAACTTTGAAATTAAGAATATGGCTTTGAAATTTCATTTTATGCTGCAAGTCTCATACGAGATTTCAATCAATTCATTCTATAGAATGAAAATGTAATTTTCTGGAGAGAGAGAAAAAAATGGAAACATAGTTGTGAAAAAAGATCAAATTCCTGATCAATAAATTCAATATTTAGGTAACTCCAGCTTTTTTTTTTCTGAAATTATTAATATTATTATAATGGTTAATTGTAGAAAAAATCACCAACTTTTGGTGTTTTTGGAATTTTATTATTACTTTCTAATTTGTGGTCTTGTTTGGTTATATTTTTAAGTGCCCATTTTTATGTCAAACTATTCATAAATGACTCAATTTTTTTTTAAATAAGTTGGGAGTACTGTTTGGAAATGAGATGATAAATTTGAAAAAGAAACTGAAAGATACATGATTCGAACATTGGTCAACACCCTTACAACGAGTGAGCGATACCACTTATGTATAGTCTATGTTTGTTAACTCTTTATGGTTTTTTTTTAGTACAGTAGGGACGTAGGGATAATAAGGGAGGAAAGATAATAGGGGAGATAACTCATGTAATTATATAATTATACGAGATTGAATCTCGATCAATAGACCTAACACACAAGTATATACCATTCAAACAAGTATAAACACGAGTTCCTACCATTGAAATACATATAATGAAGACACGGTTGCTTAATATGTTTGTGTGTGCACACGTCTGCACTTAATAGTGTTTTTTTGAAAAAAATATTGAATTTTGAATTTTTATTGTAAGTTTTTGATTATGTATTTTATTGTATATTATAGGAACATGTTTGTATATTTACGGGGTGTATTAATTAAATACATATATAAAATATATAAAATTAATAAAAGATCAAACTGCATTCGGAGTATAATCAAATAATATATATAAAAAAACAAATATTTAACTAAATATACAACAAACAGACATCAAATATGCAACAAAAAATATAAGCACTCAAAAGCAATAAAAAGATGGTAACTAACATGCAGTATTTAAAAAAATGCTGAATATCGTATCCAAGGGCGGAGGAAGGGGGGGCCACTCCGGGCCCCGGCCCCCATTTTTTAAAAAAAAAATTTTACCCTAGAATTTTTTTTAATTTTTTTTTAATTATAATTTATATGATTTCCGTGTATCGGCCCACCCTGTTTCCGTGTATCGGCCCACCCCTTTTTTTATTCCTGGCTCCGCCATTGATCGTATCTAAATATGCAAGAAAACTATAATAACTATACATGCACGGAGGGATGACAATGGAGCGGGTCGAAACCCTTCTCCACATTAAACCCGCCCCGTTCGGGATTGGTTCAAACCCGGTCAAACGGGTCTCGGACGGGTCGCAGACCCGGTCAACGAAAACCCGCTGGGTCCGGGGCGGGTAACGGGTCCACATGGACCCGCCCCGTATATACATATTGGGAAAATTGCAAAATTTGTCCTATAACTATAAGCAGTTTGCAATTTCGGTCCTGTAACTATTGAGTTTGCAAAATTAGTCCTGTAAGTTTGAAAGTATTTGCAAAATTGGTCCTATATATTTCATATATAAGCAATTTCGGTCCTGTAAGTTTCAAGTTGTTGCAAAATTTGTGCCCTAGGGTTATTTCATATTTTCAAAATACCAAGAAAACCCTTATGCGCATAATTCGCTTATTTGACTAAGTGTTTTGCCTAAAATATTACCAGAGCCCGGATTTATTAAGAACTTTAAGTTATATTTATTATTTTATATCATTAACAATTGGTGAGGAGAATTTTCTCCGAGAAAATGGATCCGACGAAAGTGTTCAAGATGTATACCCTACAGATATATTGTCAAAATTTGACGATGTATGCACAAGAACACTGCGACAAGATAACATATTGGAATAATCAATATCTAAAAAGAACTCTCGCAGAGCCGATAAAAACCTCGAGACAATACGAAAAACAAGCAACATATTGTCTGGGTATCACTTCCACCCGCAAGTACCCACCCCGCCTAGAATTTTTAGTTGTAAGATAGATTTTAATGTATATTTTGCATATATAATATATATTATAATATAATTTTTATGTATTCTTATATTATATTTAATATTTATAAATTGATAATAATAAATTTTGTAAATAATATTTTATAAATATATATATTTTTATTTTTTTTTAATTTAATTTAAAATGGGGTAGAACGGGTCGATCCATCTTGCCCTGCTCTAGCAGACGGACGGTCCCGCCACCCGCCCGCCCGCCCCATTGCCATCCCTATAAAATTGCTAACTTTAGAAAGATAAAGAACCAAAAATGCTATTTAGCCAGAAGGGCAAAATTATCCAAGACCCAAAACTGCAATTTTTAAAGACAAATGACTAAAATTGCAACTACCCCAAAGTTATATGACTAAAATTGCAATTTACCCTATACATATTTAAGTCAATTTTTAATTATTTGGTCAACATGTAACTTGACTACTTGAGGACTGCCCCACAAAATTGCACTTCTGATAAAAAAAATTTCCTCCGCTGCGAGAGGTTAGGGTTCTCAATTTTCTGGTGCGCCTCACTCCGTCTCTCACTCGCGACTGGTCTGCCCCCTCCGACTGCTCACGCACGCCGGCACCGGAGGCCCGCCGCGTCTCCGATAACTGCTGAAACTACGTGAGGTAAGATCTTTTCCACCTGCTGGACTCGGCCTTCTTTATTTGATTTGACAAATTCAAATTGTAATATGCAGATTATTTACATTTACTTTATCGGATTGGTATATGATTTTTACATCAACTCGAAAGTTCTACTTTTATCCTAATCCTTATTTTACTCCCTTTTTATGGTCATTGTTATTATTGCTATTAAATTATCATTAATCTTCTAAGAAATAATTATTCTTAAATAATATATATTAACTATCACATGATTTATTTTGTCTGGATTTTTTTCTCCAAATCAGAGTCAACATTTTATTTAAAAAATTACGCTGGCAGCAGCATTGTTATAGATATGCATTTTTATTTGTGGGTTAAGTTTTTTTTTTTTTTTTAATTGTGTATTTGAATTATCCGCCTTTTAAATTTATATACGGGTTAAATTTCTTTTGTTTTATTTAAAGTTGAAAAAGATAAGGTGCCAAATTTATGGATAATCTTCTTCAAAATCCATCTTATATATGTTAGGGAACACAAGTATAATGTTCTTCTTCCAGAATATAACTTGCCTAATATTTGGACTCTTTAAAGGAATGACAAATCATCTATATATATATAATAACAGCCGCTTCTGGAAATAGTATGTAAAAAATTTTCCCGCCCTTTTGCAGTTACTATAAAAAGTAAAAAAGATATGTATAAAAATAAAAAAGTGATAAATATTTGGTATTTCATTATTTTTGGTAGTCAACTTTCTTTAAATAATCACTTTTTTAAATAATATAAAAAATAGAATTATTTAAAACTAGCTTTCCAAATCTGTGTGTACTGCATTAATTATTATATTTATGTTTTTCTTTTTTTCTTAAAAAAAATAATAACTTTTTTATTTTTGACAGTTGTTTTACGTATAATATATCACATTAATCAATTTTTTATGACCTTCAGTTTGACATCCATATTACATATATAAAATATAAAAAACAAAAACATAATAAATAAAAATATATAAAAAATATCTACTAATCATCGTTATTTGTAATGTGCTTTAAAAGTTATGCATTTGAGTTATTGGACATCAATTTGTATATTCACGTATTTTGTATTCTCTATATATAGTTGTTATTTGAGTTTAGTCTATTTCTTAATAGTTATTTAGAATTATATTTAAATTAATTAAATTCAATTAAAAAAATTAACTACAGAAAATATATCAAAATATGTATCCAAATTTTATATATCACATGTATTTATGCATAACATTATATATATTTACGTAAGCAGAAAATTAAGATTTATTTAAAATGAAATTATACTCAAAATAGTATTTTATATATAGAAAATTACTTTTTATATAGTAACATACTTTTCATGTTGATTGAAATTATTTTTTATATTTATCAATGTATTTTGATACTCAAATTTTAATGTTGTACATTACTCGCGACTGGTCTGCCCCCTCCGACTGCTCACGCACGCCAGCACCGGAGGCCCGCCGCGTCTCCGATAACTGCTGCAACTACGTGAGGTAAGATCTTTTCCACCTGCTGGACTCGGCCTTCTTTATTTGATTTGACAAATTCAAATTGTAATATGCAGATTATTTACATTTACTTTATCGGATTGGTATATGATTTTTACATCAACTCGAAAGTTCTACTTTTATCCTAATCCTTATTTTACTCCCTTTTTATGGTCATTGTTATTATTGCTATTAAATTATCATTAATCTTCTAAGAAATAATTATTCTTAAATAATATATATTAACTATCACATGATTTATTTTGTCTGGATTTTTTTCTCCAAATCGAGTCAACATTTTATTTAAAAATTACGCTGGCAGCATCATTGTTATAGATATGCATTTTTATTTGTGGGTTAAGTTTTTTTTTTTTTAATTGTGTATTTGAATTATCCGCCTTTTAAATTTATGTACGGGTTAAATTTCTTTTGTTTTATTTAAAGTTGAAAAAGATAAGGTGCCAAATTTATGGATAATCTTCTTCAAAATCCATCTTATATATGTTAGGGAACACAAGTATAATGTTCTTCTTCCGAATATAACTTGCCTAATATTTGGACTCTTTAAAGGAATGACAAATCATCTATATATATATAATAATAACTTACTTCTCGAAATAGTATGTAAAAAATTTTCCCGCCCTTTTGCGCTTACTATAAAAAGTAAAAAGATATGTATAAAAATAAAAAAGTGATAAATATTTGGTATTTCATTATTTTTGGTAGTCATTTCTTTAAATAATCACTTTTTTAAATAATATAAAAAATAGAATTATTTAAAACTAGCTTTCCAAATCAGGTACTTTGCATTAATTATTATATTTATGTTTTTCTTTTTTCTTAAAAAAATAATAACTTTTTATTTTTGACAGTTGTTTTACGTATAATATATCACATTAATCAATTTTTATGACCTTGATTTGACATCCATATTACATATATAAAATATAAAAACAAAAACATAATAAATAAAAATATATAAAAAATATCTACTAATCATCGTTATTTGTAATGTGCTTTAAAAGTTATGCATTTGAGTTATTGGACATCAATTTGTATATTCACGTATTTTGTATTCTCTATATATAGTTGTTATTTGAGTTTAGTCTATTTCTTAATAGTTATTTAGAATTATATTTAAATTAATTAAATTCAATTAAAAAATTAACTACGAAAATATATCAAAATATGTATCCAAATTTTATATATCACATGTATTTATGCATAACATTATATATATTTACGTAAGCAGAAAATTAAGATTTATTTAAAATGAAATTATACTCAAAATAGTATTTTATATATAGAAAATTACTTTTTATATAGTAACATACTTTTCATGTTGATTGAAATTATTTTTTATATTTATCAATGTATTTTGATACTCAAATTTTAATGTTGTACATTTGGAATTAGATATGAGTTTGTATGTTTGATAATTTTTTAATTTATGTGTATATATAAAAATAAATAATTTTTGTTTTTTTGAAACATTTCTTTTTCCCTTCAAATTGCATTGCTAAATATAAAGCATGGTTTTTGTTTAGTTCCTTTAATAATTGTGATAATTGATTAATTTTGTAAACCCAAAAAATATTATAATTTGAAATAATTTTATTGTTAATTTTATTGAAAAAATAATTTATTAAATATTCAGGATTAGGGTAGTAAAAAAGATTCCACATTGGGTGCTTAAAATATTTTTCAAACTTTTACTTTCTCATAGAACACCTTCCATAAATAGATACAATTCATGTTCACACAACAAAATATTTCGTATTTAAAGAGATTTTCTTATAGTCTAATATAACTAATTTTTATTGTTTGATCGATGATTTATAATCAAATTAGTTATCTTTATTTTAATTATTTTTTGAAATTTTAAACTTTTTACAATCACTTTTCTTTTAAAACATAAATGATATAAATCCATAATTAGCGAAATAAAGAATAAGAACAAGTAAAAATGAAAATAGGTTTAATTTTTAGAATTAATAAAGTAATAAATTATAAATATATTTAATATTATTATATATAAGCAATTACCGACCGTGCAAGAGAACATATTTACAATTCCAGGAAGGATGACCTCGGATCAGTGGTATATATAATACACATATTCGGAAATAGGGATGAGAACAGAGAATTCCGTTTTATCTAATCTAATAGGAAGGGGACATGCATATAAATAATGTTCCTATTCCATTCCCGATTCTAAAGAAGTAGAGATTCCTCATCCCAGCTCACATTCTCACATCCCCGAATTAACCAGGGATTGGCTGACCCATGCATTCTATTCGGTTACCAACTAGGATGATGCAAGAGATATAATTCATTAAACTATTAGACAATTATACATGTAACAATACAAAATAGAAGTCTAATAGATATATACCGATGCATCGCACTGCAAAAACTAGTTTGTTTAATGTTTAAATTCGACTTTCCAAAATTTTTGGCCCACTCAAATTGAAGGATAAATTATAAATTAGAAAGATACCAAGCCATCAATGCAAATTTATTTTCCTTTGTTTTAATAAGAAAATATAATTTTTGTTTTTAGCAATTGCAAAAAAGCGGGAAAACAAATTTGGAAATAAGTTTGTTATTATATATAGATAAGATGTTAGATATTGTTTTAAGAATTTGTTGAAGTGCTTGGATAAAATAAGATGGTGTAACTTTTAAGATATTAGTAATGACAATTTTGTAGTTAAAATAGTCAAAATTAAAGAAAGTTATTGAAAATTGAAATAAGATATTTTTTTTTAAAAAAGTTGGGGTTTCCCACCTTTTTAAATTTAGTTTTTAAACTCATAATCATTGTTCTAAAAATCCCGCCTAGCCCCACCTAGGCGCTAAGCCCCCTTGTCCGCCTATATTATTCTTCCGATTAAGCCCTATTTAACCCCGTCCAGGCTCCGTCTAGATGCTAGGCCCCAATCTGTCGTCTGCCTAGCACATTGCGTTTTTTAGAACATTGCTCCTAACATCTTGTTGTTTTCCAAACTTATTCAATAATTTTAGATATATTAAATAATTTTAAATCTTATTTCACATATTTAGACTCCATTTAATTAATTATTTTTGAATTTATTAAATAGTTTTTACAATTTTATTTTTGTATTTTCTAATTTGACTATCACTTGATTAGCTCAAATCCAAGTCATCCAACAAGTCATCCAAACTCATTTCTTAGCTTAATACTTAGGTCCATTTGTTCATATGAATTCTCTAGAGTTTTGTAGGGAAGTCGTAGAGAAATGCAGGGACTTTCTGAGAACTCCATTATAAATATCTTGTAGAATATATAAGAAATATTACATGAAGAATTATAGAGGATTTCTCCCAACTTTTAGATCAATTCGATCACCATCATTTGTTGAGGAAATAGAGTGGTATAAATAGTGGTAGGACCTAAGTTTTAGATCATCAAGCATTATAAGCTATTGAATAAAACCCACAAATTTATAAGTTTTAGATCATCAAGCATTATAAGCAAGTTTAATTGAATAAAACCCACAAATTTAATCTCCTTCTTTTGGCAACATCTATAGTTAATGTCATTATTTTGCAATGTAGCACTAACAAAACTGCAAGCCAAAGTTATAATTTGACCCGTCTTACAGATTTATAATTTGACCCGTCTTACAGATTGGGATCCGTAAGACGGTCTGACAAGAGACCTACTCTAAATTAAAAGCTCAACTCCGCTCCGCAGCTAAAGAGGCTCTATTTAAAAGAGACTCTATTTAAAAAGAGACTCTATTTTTGTAAGATGTTTAAAAACAACCTTTTTCCTATTTTATGTATAAAAAATTTATGGTCATAAGGTAACTTACCAAAAAACTCATAATTATAATTGGAAAATCGTGTCTATTTAAAATGAGGCTCTATTTAATTTCCACCAGATATTGAAAAGACAGCTCAAAGTAAAAGAGAAAATGGAAAGAGTCCACGACATTTAGTTCCAAAACCCTGATAAGCTATTATAGTTCACGCTTGGAAGCAAAGAGGAAATAACTGAGAGATCCTTTGGCAAACCCAACATCGTCTCTCCCTCATCTGTTACAGGTTTATGTGAATGGAGTCCAAGTGGGGAAGGCTATTAACTGTGGGGATTTTCTTCACAATTTTAATGGTAGATGGAGTGAGATCGTGGGGGGTGAAATTCACGGCAGAGTGGTGTGTGATGTGTGTGACGACTCTTCAATTGGCCCCGAAGACCATGTTTTACAAGGCAAGACCTCACTTTGATGTATTTCCCAGAAAAAGGTTTTCAATTTTGTAGATTGGGTTCCCTCCTGGGTAATCTTAATTTACTTGTTTTTTGATTCAGTATTGGGCTGTATTTTGTTGGTCATTTATGCAGATGATTTTATTTTGTAGAATCAAAAAGAAATTGTAAACTAAACTGAAGGACTAAAGATAACAGATGTTATTTTGGTTGGCTAGAATTAGATGAGGGGCTAACTTTTAGGCGCCTATTAGTTGTTACATGAAGGATAGAAGTTGTCTTGGTTGGATGAGGAAAATTGAAGTACATGGAAGTTGGGCCCCAAATTGATTCATTTTCCATGCTAATTGACCCTTGGAAACTGGGATGCAATGATCTGATTCTATGGTATATAGTGTGTGTTTAATGTTATCCTTTGCTATAATGTTTTCTTTTTCTAGATAAATCATTTCAAGCATACTTTCTGATTCATATATTAATTGATTAGATGGATATTGAGTTACTGAACATTTTTTTATGAGTGATTTTGAAGTATGAGAAACTGAGTTTATAAACAAGAAAATGTTTTTTCTCTTCCAAGTGTGCATCCCTTAGAAAGTTTTATGTCTTGGCCCTTTTTTAATGCATCGATGATGTGTGGTGAGACTGTTCATGAGGCATCATCTGGCGGGATTCTTAGCATGTGCGCATCGCTGGAGCCTGCATTAAGGTTTCCTGTTAAGTACATGGTTCACATTTTTAATGATGTACGACTATTCACTAATGTTAAATTTGTTTTCCAAGTGTATCTCAAACTATTTCTCTATCGGTCCATTGGCAGTGTGGCATAATTTCTTATGCCTTCTGTGATTCTTGAGGCTAGTATCTTCCAGTTTTTATGACTAAAAAGCACCATAAGTAATAGGAAGACTTTTCGTGAAGTCTAACTGTGCCATGACATAGTTATTTGTTAAAAACGTCATGGAAATATTGTTGGATAACAAAATGACATGGATGTTGTTTTGCATATTTAGTCCATAAATTTAGTTAAGATGAAATGGGAAAATTACAAACTTACAGAGTTGATATACTTGGGTATGAGAGTATGCATTGCTAAGCTTACCAGAGTTCAATTGGCAACCACGTATGAGGTGGTGAAGAGTATAGCTCTCAATGTTACTTTTTACCAAAGGTAAGCATTTCAATGGAAGCTATTTTCTGTTTCTGATGTAGATAATTTTGCTTTTGTTGGAACAGGTGCTGAGGTGGCTGTGCTTTGTATAACCAAGTCTGGGGAAGTTTTAAACTATCAAGCATTCACAAATTCAAATGGGATATATGCAGTGGCTGAGACAATGCCGGAGAGTGAACGGTGGGATGCGTGTCTAGCTAGGCCTATTAGCAGTTTCCACAGCCACTGCACACATTTGGGAGATGGTAGCTCTGGTGTCAAGTTCACTTACAATCATCCCTCAGGCTATTCTCATACTGTCAGACCTTTTGTCTATCATCCGCCCATCGTTCCAGCGCACTGCATTTAGAAAGTGAAAAAAATAATAATAATATATATTCAAATGGAAAGAAGAAGACCAAGCACCGCTATATATCTGTGGAGTATTATATGTATAATCAATTTGTGGGCTTGAATTCAGTGTGTAAGTATGCTGGAATAGATTTCTGGCCATGCGTAAACCCAATTTAACCAGGAATTGTTACATAGCAATTTTTGTGTCCCCTATAAATCTATACAAGAATCCATTTACATGTTTTAAGTGATATAGGTGATGCTTGGGGCTTGTTGCTGTTTAGTCTGCCAGCCTAATTAAATCGTACAAAAACTTGTTTTGGTTATGAGAATAATTTTGAAATTAAGAAAAATGGCTTTGAAATTTCATTTTATGCTGCAAGTCTCATACGAAATTTCAATCAATTCATTCTATAGAATGAAAATGTGATTTTCTGGAGAGAAAAACATGGAAACTTAAATGATATCGCAAGTCGTGAAAAGATCAAATTCCTGATCAATAAGCTTTTCTTGACTAACATTGCAGCATGACAATGGCAACAAGTGTAGAAGTTCAAAAGTTCTGTACTACAAGAAATGGCAAATGTTCGTGTGTGAAATGGTTTTTCTTTTTATGACTTTGGGAGATATGTAAATGGTAGTGTCCGTTTGAATGATGTTTAAATTTTTTAGTGATGCCTCTAGTGAAGCAAGCTGGTTTTGTCCACCTCTATTATGATTTAAAAGACCAATAATTGTGAACAAATATATGTAACATGGTTCTTATTTTTATTTTGAAATTATTATTATTATAATGGTTAATTGCAGGAAAAATCACCAACTTTTGGTGCTTTTGGAATTTTAATACTACTTTCTAATTTGTGGTCTTATATGATTATGTTTTTAAGTGCCCATTTTTATGTCCAACTATCCATAAAAATTGAAGCATGTTTAGTTTTAAATTATTCAATTGTAAATCATCATTCACTTTCCATTTTATTTTACACACAAAATATCTCAAACATATAATTTCATTTCGCAACTCTATACATTATCTTACATCATTTATCAATCAGTATTATCATCTTTTCATCCAATTATACTCGAAGGACCTACCATCACCAATTCTATGTATTTAAAATATTACTATTTTTAAATTATATCTAATGAATATTATATATTCAATTTAAAATATTAAAAATGAACCAACCACTATCAACCTTCATTCTCATTTTTCCAAACAAATTTTTTCATGATATCCTCTGCAAGAAATACAAACTGAATGACAACCAATCACATGCTAAGAATCATACTACGAAGCGATCATTAAAAGATTAACATCAAGAAGAAAATCGAGTTCTCGTATAAACACCTCACTCGCCACAATAAATAATTTTTAACCTCTCCGCTCCAAAAACAAATTACCAGTAAAACAAGAACAATACAACAAATCTGTATATCAGCAGAATATATATTGAATGGATATAATAATAATCAATCAATAAAAAAAAAGATTTTATAAAATACTCCCCAGTCTTTTAAAAAGAAAAGAACAATGGGGAAAATAGCTCAAACGAAATATGGGGAAAAGAATAGATGATTGTCACATGTATAAATGTTACAATATTAATTTTGAAGCATAAATTAAGCCTAAATTATAGGATTTTAATATGGTAACATTTATACACGTGACAGTCATACATGCGGTAGAATATGAGATGAAACACCCTTGTGGAATAGAAAATCTCAGATCTGAATTAAATAGTATCCTCCATAATTTGCGACTTGGCCGCTTAATTAGAGTCATAAGAAACACACTACTCTGAATATTAATTTACAACTTACTCGAATATAGGGGTGTCAATTTAGGACCCGACACGCAAACCCGACACGAACCTAACACGAAATTAATGGGTATGGGTCCGAGGCTTCGTGGGTCCGGGTCGAAATGGGCCGGACGACTAACCCGCCAATTAAACAGGTCGGGTCCGGGTCAACCTACTATGACTGTTTAACCCGTCTAACCCGTTTGTGAATTTAAAAAAAAATTAAGTAAATAATTAATTGTAAGAAAAAAACAACAAACAAGAAATATCTTTAAAACTCAAATGATAAAACCTCATTAATTATGTATTTGTTATTATTATGCATATCTTTTTGAATATTGTCCTCAAAATATGATTAGTATGCTATGTTATTTATGCAATTATGTCATTTCTTTTTGTATGTTGTGAATTGTAATATTTTTTATTGATCGAATAGTGCATGATTACGAAAAAAATCTATTCATTAAAAATATTAAATATATATTAAAATATTTTTATTAGACGGTCAAGTGGGTGGTCCGGGTTACTCCGTGAAATAAGCGGTCGTCCGGTTCAAGATTCGACACGAATAATTAAACAGTCGGGTCCGGATCGGGCACGCTTCGACACGCGAACCTGCGAACCCGGACCCACGAACCCGGACCCAACCCAAATTGACACCCCTACTCGAATATATATCCACAAACAACCTGGAGTATGTACGGTAGCATATGTAATCAAAAATTTGTTTCAATCAGACGCGTAAAAAAAAAAAAAAAAAAAGATGGGAATAATTAAATTTGAGTGCAAATAACTATTTTAATGGCTAGTGTCGTACCCAAAAATTGAAACAACAACGTGTTTTGAGAAAACAGAAGGTCTCTTGTGAGATCGTCTCATGGATGTGGATCCATGAGACAGAGCTCCAAATAATCAAACCTAAAAAGCCAAAACCCTAAACCTAAACGCATCAACTATTTTTTAACGCTCTCTCTACTTTGCAGGAGCAACCACCCTATATATGCCAAACAGTCTCCATCATCGATCTCGCAAAGTTTGTGTCTCTCTATCTCTATTTCCTAACAACACAAATCCCGAGGTACCAACTCTATTGCAACAAACCTTTGTACCAACTCCGCCACAATGTATACTCTTCCGGACTTCCAAGATCCATCGTCTTTCACATTAATTGACGAATCGATATGCTTTCTACCAATACAAATCAAGAAGCGTAAGATAATGTTAAAAAGAAGAGAAGCAGTGATACGTCAAACTCACATCCATCGAAGGAGTTCATGTAAAGACTACTAATCCTCGATTGTTTTAGTAATTATTTTTGTATATAGTAATTGTCTTTGTATAAAAATTGTGTTGGAAATTTAGTTTTGAGAAAATGGGCGTCGACCGACTTTGACCAAATTTTTAATGGCTAAGTATTTAATTCTGAGGAATTAATTATAAATTATTAATCTACGTTTCAAATAGATGTTCGTAGTATTTTTAATTTCTCAAAATCGCATTTCGGTGAGTAAGAAATTAATACACAAAGTTGACTACACGAATATGCATAGTTTATCCTAGTATAAATACTAGAAGGTGTTATAGTTGGATATACTATAACACAAGTGTATGCTCACAAATAGGCCTTGGACCGACTTGACTCTTTGAGCTCGGGTTCAGGTTCAGTTAGTTTTGTCACTTGAAAATGGGCTTGACCCAAATTCAAGTAACTATTGGGCCTTGATGCATCTGACATTGGAGGTGTCCAGGTTCGTAGTATGCCGAATCTAGACATTGGAGGTGTCTAGGTTCACGTGTCTTTTGGAGTTCGTAAACTCCTCAAGTAGTGGTCATAAAGAGGTTTGTAACTCATGGGAGTTACATATGGTATTAATGCCCACTCTATTTATCTTTAATTCCCTACAAGTGTTGAAAATTATGGCATATATAAGTCTAGGTGTTTCTTTGCATTGAGGGGTTAGAAGGAAGAGATGAAGTCAGAATACACTGAAAAATTGCATATCTCTGCATATTCTTCAAGTATCGGTAAAAGTGTTGTAACATTTTGAAGAACACTTCTAAGAGCACTTTCTTCTGCACTCGTGTCCGAAGAACTATTCTCACTCCTTCAAGTTCGAAAGATATTTTTGTGTCAGTGGTGCTACTGTACACAAAAGAGGTAAAGACGTTTTATCTTTGGTGTCATTATGTTGTACCATGAGCACTAGTCGGGATGTATTTATCTTGCGGAAAGAGGTCTTCCTCGACTCGGCTTGTAAAGTTCTATCAGATTCATGCTTCTGGTGTTGTAATCCATTCAAGACTCGTAATAGTTAGATTTTACTTTTCTTGTAATTTTATGTTTTTGTTTTGTAAGCCATCTTGAAAGCTTTTCCCATTTCTGTAACCACTGCAAATATCCAACAATCGCAAGACAAATACGTACCTTCACGATGGCGAGGAGAAACAGAGCCTTAGCTTAGAGATGAATCTGAAAGAAGACTTTCCAAAGGTTCTGGAATTGTAGTTGTTGCTAAAAACGCGTTGCGTTTGAAGCATGGGGCTAGGATGATGATTTCTATGCCATGACTTTGTCTTTAACGGACTTAGTGAAGCACTTTACTGTATGTATTGTGTGGTTTGATATGAATTGAGGATATTTTTCCAAAAGATTCATGGTTTTGGAAAGAAATACAAAATAAGGATATTTACCTATTATATTATCCATACTTATTCTAGAACATCTGTATAATTGATATACATTCGACAAATACTACATATAAAAAAAATTAACTAAATATACAACAAACATACATCAAATATGCAAGCAAAAATATAATCACTCAATAGCAATAAAAAGATGGTAACTAACATATAATATTTACAAAAATGCAGAATATCGTATGTAAAAATGCAAGAAAACTATAATAACTATACATGCACCTGAATGAGTGAAAATCAAAACTACAAAAATATGTATTTACAAAAATTGCTTAATCCCCCTCTCAGAACCGTATATGAGACTTTCATCTCGTACAACTCAAGCAAAAATACCCAAATAAAATAATAGTCGGATACGTAATAGAAAGTTTAAAATTTCTTAATGCAAAAATAATATAATAACTATGCATTTACCTGACTAAGTGAAAAAATCAAAAACACAAAAATGAAAATAAAAGGATATCTTATACGCACAGTTAAATCTAAGAAGTAACACAAACAAAATGCTGCAAAAATCGACAAAAAAAAGCTCAACCCAAACAAAAATAAGTCCCTCCAAAGCATATATATAAACTCTTTAACAAAAAAGATTAAAATAAAACCAATAAATAAACTACACACTAAACCAAAATAGCGTTCCATTCAACAGTTTTTTGAAAACAAATATTATTTCCGACTCGAAACTTCAAAAAATCTGGAAGAAAAAATGCAAGCCTACCTTCGATTTTAAGAACAAGATAATTGAGCCCTTACTCAACCAACTCCTTGCTTAAAAGTGACAAAAATCCACTTCAAAAATCTAGAAAAAGAAATAGTATTCACTTGACGGAAGAAAGAAAAAAAGAAAGAAGAAGAAGAAGGGCTTTGAATGAGAGAAAAAAGGGGAGAAAAATGGATGAAAAAAGTTCATATTAGAAGAGAACTGATCGACATGAATGTTGATAGACTCTTCCTTCCCCAAATCTTGGTAAGTGATATGGTAAGATTTTACTTACTTTTATCATAAATGTTGAATTATATAAACACCCTCCCATAAAATTCAGGATATTAGGAGAAATGCATAAATATCATTACTATCCTAAAACTACTGAAAAGATCTAAACCATCCAAAAAAACTAAATCAACAGCTTAGAAGCGTCCCTACGGTCTCACATAAGGGGATTGGTCTTATTTGAACAAATCCTTATATATATATATATATATATATATATATATATATATATATATATATATATATATATAGGGGAGGATCAAATGAGACCATGTCTCTAGGTGAGACACAATGGACTAATCTCAACCATCCCCACTATTAATCAATGGGTATAATTTAATGGATAAAAAATATATTAAAATATTAATTTAATCAATATAAGGGTAGTAGGGTAAAATAACATAATAAGTTAGTTACAAAAATGGAATCAAATCTCTTTCTCTCTCATACATCTCCGATTTTCCCAAAACTATCTATGCAAAGAAAAAAACTAATATGTAGTACAAGATATCCAACTATGAAAGACGCTATAAACTATGTAACAAAATCAACTAACTATGTATTATCTAGAAACTATCTATGCATTGTGGAATAACTAAATATGCAAAGACATTATGTAACATCCCATTTTTATAATTTCCAAAAGCAACATCCCATTTTCATAACTAAATATACATTATATTGAACCTATTTATGCAAAGTAGTATAACTACATACGCGTGCGTTATATTCAATTATGTCTTGTTTTCGTAAAACAAAGTGCCAACAAAATAACTAAATATGCATTATTTGATGTCTAATTATGCAAAGAGAAGAACCCTAACTATCTTTGTAAAATAAAAATATTTGGAAAGAAAATGTGTTCCTTAAATTCCGCCATAAAATCCGCAGTGTCAATTTCACCATAAAATCCGTTGGGACCACTAATTTGAATTACAAAATTACAATCTCACCCTTAAAAAACTGAATTAATCACATCCCTTCATTTTTTAAGATCAATGGGTAAGATGAGTCCATACTGTCTCACCTAGGGAGGGTGGTCTCATTTTAACCAAATCCTATATATATATATATTGATATAGATATGCATTTTTATTTGTGGGTTAAGTTTTTTTTTTAGTTGTGTATTTCAATTATCCGCCTTTTTAATTTTATATATGGGTTAAATGCTTTTGTTTTATTTAAGTTTGAAAAGGATAAGGTGCCAAATTTATGGATAATCTTCTTTAAAATTCATCTTATATATGTTAGGGAACACAAGTATAATGTTTTTCTTCCAGAATACAACTTGCCTAAATTATTTGGACTCTTTAAATCAATGACAAATTATTTGTTTAATGTTTAAATTCGACTTTCCAAATTTTTGGCCCATTCAAATTGAAGGATAAATTATAAATTAGAAAGATACCAAGACATCAATGCAAATTCATTTACCTTTTTTTAATAAGAAAATATAATTTTTTGTGTTTAGCAAGTGCAAAAAGGTGGGAAAATAAATTTGGAAATAAGTTTATTCTTATATATATATATATATATATATAGATAGATAAAATGTTAGATCTTGTTTTAAGAATTTGTTGAAATGCTTGGATAAAATAAGATGGTGTAACTTTTAACATATTAGTAATGACAATTTTGTAGTTAAAATAGTCAAAATTAAAGGAAGTTGTTGAAAATTGAAATAAGATTTTTTTTTAAAATTGTTGGGATTCCCCACCTTTTTAAAAATAGTTTTTAAACTCATAACCATTGTTCTAAAAATCCCGCCTAGCCCCACCTAGGCGCTAAGCCTCCTTGTCCGCCTACAATATTATTCTTCCAATTAAGCCCTACTTAACCCCGTCCAGGTCATGCCTAACCCCGCCAAGCTCCGTCTAGATGCTAGGCCCCAGTCTGCCATCTGCCTAGCACATTGCGTTTTTTAGAATACTGCTCCTAACATCTAATTGTTTTCCAAACTTATTCAATAATTTTTAAATCTTATTTCACATATTTAGACTCCATTTAATTTATTATTTTTGGATTTATTAAATAGTTTTTACAATTTTATTTTTTGTATTTTTTAATTTGACTATCACTTGATTAGCTCAAATCCAAGTCATCCAACAAGTCATCCAAACTCATTTCTTGGCCTAATACTTAGGTCCATTTGTTCATAGAATTCTCTAGAATTTTGTAGGAAAGTCGTAGAGAAATGCAGACTTTCTGAGAACTCCATTATACATATCTTGTAGAATATATAAGAAATATTACATGAAGAATTAGAGACGATTTCTCCCAACTTTTAGATCAATTCGATCACCATCATTTGTTGAGAAAGTAGAGTGGTATAAATAGTGGTAGGACCTAAGTTTTAGATCATCAAGCATTATAAGCAAGTTTTATTGAATAAATCCCACAAATTTAATCTCCTTCTTTTGGCAACATCTATAGTTAAAGTCATCATTTTGCATTGTAGCACAAACAAAACACTACAAGCCAATTTATGGTCTAATCTTCTATAGATGGCTTAGTTATTTGTTATAGATGGCTTAGTTATTTGTTGCTTAATCTTGCTTCCTTAAACATTATTTTAGAAGAATTGGAAAATTTTAAACTGTAAGCTTCAACACAGATGTCTGATATAGGCGCCTTCTAATCTTCAATAAAGGTCAAGGCCTCAAGGATCCATCTCGAGCCATGAATACCTATCAATAAAATTTGGACAAATAACGCTAGTAATAAACCAAAGTGTACGTACTGTATACTCAGGGCCATGCATTCATATCACGATAATATAGTTTGAAATGAGTAAACCAAAGTGTACGTACTGTATACTCCCCTCTGGAAATTATCCCATGTGGTGGTGATATGAGTGTCGCAATACCGACACTTAAAGATTTCGAGGCCTGGGGTGTCGAAGAAAACTTCATAAACTCTTTCCATTTCTTGAATCTTTGGCGTTGAATTGCAGGAAGAATACAGAGAAATTCTTGAGGAGAAAGATCTTGAAGTAGGTTAAGAGGATGGAGACTTTTCTATACATTGGAAAGCTAGATCATATTGTTATCTTTCTGATTTACGAACAAGAATACCAAATATGATTTTATGTGGGTTTTTTAATTTTATGTTCATACCTTCATGGACACATGCATCAACCATTACATGTGGCTTTTTCAAATATATAAAGAGGTGGCGTCTCATGAACCGGATCCTATAAAACACAAAAAATCTAGGTTTTATGGGTTCGGTTTTGAATTTGGGTAGAAATTATATTTTATATATAGAAGTTGTCTCATGGATAATGCTCGTGAAACCGACTCATACGAGTTTTTGCCAATATATAATCCACATTACATACCAAAAATATTTGGAGGTGCTAGAGCTTGTATTTGGCGGTCGTTCTTTAAAATGCATATTATAATTTTCGGCCAGTCGGGGACATGGTCAAAGGAAAAAAGAAAAACCCTATAAAAGAAAGAAAAATACAAATAAGTATTTTATATAAGGACATTTTAGATGTAATTTACAAAAGAAAAGATCCTACCTAATGCAATATGTGTGGAGATATCAAATTTTAATTTTAACGAAAAAAATAATAGCTTTATATGTATTGCAGATTTGCAGTTCTTCCAAATTGCAGCGAAAGAGAAGAAAAAACCACACATTTGTAGAGAACTATATATTTGTATAAATTCATAAGAAAATAAAGAGCAGAATTCATGTATTCATTGAAACAAATAATGAAGGATTACATCATTCAGCTGGTTTTATAGAAGGTAAGATCATGTGGATTGGTGTGTGAATTTATTAGCTAGCAGGGAATAATCTAACTAATTTTTGCAGAGAATATGTCAGTGTTCTTCTAAAAGAAAATAAACCTCTCACGTGTAAATAATAAAATACAACTCTATGAAATACGAAATACGATTTCTATATTTTGTACATCTCCTCTCAAGTTTGGCATCGGTGAAAATCACGTAGGCCAAACTAGGAAATCAAGGCCTGAAATTGTTGACCACCCAATGACTTCATAAAGATGTCAGCCAATTGTTGCTTCGAAGTAACATGTCGCAGAGTGATGAATCTAGCTTTGTATAAATTGCGAATAATTTGACAATCGATATCGAAGTGTTTCGCGTGCTCGTGAAAGAAGGGATTGGCTGCGATATGTATGGCAGCTTGGTTGTCTCACCAAATATCAAAAGGCATACGAACATGGAACTGAAAATCATGAGCAATATAAGATATCCATTGAAGCTCACAAACCACTGCACATGGAGCTCTATATTCAGCCTCCACCGAAGACCGTGACACAGAATTTTGTTTCTTCGTTTTCAATGAAATAAGCGAAGTACCAAGGAAAATGCAATACCCTGTGAGAGACCTCCAAGAATCAGGACATGTGCCCCAGTCTGCATCAGCATATGCAGAGATAGTTGTGGAATTGGCTGAGGAGTAGAACATCCCAAGTGAGGGACATCCTTTAAGGTATCGAAGAATATGAATGGTTGCATCCCAGTGCGAAGAGTGAGGATTGCAAATGTATTGGTTGAGTTGTTGTACTGCAAATGTGAGATCAGGACGGGTGAAGTTTAAGTATAAGAGACGACCAATCAATCTCCTGTAACATTCTGGATCAGTCAAAGGAACACCATCCAATTGCATCAAGTGGATTCCTTGTGGTAGAGGAGTAGGAGCATGAGTGCAATCATAAAGACCAGCATCCTTGAGAATATCAAGAATGTACTTTCTTTGATTCAAATAAGTGCCTTGATTACTACGAGAAATTTCAAACCCCAAGAAGTATTTTGCATAACCAATATCTTTAATGGTGAAAATATGATCTAAATGAGCCTTCAAATGAGAAATATCTGAATCATGAGTACCAGTAATCAAAACATCATCTACATATACAAGTAAGGCCAAGAACCTATCAGAATCAGATTTAATGAATAAACAATGATCATGGCAACAAGCCATTTGCTACCAATGGCTTTCTTGCCCTGTGGTAACTCAGTCAAGATCCAAGTTTGATTTTGCTCAAGAGCTTGCAATTCTTGGTTCATTGTCTCTACCCACTGTGCATTAGTCTTGGCTTGAGAATAGGATCTTGGTTCTTGAATACGGTCAACCTGAGCTAAAAAGAATAGATATGTAGGATAAAAGTGTGTGAAAGTAGTATAGGGAAAGGTGTATGGAGAGGAGAAAATTAGTAACTAAGTGTGCATAGATGCATCAGCATCACTGGGAGATGGCAAGTCATCATGTTCTTCAGTGGTAATGAAATCATCCCACCGTTCATTTCTCCTGGTTTTTCTAGTACTTCTTCTTAACTGAGGTGTAGCAGAATCAGTAAGTGGAATGGAAGGAGAAGGATGAGAGAAATTAAGAGAAGAGTCATCATCATTCATAGGAGAAGAGATAGGCAGGGGAGTAGTGAGGGACTGTGTGGATAAATGAGCACACGGAAAGCAGGACTCAACAAACAAGACATCTCTAGAGGTGTGAAGACTGTGGGATTCCAAGTCATAGAGCTTATAACCCTTTTGACCAGGCACATAACCCACAAATATGCATTTTTGTGCTCTTGGAGTGAATTTGGACTTTTGAGGGGTGAGATTGGTGGCATAGGCTAGACAACCAAAAGGTTTAAGGATAGAATAGTCAGGGGATTTGTTGTAAAGAACAGTGACTATCTTAAAAATGAATGTTGGTAATGCATTCAACTTTATAAGGGCCTCATATATCAACATGAATCAATTCAAAAATAGAAGTACTATGCATAGTGTTGTGGGGAAAAACAAAAAATGAATGTTGGTAATGCATTCAGCTTTATAAGGGCCTCATATATCAACATGAATCAATTCAAAAATAGAAGTACTATGCATAGTGTTGTGGGGAAAAACAACTATGTCTTGCTTAGATTGATGACAAATATCACAGGATTGTGAATCCTTAAAAACATCAGGTTTACAAAGAGGTCTTAAAAACTCAAGATGATGCAATAGATAAGAGGAGGCGTGACCAAGCCTCTTGTGCCATAGATCAAAACTGAGATTACAAAAAGGAAATGAGATAGATACATTTGTTGGATTAGAAAAACTGGTAGGACTAAGAATTGTACTAGAGATCCCAAGCTGCAAAATGTAGAGTCTCCCATGTAACTTGCCCACTCCCACTGTTCTGCCATAGTAAGGTCCTGCAACAAACAGTAATAAGGATAGAAAATGTACTTAAATTTAGGTTGTTATGTGAGCTGGGAAATGGAAAGCAAGTTATGTTTAAAGCTGGGAACAATAAGAACATCATTAAGCTTTAATGTATGAGTGAGAACTAAGTGCCCTGTGTGAGTGACAGACTTATTGGATCCATCTGGGAGACAAAACAGTGACAGCAGGGGATAGAGGGGTAATTTTGAGATATAAGGGAAGGAGTAGCACACATATGCCTACTAGCTCCGGTATCTATGATCCAAGAACCTAAATCCAAATTCTCAAGTGTAGACATAGAATAATGAGTGTTAATGGGTGAACGCTTACCAGCAAAGTCTGCAAAATGAGCAAAACTCACAGTAGGATCCGATGTAGTTGTGTTGTTCATCATCCTGCCAGAGAGGAACTTAACCAATTCTTGTTGTATCATAGCGCTCATGTCACCCATGTATGGAGATTTGTTGTCAGTGTGGATAACAGGCTTCATGTGATCAGATCCAACCATATTAGCAGAAGGTTGTTTACCCCTTTGTTCTCTGAATGTCTTGAACCACTCAGGGTAGCTATGGAGTTTAAAACACTCTGAGATTTCATGCCCCACAACCTGACAATGGTCATAGGTGTTCTCATATGTATTTGTATAAATTCATAAGAAATAGAGAGCAGAATTCATGTATTCATTGAAACAAATTAATAATGAAGGATTACATCATTCAACTGGTTTTATAGAAAGTAGGAGCATGTGGATTGGTGTGTGAATTTGTTAGCTAGCAGGGAATAATCTTACTAACTTTTGCAGAGAATATGTGATAAGGGTCTTTTTATGCACGTTTTATGTGTATATTTGAGTAGAATTCGAGTTATTTTATTGTTAGTTTTGTAAATTTTTGATTGTACATAGTTCATATTACTCCAAGGTGCTTTTATTGATGTAGATTGACCATTCGGGGCTAATTTTGGTGAATTTCGGACCATGGATTCATGTCAAAACATACCGGGAGTTTAAGGATGCAAAACGCTCGAAATTCCAAGCCAAATCGTCATTTCGGGCATTTTTGGTCCAACACGGGCGGGGGTTCCACGGGAGCTAAAAACTCGATTTTTTTCGCACAAAACAGCCTCCCGACACGGCCAGGCCATGTTCCCCAACACGGCCGTGTCGGAGACACGGCCCGGCCGTGTTGGGAAGCACGCCATGTCTCCCTGATTCCTGTGTGATAAAACAGCACGGCCCGGCCGTTACGGGCGACACGGGCGTGTCCGGGACCTCTTTTTGCAACTTTTCTTTGCGGAATTTGGGGAAAACTCACCAACCAACCCCTTTTGGCCACTTTTGTACACTTTTAACACCCTATTTTGCTGAAACATGTCTCCATGTCCCCTCCCTCATCACTTGAATACAAGAATTCACCAACCAACAAGGAAAATGGGGTGATTGTTTAATGAAAGAGAGTACTAACAATGTATTGGTTGCCTATAAAAAGCGAAGGTTGAAATTGGGAGATTCATTCATTAGATACTCAGAAAATATTCATTGTATTCACTTCATTAAGTAGAATTGGGATCAAGAGGTCTTGGAGAAGAAAGCTTGAGGCAACATTGGGGAAGAAGACTTGGAGCAACATCATCATTCAAGAAAGAAGTCAATTGAGATTTTGAGAAAGATAAGTACACCATGTCTATAATATTTACATCTTCTTGTGTAATTTACTCTTTTATCAAGATCATGAGTAGCTAAACTCCTAGTGTTTGAGTGTAATGAACTCTAGAATGGATTTGTGATTGAGGTTTGTATGTTTTTAATAAAATCATCATGTCTTGTGTGATTCACTTATATCATGCTTATCTCATTTGAGTTAATATTTCCGGTATATTAATTTGATATCTTTTCTTCATCGGGTAATCGAGAGATTTATGGTGAAAAAGAAATTGTATAAGTGAAAAGAGTTGCATGCAATCCTAGATATAGGACGACATAAATCTTCTGGATTAGGGTCAAACCTAATATGGGAATTCATAAATCGTTATAATGCAATCTTGGGGTTTTAACTAGAAAGAGATTTCAGTTAATCAACTTGAGATTAGGAGTTTTTCGCCTGAGAAAGGGATTAACTTAAATCGAATTTCTACGGTCCACATAACATGAGATTTTATTAAAAGAGGTTGGTTTTTGCTTAAGGGCTTATGGTTGAATTTTTAACTTGACAAATCACAAAAACATTCTAGAGGGATTTACATTCAAACACACTTCTATCTCTTGATTTCTTATTCTACAAATTTTACTTCATTTTTACACTTCGATAATTTAGATTCTTTATCAAACAAAAACTCAAAATTGTTAGATTAAATAACAAAAAGACGGTAATTATTAGTACTTACAATCCTCGTGGGAATGACACTCGGTACTCAATAATCTATGCTATAAAACGATAGGTGCACTTGCCTACGGTTTTAAAGGTAGCTTTTGAGCCATCAATATGTCAGTGTTCTTCTAGAAGAAAATAAACCTCTTACGTGTAAATAATAAAATGCGGCTCTATGAAATACGAAATACGATTTCTATATTTTGTCAACATTGATCACATTTCCATTTCTTCTTTGTGGTGATTGTGTGGATTCAATCAAGATTTAACATCAGAAATTAATTGAGTTCCAATAAATAAGTTTTAACAGATCTACTCCTTCAAAAACAAATTACCAGTAGAACAAGCACAATACAACAATTAGATATCAAGAGAATATATCTTGAATTGATATAATAATAATCAATCAATAAAAATGGATATTAAAAAAACTTTCTAGTGGGTTTTCGAATCTCTCCTTTTTTAGGCACCATAGTGGGTTTGGGTAGTAAATCCGTCTCACGGATTTAGATCCGTGGGACCGTCTAACATAAGTTTTTACCTTGAGAATATAATTGTTCACTAATCATCAACCCAATAAGAAAAAACAAATATGACGCATATACTCATTCACTAATTTGAGACACGTGGCAACTTCTTATTCTCTCAATTCCACGTGCTGACTTTGCATTTATCCACGTGACATTCATATATATATATATATATATAATTTAAAAGATAACAATATCCAAAAATCAGTGATTCTGTCTATATTTTTTTTATTTTGATAAATCAAAGATTCTATCTATACAATTTATTATAATATAAAAGGTAATAAGTAATATAACATCAAAGATTCTTTCTATGCAATCTATTTTTTTTGTAAATCAATTATTCTACATTTTTCTCACTATTATTAATTTAAAGTTAGATGATATCCCATTATTAATTCAACCGACAGAATACTTACAAAAAATAGGAATATATATATATATTTGGGAAAGAAATGAATCCTATTTTTCTTTTCTATTAACATTTTCTAAAGCATATTTTTCAAAATGGAGTGGAATGAAGATGGAACCTTTCTCAGTATATCTTCCAAAAAAAAAAATACATAGTTTTACAGGCCTACTATACAAGAATTGAAATTTTCGAGTAGTTATGTATTTAGAAAAAAAAGCCCACGTGGTTAATATAGACCGAGCTAATTTTCAAGTAGTATAAGTTTAATCACTTTAGGCCATATCAATGTGAGATTTTCCTACAACATCCACGAATGGAGTGTCCTAACATTTTTCAAGGTTGTTACATGTTTTGTTTAAATATAGTGATTTTTGTTGTTTTTGGTTGAACATTAATTTTTTTTTTTATGTTTTTAACATATACATTTACTTAAAGTTGATCTAGCATATATAAAATCTCGAATCCCAAAATTCAATGACTCATAATAGAGATGTTACTAGGAAAATCCTTTATTGTGACAAAGATGATACACTTGAAAATAGAACAGATAATGTATTTTAGAAATAAATTTTTTAAAATTTGAAAGTGAACATTTTAAAATGATATTCTACTAAATTTTGAATTTTCTTTTTTAATTGTATTTCATGATTAGTATTTTCGGATCTTCTATAAACATCACAAACAAATTTGCGATACCAAAATTTTATCTTTTGACAAAAATCTCGTGTAATGCACGGGTGTTGTTCTAGTAAGTAATAACTATTGTTGATCGATGCGCTATAAAGCCTAAATACTATAACAAGACTTCATTTATGATCAAACGGAACTTTTCATGAACATATCACCATGAACTACAACTTGTTCCAAAGATTTGACACGATTGAATGCTCGTTTTGTCAGTTTATGTTAAATATAGTTAATAAATACATATATACATATTAATATTACAAACTAATTACAAACTTGTTCAAATTAATTATGTCCTTTGCGTTCAGCAGAGAGGAAACAATAAATATCTAGGCATATATAATAGGTTATCATATTAGTTAAAGTCTAGACGAAGTTCATACTTGAAGAAAAATGATGCAACATTAAGACTCAAATAGAGCTAAGGTAAGAAATCTCCAATCATATATAATAAGTTATCATAAATTCTAGACGAAGTTCATGCTTGATGAAAAGTGATGTACATTTCAAAAGAAAATAATTGATAGTAGAAGAAATATCCAAGATATATATTATGATAATTTCTAAAGATTCCTCAATAAAAATCCAAGAAGCATACACTTATAATATGTTAAGAAAAATCCTAGAGGATCTTTATCCACTCTTATATATTTTTAATCTTTATCATCCATTTAAGGAGGTGACTAATATAAATAGGGGTGTAACCTTATTTGTAACTATAAAGCTTGAAAATAAAGTTGGGTCATTTGTTAAACCTAAACAAAATCATAAACAAAACAACAAATAATTAACACACAAGCACACACCTATATCAAGAAATAAATCAAAACAAATAAGATCCAAATTAGCCCATATCAGGAATAGTCGATACTCATCAATAAACAGAAACAATCCACAATTACCAAGAAAATAATCAAGAAAACACATTACACGAACCAACAATTTCTTAAAATCTTGTACAAATACACAATATAAAATTTAGTTTTTTTAATTTGTCATTTATATAGAGAATATAAACAATGCATGCACAAATAATAAATTTCTTCATTTGCTTCATTATTATTGTATACGCATCCATCTAATATATGGAAACTCGAAACAATGAGCCAAAAAAAAAAGAAGCAACAACAACTCAGCCCATGCATTCATAGCATAATAATATAGTTTGAAATGAGTAAACAAAAGTGTATGTACCATATACTCACCGACGAAGTGGTACCATGTGGTGAAATGGGTGTTGCAATAGTGACACTTAAGATTTTCGGGCCTAGGTGTCAAAGAAAACCTTATAAACTCTTCCCATTCTTGAATCTTTGGCGATATCTAGAGAAATATGCATTGGTCAATGAAATAAATTCTGAATTTTCAATATAAATTGTTCACTGAACAATACAAGTATATATAGGCTAGATAAACAACTAACTCATCTAACAAATTAACTAATTTAACTACATTTACTGTTACTGTTACGCTGATATAAATGGAATTTACATTTGATAAGGGTCTTTTTATGCATGTTTTATGTGTATATTTGAGTAGAATTTGAGTTATTTTATTGTTAGTTTTGATAGTTTTTGATTATATATTGTTTATACTACTGTGAGGTGCTTTTATTGGTGTAGATTGACCATTCGGGGCTAATTTTGGTGAATTTCGGACCATGGATTATGTCAAAACATACCGGGGGGCTTAAGGATGCAAAAACGCTCGAAATTCCAAGCCAAACACGTCATTTTGGGGCCGTTTTGGTCCAACACGGGCAGGGGGTGTTGGGCAACACGACCGTGTTCTGCCGGGAGCCAAAAACTCAAAATATTCACACAAAACAGCCCCCAACACGGCCTGGCCATTTTGGGCGACACGACCATGTCAGACAGCATGGCCAGGGTGTGTTATGCGACATGGCCATGTCAGGGACTTTCTTTTGCAATTTTTCTATGCAAAAATGATGGAAAACTCACCAACCAATCTTTTTGACCACTTTTGTACACCTTTAACACCCAATTTTGCTCCACCATGTCTCCATATTCCCTCAATCATCAATTGAGTACAAGAATTCATCAACCAACAATGAAAGTGGAGGCAATTGTTTAGCAAAAGATGGCACCATCAATGTATTATTATACAAAAATGTTGTCTATAAAAGCCAAGAGTTGAAGTTGGGAGAATTATTCATAATTCATTCATGTATTTGATTAGATAATTCTTCATATTCATAATTGGGATCAAGGGGTCTTGGAGGAGTAAGCTTGAGGCAAAATTGGGGAAGAAGGCTTGGAGCAACATCATCATTCAAGAAAGAGTCAATTGAGATTTTGAGAAAGATAAGTACACCATGTCTATAATATTTACATCTTCTTGTGTAATTTACTCTCTTGTCAAGATCATGAGTAGCTAAACTCCTAGTGTTTGAATGTAATGAACTCTAGAATAGATTTGTGATTAAGGTGTGTATGTTTTTATTAAAATCTTCATGTTTTGTGTGATTCACTTATATTATGCTTTATTCATTCGAATTGGTATATGCGCAATATTGATTTGAAGTTTATTTTTCATCCGGAAATCGAGAGATTCATGGTGAAATAGAACCTATATAAATGAAAAGAGTTGCATGCAATCCTAGATATAGGACGACATAAATCTTCTGGATTAGGGTCAAACCTAATATGAGAATTCACAAATCGTTATAATGTTGTCTTAGGGGTTTTAACTAGAAATAGATTTCAGTTAATCAACTTGAGATTAGGAGTTTTTCACCTTGAGAAAGGGTTTAACTTAAATCGAGAATTTCTACGGTCCATAAAACATGAGATTTTATTAAAAGAGGATGGTTTTTGCTTAAGGGTTCATGGTTGTATTTTTAACTTGTTAAATCAAAAAAACATTCTAGAGGGATTTACATTCAAACACATCTCTATCTCTTGATTTCTTATTTTACAAATCTTCCTTTATTTTTACATATTGTAGTTTATTAATCAAACAAAAACTCTGAAAATTGTTAGATTAAATAACAAAAAGACGGCAATTATTAGTACTTACAATCCTCGTGGGAATGACACTCGGTACTCAATAATCTATACTATAAAACACTAGGTGCACTTGCCTACGGTTTTCTAGAGTAGCTTTTGAGCCATCAAGTTTTTGGCGCTGTTGTCGGGGATTGTAATATTAAAAACACCTTATTTTTGTTAATTTTTTTTATTTCATCATTTGTCTTTCTTTTTATCTATCTTTGTAAGTCTTGGATTACACTTATCCTCTTTATTTACCGCAGTGCATGCCTACTCATCGCCGAATTTGGAAATGCGAGACCGCCGGTAGCAACACAGAGGAAAGTATTAATACAGACCACGAGGAGGATATTAACGAAGGCAAGGATCCCGATATGGCGGATGAACAACAAAGAACCATGTACGACTACGCCAAGCCATCTATGGACAACGCATCGTCTAGTATCGTAAGGCTCGCTGTTGCAGCCAATAATTTCGAAATGAAACCGAATGTCATTCAAATGGTGCAACAATTTGTTCAATTCGACGGCCTACCGGACGAAGATCCAAATAATCATATCGCGAATTTTCTCGAAATTTTCGATACCTTCAAAATAAATGGTGTCTCCGACGATGCCATCCGTTTACGCCTATTCCCATTTACTCTTCGGAGACGGGATAAATAATGGCTAAACACTTTACTAAAGGGAACAATTACAACGTGGAGCATTATGGCAGAAAAGTTCCTTCTGAAGTATTTTCCACCCGCCAAAACCGCACGATTGAGGAATGAGATCTCTTCATTCACTCAAGAGGACGATGAGACCTTGTACGATACTTGGGAGAGATTCAAGGAATTGTTGCGGAAATGCCCACACCATGGCCTCCCCATTTGGATGCAAGTCCAAACATTTTACAATGGGCTACTCTCATCGACGAGGCAAATGATTGATGCGGCGGCGGGGGGAACGTTGAACAATAAAACACCCAAAGCCACCCAAGATCTCATAGAAGGAATGGCCATGAATTGCTATCAATGGCAATCCGTACGAGGTAAACCTAACAGAACAATGGGTGTTTATAATGCAGATGTAGTGGTTACACTAGCCGTACAGGTCAAAGCTTTAACCCAAAAGATCGACGATCTAGCAGATCCTAAACCACCATCACTGCACGTTTTATCTTGTGAAACTTGCAGTGGATTGCATAATCATCAAGACTGCCCACACACAATACCACAAGCTGAACATGCCAATTACGTTGGGAATCAAGCCAGAAATTACTCAAATAATCCTAACAGCAACACATACAATCATGGGTGGCGACAACATCCTAATTTCGGTTGGGGAAATCAGGGTCAACCACGACCCAATCCCAATCCTAATCTACACACGTCTCCCGGAGTTCAGCCAAATCAAGGTAAGCCTAATTTGGAAGAACTTATAATAAAGTTTGTGCAATCAACAGATACCTGATTCCAAGTCGTGGAAACATCCTTGAGAAATCAAGAGACATCTATCCATAATTTGGAAAATCAAATAGGCCAGATTGCTAAAATGATTTCCGAGAGGCCACAAGGAAGTCTGCCGAGTAACACTGAGCCAAACCCAAGAGAGCATGTAAAAGCAATCATCATCAATGTTCCACATGAGCATAACACTCCCATGCAGAAATATGTGGTTGATGACAAACTAGTGAAAAATGTGGTTGCATAATACAAGCTTAAGATCCTTTACCGGAGTTTAACTGAAGAAGATAGAAGGGAGGACAAATTTGGTAAGTACTTTAAGTCATTCAAGCAATTACATACTAATATTCCATTTGTTCAACCTCTTTCAAAGCATGTTAGGGATCTAAATGACATCATTTCTAATGAAAATAAGCTTAACGAACTATCAAATGTGCAATTGAATGATAATTGTTCTTCCAATAAACTAACCCAAAAATTTAATGATCCGGGAAGTTTTATTATCCCTTGTACAATTGATGGTTTACCTGTTGATAGAGCACTAGCTGACTTAGGAGCTAGTATCAATGTGATGTCTTATGAAACATTCAAGCATATGGGATTAAGTGAATCAAACCTACTAGATGGACATACACTTAGCCGATAAATCGATTAAACATCCTAGAGGTATTATTAATGATGTGTTAGTCAAGATTGATAAATTCATATTCCCAGTTGATTTTGTTATTCTTGACATGCATGATGAGAAATCTAAAAATCACTTGGAGAAAAGTGTTGTTCAAAGTCCATGTTGGAAGCTTATGCCCAAAAAGGGGACCAGAAAGGTCGAAAAACACATTTTGAAGCTTGAAGTTGAAGCTAGTTCTACTAAGCACCAAAGGGATTTTCATAAGTTCGAGGCTCCGCCCGACTAATCTTCACATTTAGGAGAATTAGTCCAGCTATACGACTTTAAAGAAGCGCTACCCGGGAGGCAACCCGATGTTTGTGTGTAATTGTTTTCATTTATTTTTTTATTTTATTTTATTTTCTTTCAAAATAATCACAAGTCCTTAGAGTCATTTTCAAATCATAAAATAAAACTCTTGAGCTTCTTCTTGGTTGTCCTAATTGGAAATATTTTGAGATTCCACGGTATTCGAGTTGTGTGTTGCTTAACTTTAATTAGGTATGAAGATGTCGTTGAAGGTCCCGTACCAAAACAACCCAATGGTCGCTCAGCACCGATTCCACTATTGTAGTAAGGTCGTATTTTTCATTTTTCCACCTCTTTTATATCATTCTAATTTCTTTGCTTTTTGAGTGTTTTGTGTGTGTTTGTCCATTTCTTTCTTTCACATTGAGGACAATGTGAATCTTAAAGTTGGAGGTGGGTGCAATTACATTCTTAGAATGCTTGTGTGCTTGTTCTGAGTATGTGTGTGCTTGTTTTTATTTTGAGTTTGTCGACAAGAGGTAATTTTTTTTTAACAAATTGAGTGTTTGCTAATCAATAACTTAGCCCAATTATACTTTTATTAACTTGTTAATTTGTGTTTTCAATGTAAAGCAATTGATTGTCAAGGATAGATTGACATGGATGGGGGCTAAATTTTGACGAGATTTCCAACACCATAATACTTGATGTGTTAAGGCATTTACGACAATACTTAGTGTTATGTTTGAGAATTCATGATTTAGTGGTGGTTAACTAGTTGTTAAACCAAGCTTGTGAAAAAAATGAAATAAAATAGTAAAAGTAAATAATAAAAATTAGAGAAAATGAAAAATAAAAAAGCTGGACTACATCACCTTATTGTGGAGGTTTGTCGCGCGACTTAGTCACAATATTACCAAGTAAAGTTTTCTGATCCGCGACGAGTTTCACATTCTGCACGAGCAAGAAAAAAAATTAAAGAAAAATAAAAAAAAATGACTAGACTAATAAAAACAAGGTGTTCCTAATATCACAATCCCCGGCAACGGTGCCAAAAACTTGATGGCTCAAAAGCTATTCTAGAAAACTGTAGGCAAGTGCACATATCGTTTTATAGTATAGATTATTGAGTACCGAGTGTCATTTCCACGAGGACTAAAGTACTAATAATTACCGTCTTTTTTGTTATCTAATCTAGCAATTTTCGTGAGTTTTTTGTTTGATGGAAATGGAAAATAAGGAATCTAAATTAACAAATTACAAATTGTAAAAAATGAAGGAAGATTTTTGTAAAATAAGAAATCAAGAGAGCAATGTGTTTGAATGTAAATCCTCTAGAATGTTTTTGTGATTTGACAAGTTAAAAATACAACCATAAGCCCTTAAGCAAAAAACCAACCTCTTTTAATAAAATCTCATGTTATGTGGACCGTAGAAATTCCCGATTTAAGTTAAACCCTTTCTCAAGGTGAAAAACTCTTAATCTCAAGTTGATTAACTAAAATCTCTTTCTAGTTAAAACCCCCAAGATTGCATTATAACGATTTGTTAATTCCCATATTAGGTTTGACCCTAATCCAGAAGATTTATGTCGTCCTATACTAGGATTGCATGCAACTCTTTTCACTTATACAAGTTATTTTTCACCATAAATCTCTCGATTACCCGATGAAGAATAGAAATCAGATTAATATACCGGAAAATATTAACTCGAATGAAATAAGTATGATATAAGTGAATCACACAAGACATGAGAATTTTATTAAAAACATACAAACTTTAATCACAAATCCATTCTAGAGTTCATTACATCATAACACTAGGAGTTTAGCTACTCATGATTTTGACAAAAGAGTAAAGTACACAAGAAGATTTAAGTATTGTAGACATAGTGTACTTATCTATCTCAAAACCTCAATGGACTTCTTTCTTGATTGATGATGTTGCTCCAAACCTTCTTCTCCAATATTGCCTCAAGCTTTCTCCTCCAAGACCCCTTGATCCCAATTCTACTTAATATGATGTGAATATTTTCTGAATTTCTAATGAATGAATCTCCCAACTTCAACCCTTGGCTTTTATAGGCACCATTTTGGTACAAAAATACATTGATAGTGTTGTCTTTTGTTAAACAATTGCCCCCACTTTCATTGTTGGTTGGTGAATTCTTGTATTAAAGTGATGATTGAGGAAATATGGAGACATGTTTCAGCAAAATAGGGTGTTAAAGGTGTACAAAAGTGGTCAAAAGGGCTTGGTTGGTGAATTTTCCCTAAATTCCGCATAGAAAGGTGTCTGAAAGTAGCCCCGACACAACCATGTCGGGCAAAGACGACGGCCAGCCATTGTCTTTTGAAAATTTTGCAAAAAATACCGGACACGGCCGTGTTGTCCGACACGGCCATTTTGTGCAACACGGCTTGGCCGTGTTCGGGTCTGTTTTGTGCGGTTTTTCCTCCTCTTTTGATCCCCTTCAACATGGCCGTGTTTGGTGGCACAGTTTGGCCGTTTTGGACCCTTTTTCCAATTTTTCTTCAATTTATTTCCTTCTTTTTGAACATGGCCATGTTATTTAACACCCCCAAGTCATGTTGAGTGATTTTCTTGCCTTTTTGCACTTAATGTTGGCTTCAAATTGCTTCAAATTGCTCCACCTATAATGTTAAACACATCCCGCGATAAAATGCTAAACAATACTAGAGAACTATGACTTTTTCTAACAAAACAATTAAAAACTATTGAATTAATAGCACAAAATATGTACAAAATGGCACTTATCAAACCGCCTCCAACTTCGAAATTTTGCTTGTCCTCAAGCAATTTTTAAAACAAAGAGACGGGTTGAAAACAAAAAGAGACATCTATTTTCACAATTTCGACATGATTGAAGTGAATTGCTAACCTTTTCCTTCCCAATTAAGACAATCCATTCGATTTTCAAGTCAACCAACTTGTTAAAAAGAGAGTGACTTCAATAATTGGAATCGTTCATTCATCACAGTTGTCATATCACAAAAATTGTTATTCATTCGCTTAGATCAAATACAAAAATGTAATGATAAAAAGAGATGTCCAAAACTCGGGTCATTTTTTTTTATAATCAGGACATTTTTGAGGCAAACTTCCACTAGGTTTAAATTTTGAATGTCTTTTCAAAAGCTCCTAGGGTGGTGTCCCATACTCATATTTGTGTCGCCGTTTTACGTAAGAGACAAACATGGGGCTCATGAATGCTCCTAGTTACTAAGCAACAACAAACAGAGGAGTATAACCTCGATTTGTCCCTTTTTTTATAACAATATTACCACAAAATGTTTTTTTGATTTTTTTAAAACCCGAATTATGGTCTCTCCAGCGATCATAACACAAGGTATCTAAATTTAAGCAAAGTCCAAACTATTTTCATGATATTAAACTCTTTTGGCCAAGTTCATCCTTTTACTAAAGTCACACAGTTTAAAACATTTTGGCAATTTGAGTTCTCAAAAAGATGACTTTTTTGGGATAAAAATGGTCCTAACCAATCCACAAACACCTTATCTAATTGTAAAAAAAATATACCTCATGTTTGTTTGTAAGAAATTGATAAGATGCATAAAAAGAAAACAAAACATCCACAAAGATAGCTAAAATACGCAAAACTAAAGAAAAAAGTTCAAATCCAAGCGTTCTAACAAATCTCACCACCCCCAACTTCAAGGGTCACATTGTCCCCAATGTGAAGAAGGGATGGGATACAAAATAGATCAAAAGAAACGAGAACTAAAACAAAGAAAAATACAACCTTATGACGGTGGCGGGAAGTGCCCTTGAGAGAGGTGCCATTGGTGGAGTTGAGAGAAAAGGGCATTTTGTTGTTGTTGCTGCTCTCGAATATCCCGAATGACGCCAAATTGTTGTTCCATCATTTGTTGTTGGTGGTCGAGCATATTCTGTTGGCGTTCGAGCATCGTTTGTTAATATGATAGCATGCCTCTTTGGTGTTATTGTTCTTGTAGAATAGCTTGAAGATCAACTTGTTCATGCAACGGTGGTGGTGGGCGAGATGAAGAAGTACGGGGTGGTGAACTCCATGGAGGAGATGGAGATTTGGGAGCATCATCCTCTATGGGAGGTAGAGTGAGGAGAATTTTGTCACCCTACGGATTGCGTTGCAAACCCATCAACCAATTGTCACGATTACAAATTGTAGTTCAGCCGGGTTGGGAAGTAGTAGGCGTTGGGATGTATGTCCGAAACGCAAGCAAAATTGATCATTGACTCTTTCAACTAATTTTATGGCAGTACATACTGTAAGTCCAAGCGGCTACGATAATCTAGAGGGGGTGAATAGATTATCTCCATCTTTTCGATTTATCCCTCTTTTTCGATACAAATGCGCCAAGATAATACCTATGAGATTACCACAATCTCTCTTGAAGATTACCACAATCTCCAAACGGCACCTTGTGAAGATTACCACAATTTTCACCCTTGAAGAGCACCACACTCTTCAACACCTCAACAAGAAGATTACCACAATCTTCTTACACCTAACACCTATATCACCTAAGTGTGTTCTTACCACAAGAACACTCACAAGGATATCTTGTGTTTGAATGATTACCCAAATTCAAGATTACAACTCGATAATTGATAGTACAATAGAGTGCAAGTGTAATCAAGAAAAGCCTATACCTCAAAAATGTGAAAGTGAATAGCTAGGCAAATTACAATAAGAAATTAGACAATGTAAGAACAAGTGTATTCTTGAGTGTATCTTGTTGTGTTGTAGTATTCTCTCCTATTTTTTGTGCTTCAAATCTTCCTCTATTTATAGGAGATGATTGATACTTGATAGGCCCCTCTTGGAATCTGATATCTACAAAACAATTGCAATTAAAATCAAGATTATAGCTATTAGAATTCAATTCCACAAATTAAGGAAAAGCTGTCTGCTGCACAACGGTTAGAATTTTGCTTTCAAACTTGAGGGCGACCGGTCGCGGACAAATAGAAGTTTGAAAGAACGCAGCAAAAAATAGCTAGGGGGACTGGTCCAAGGGGGGGTCGACCGGCCGCACCATGGCGATCGGTCGCCCCCTATGGGGACCGGTCACCCTGACCAATTTTTGGAGTTCTGGGAGTTTTGTTTCGTGAAATGCGTTCCCAGGTACCGATCGTCTCTTTGGTCGACCGGTCGACCTCCAAAAATGAAATGTTGTCCGATTTTTGTCAAAAATAAACCTCAAGAAATACTCCAAAAAATTTGTAAAAACATTTTAAACCGATTGGGAGTATTTAAGACAACATTAGAAATATAGTTTTGATGAAATAACATATTAACACAAAATCATCAAAAGTGTTGTCCGATATAAACTCCAATAAATACTCCAAAAAATAGTAAAAATATTTTAGACCAATCAGGAGTATTAGGACAACATTTAGAAACATAGTTTCAATGTAAAATCCCATTGACACAAAATCATTAAATGTGTTATCCAATTTTGTCGAAAATAAACTTGAGGAAATACTCCGGAAATTATTAAAACCATTTTAAATCATTTAGGAGTATTTGGACAACCTTTAAATACATTGTTTTGGTATAAAAATAAAATCATCAAAATCAAGATAAAACCATTTATCAAACATTCTCCCCCATTTTGATGATTACAAACCAAAATAATTTTAACGAGGTAGATTTTGAAAACAAAATATTTTTACCGGTTAAAAAGAACTATCCGTTGTGAGCAACAACATTCCATGCAATATAATCACAAGGATGGGAGTATAGATTTTCAAAAACATTTTTGCAAAAGCTCCCCCTATCAATATGCACAACAAGAGTAATGTAAAAGCAATCAACCATAAGCTAAAAGTTTAGCTTTTACATATTGATCTTTAGTACAAGAGCTTATAAGCTCCCTCTGTCAACAAAACATCATTAAACAAGTATATAAGTCCATCATACAACAATTGGACTAAGTATAATGCACAACTTATGGCTTTAGGAAGCCATAGCTTATAGCTTCTTTTGTTTAGCTTAACTTAGCTTCTATGAGCTAATAAGCTTATAACCTGTTTCTCCCCCTTTAGAATCATCAAAAAGAATGTTAGCACGATAAAAACATCATATAATCATATCAAAGTGCGTAACTAAACCGATGTATCGAGCTATTTGAACATTGAAGCTTATGAAAACCCTTTTGATTTGCAAAACATGATCTCTATAAATATACAAGGCTTTTGAAATCGAGAGAATCATGTAGGTGATGAATTTTTCATTGAGACATTTTATCGAACACTTGGCGGGCGTCAAAAATTGAAGAAGATATATATAGCCCTTGTAAATGTAATCAAGCCAAGTTTTTCATCACCAAAAGCAATTTTATAAATATCATCCATCAACAATCAATAAGCTCATCACAAATATATACACATTTCATCAAGAAAATACATATATAAGTTCTCAATGGTTCAACCCAATTGAGATAAGGAAGTAGAATTCTTACCATTTAATCGGTAAAGACGAGCAATGATGATGATAATCGAGCCTAAATACATCCAAGATATGAAATGTATGCAATAAAACACATTTGAAGTGAAATGTGTGTGCAAATGACAAAGGGGTCGAAATAAAGTGGAAAAACCTTAAACTGCCAAAATACAATAACAGAGACAGTTTTAACAAAATTTAAGTTGTGGGCGACCGGTCAGGGCATAGGGCAACCGATCGAGCTAGTGGGCGACCGGTCGGCCCCTGTCCTGGCAGCCCACTGGTTCTGTTCTATTTTGAAATTCCGAATTTGATCCAAAAATCCGATTTTTCGCCCCTAAGTTTTGAAAACGTACAAAATGCAAACGTAGACCTTATTCAATATACATTATGTCATAATCAAGCTCAAAATGAGGTAAAATACTCGGCGGTGAGCGATTAAAAAGTCCGCGAGTTATCCTTAAGACGGATTTAAACGCATCTCAAGTTTTTTTGTTAAACATGCAATCCCCAAAAAAAATATCGAATCTCAAGATGTTTAGTTCGATTATGACGAACCATATTTTGAAAAATAAAATTTACACCGGACTTGTTATCCCGAAAATAAGAACGTTTTAAGACTTTGAATACAACAAGTCATAAGAAAAAGTGCCTTACAAAAATTTGAAAATCTCATTTAACGGCACTTTAATGAGATTCGTTGGGATTGTTTTAAGTCGAGTATATAGACATAATGCATATAAAATGTCGAGTCTAAGGAGTAATAAACGAAGATGAACATACCTCGAATTTGTTTGTCAATCAACATGCCTACTTCGACCTTTTATCAATTTTCGCATTTGTAGCCATATAGGTTGAAATGGTCTTTTCTTATTCAATGCCTCATTTCTTCTTTTCTATACTTTGAGTGTGGAATATAACCACCTTCTTGGCATTGTTGAACTTGAGTTCCAATGAAGAAATTGAGCTTTCCTCATCATGATCATCTTAGGTTCACCTTGCATTGACTTAGAAAAATATCTTGCACAAATATTCATTAGTAGCACCAAAAATATTATCAATATAAATTTGCACAAGTAAACAATCTTGCCCTTTTTCAAAAACAATGAGTGTAGTATCAACTTTACCTCTTGTAAAATCATTTATCAAAAATAGCTAAGTCTATCAAACCATATACGGGGTACTTGTATCAACCGTACAATGCCTTTTATAAAAATCATTTGGCGTAAAAAATTTAAACTCCGATAGACTTCTATTTGAATAAAACCATTTAGAAAATTGGATTTAACATCCATTTGGTAAAGCTTGAAATTTTCTCAAAACAAGAATGGGCAAGTAAAGTGCAAATAACTTCTAAATGTGCTATGAGTGCAAATGTTTCATCAATATCTTATTCTTGACAATACCATTGAGTTACTAACCTTGTCTTGGTCATTTATCTTGTTCCAAAAATACCAAAAAAAAATTCTTGCAAAATCTTAACAAGATGTCTTGCATACAAGCATAGTAATATCGAATAATAGAGACACTATATTAAGCACCACATATTATGCATCATCAAGAGTCTAATAAATCATTCAAGTTCAAATAAGCTTAAGAAAGCTACATAAGGTCTCTTTTGAAATTTGAAAATCCGAGAGCATATGGTTGAGACCTCATTTAGAAGAAGCATTTGAGCAAGAGTTTTGACAAGAATGAATATGAGCAATTTAAATGCATAATTTTGAGGAAGATCAAATGTTGTATCAAAACAAATATAATCCTTCACAAATCTTGGATAAAACAAGCTATGTCAAATAATGTCTTTTCAAAAATCAAAACATCCTCTTAATGGCACTTGTATACAATAAGCACATAGGCATATGGCATAACATGTATCGAGTCTATGAGATGAATAACAATAATGAGCGTACCTCGATAGTTCATGTTTCTCTTGATATATTATGAGTAGATAACCATTGAAAAAAGAGATATTAGTCCTACACAATTCTTAAAAAAAATGTTGCCCAAAAACATAGCAATAGAAGTGTAGGCTAAAGCAATAAAAGATATCACAAGTATATTATGCATTATAAGTCCATAAGAGATAATGAGCATACTAGACATTGTAAATACACAAGAGTTTTAAATCATCATGCAAGGTCTTCTTTTTCAAAGAATTTTTTTAAAAACTCAAATATATATTGAAGACCTTAATTTTTAAAAAAATATTTGAAAACTCATTTTGAAAATTTAGGCACAAATAAAAATATGCATAATAACAAAATAAAAAATGCAAATTTAATTGGGGAGATACGATTTACCAATTTCGCCATTTCCATGGGTTGTGACGTTCCCATTGTTGATGGTATCTTCCCTTTTAAAAATCATCTTGTTGATGATAGTTTCTCCGATTGCTCCATTTCCAAGGATTATGTCTTTCCCATTGTTGAAAATTTCTTTCTCTTGGAAATTCATTGTGGTGATGTCTTCTCATTTGATCAAATGAGATGGTCATTTGATGTCTTCTTGGCGGTATGAATTTTCTTCGATTATTATTTCGTCGGGTACCTAATATAACATTGTTTTGTGGTACCCTCAAGTGCTTGGGTCCTTTGGAGTTAGTCTTGAGACTTTTAGGTCTCCACAAATAATTTGAGCTATTTCTAGCCCGACAAGTATTTACCGTATGACCCTTTTTACCGCAATAGAAGCAAGTAATAATTTTTGGAGCATAATTACCAACATGCTTAGAGACTTGACTATTTTTCATATGATTAACAACATTAGGCTTATGGTCAAGTCCTTGTTTCAATTTATCACAATCATGAATATTAACAATTTTGGTCATTTTATCGGTACTCAAGTTGTATTTTGATAAATCATTTTTCATGCAATTAATATCCTCAACAAGAGTACTATTTTGTTTTTCAAGGTTTCTAACCTTGTCAAGTGTGGTGGTGTGAGCACATGGTAGTGATTCATAGGAAGTAAATAAACTATCATTTTTATTTTTCAAAACATTGAATTCCTTTTTCAAAATTTTTGTACTTAACAAGTAAGCTTTGGAATTTATTTTGAAGATCATCAAAATCATTTTGCAAATCACTATAATCATTTTGAATAACAATATCATAGGAAGTAGAGGGTTTAAGGCATACCTCGTTGTCTTCTTCGATGCCCATAAAACAATGTTCAACTTCTTCTTATTTGGAAGTTGTAAGAGGCTTGTTCCTTAGATTTGACTTTGTATTCCTTTGAGAAGTAGATGCTTTTGTTTGACTCCTTTCATTTGCATATACTTCATATATGGCTTCTAATTTTTGTCATACTTCATGTGCCGATCGAATTCCTACGATATGTTCATATTCCAAATTAGTAAGTGAACAATATAAAATATTGAGAGCTTTACTATTTAAGGAGATGATTTTTTTCTCTTCATCATTGAGCTCCTTGAGAGCTTTGGAGGTGTATGGTGTGTCTATCATTGGAATGGATTCTCCATTGATGACGATGTTCTAAATATTGAACCCGCAACCTTGTAAATACCATTCCATTCTTTCTTTCCAAAATGTAAAATTTTTGGAATCAAATTGAGGTGGCTTGGTGGTGGAGGTGCCGGACAGGTGAGCTTCGTTCGTAGCCGACGATCGTTCCTCTTCACTCGCGATGTGAAACGAGCTTGCCAAAGAGTTTGGCTCTGATACCACTTGTAATTCCAATCGGCTACGATAATCTAGAGGGGGTGAATAGATTATCTCCATCTTTTCGATTTATCCCTCTTTTTCGATACAAATGCGCCAAGGTAATAACAAAGGTGCGGAATGTAAATAGCACGTGTCGATTTATAGTAGTTCAACCCACCTAGGGCCTAATCTACTACCACCCCAGTATCTCTGGGATGTGTTTCGGAAAAGAAAAAGATTTTATTAATAATTACCACAATTATTACAACAAAATCTTACACCAACACCTTGAAGAGCACCACACTCTTCTTCAACACCACCTATGAGATTACCACAATCTCCAAACGGCACCTTGTGAAGATTACCACAATCTTCACCATTAAAGAGTACCACACTCTTCAACACCTCAACAAGAAGATTACCACAATCTTCTTACACCAAACTGTTTGATACATGTTTTTATCTTAATTTTGATGATTTTAGTTTATCACCAAAACAATGTTTTTAAAGGTTGTCCAAGTACTCCTAAATGATTTAAAATGTTTTTAATATTTTCCGGAGTATTTTCTCAAAGTTTATTTTCGTCTATATTGGACAACGCTTTTAAGGTTTTTACGTTATTGGGTTTTCACTCTCAAACGTTGTTTCTAAATGTTGTCCTAATACTTCCGATCGGTTTAAAATGTTTTTACTAAATTTTCGGAGTATTTCTTGAGTTTTATTTTCGACAAAAATTGGACAATATTTCTGTCTCATGGTCGACCGGTCGCCCTATAGGGCAACCCGTACCTGAAGATGTTTTTAGAAACATAAAAATGAGACGGAAGGAAAAAGAGCAGGTCGACCGTCGCGCTGGGCCGACCGTCGGTCGACCGTCGCCTAAATCGGCCGACCTGCACACTGCAAGTGTGTTTCAAACGAACGTTTTATCCTTACAAAATCCATGAGGGGACCGGTTGGGGCGATGGTCGACCCGGCCGAGGTAGACGCGACCGGCCGCCTGCGTTATTTTGCTTTGTGTATTCTTTTTCAACGTCTATTTCGTGCGACCGGTCGCCCTATGTTTTGACAAAGAAATTTAAACCGTTTGACAAACAGACAACTTTCCTTAAATTGTGGGATTGATTTCTAACAGCTATATTCTTGATTTTAATTGTATTTTTCTCAGAGATTTTCAATCCCCAAGAGAGCCTATGCTTGATCAATCATCTCCTATAAATAGAGGAAGTTTTGGAGCAACCAACACAACAATTGAGATACAACACAACAAGATACACTTCAAGCAAACACTTGGTCTTTCATAGTCATTATTCTTGTTGTAAAATTGCCTAGCTTATCACTTTCACATCTTTGAGGTCTAGGCTTTTCTTGATTACACTTCGCACTCAAATTGTATTATTCATTATTGAGTTGTAATCTTGATTTTTGGTTATCATTCAAACACAAGATATCCTTGTGAGTGTTCTTGTGGTAAGAGCACACTGGATGATCTAGGTGATAGGTGCAAGAAGATTGTGGTAATCTTCTTATTGAGGTGTTGAAGAATTTGGTATTCTTCAAGGTTGAAGATTGTGGTAATCTTCACAAGGTGCCGTTGAAGGAAGATTGTGGTAATCTTCAAAGGAGATTGTGGTAATCTCCAAAGGTGGTGTTGAAGAAGAGTGTGGTGCTCTTCAAAGTGTTGTAAGTTGAATTTGTATTAATTTTGGTAATTAATAAAATTCTTTTTCTTTTCAAATCCATCCCTGGATATACTTGGGGTGGTAGAGGATTAGGCCCTGGTGGGTTGAACCTCTTTAAATCGACGTGTGTTGTTTACATTCCGCACCTTATTATTGTGCTTAAGCATTCGGTTTTAAAAAGAGGGCGAAACGAAAAGATGGAGATAATCTATTCACCCCCTCTAGATTATCGTAGCGCTGACTTACAAGTGGTATCGAGCCAAACTCTTTGGCAAGCTCGTTTCACATCGCGAGTAAAGAGAAACGATCGACGGCTACGAACGAAGCTCAACTTTCCTAAGACCTCCACCACCAAGCCACCTCGGTTTGATTCCAAAAATTTTATATTTTGGAAAGAAAGAATGGAATGCTACTTACAAGGTTGCGGGTTTGACATTTGGAACACCGTCATTAATGGAGAATCCATTCCGACGAAAGATACACCATACACCTCAAAAGGCTTCAAAGAGCTCAATGATGAAGAGAAGAGAATCATCTCCTTAAACGGTAAGGCTTTAAATATTTTGTATTGTTCATTTACTAATTTAGAACATGAACATATTGTAGGAATAAAGTCGGCACATGGAGTATGGCAAAATTAGAAGCCATCTATGGAGTATTTGCAAATGAAAGGAGTCAAACAAAAGCATCTACTTCTCAAGATCATACAAGCTCAAATCTAAGGAATAAGCCTCCTACAACTTCCAATTATGAAGAAGTTGAATATTGTTTTATGGGCATCAATGAAGAAAATGAGGTATGTCTTAAGCCCTCTACTTCTTATGATATTGTCATTCAAAATGATTATAGTGATTTACAAAATGATTATGATGAACTTCAAAATGAATTCCAAAGCTTACTTGTTAAATACAAAAATTTGAAAAAGGAATTCAATATTTTGAAAAATGATAAGGATAGTTTGTTTACTTCCTATGAATCACTATCATGTGCTCACACCACCACTCTTGACAAGGTTAGAAACCTTGAGAAAGAAAATAGTACTCTTGTTGAGGATATAAATTGCTTGAAAAATGATTTATCTAAATCCAACTTGAGTGCCGATAGAATGACCAATATTATTGATTGTTGTGATAATTCTAAACTAGAACTTGATCATAAGCTAAAGGTGTCAATCACATGAAAAGAATCAAGTCTCTAAGCACGTTGGTCATTATGCTCCTAGAATTATTACATGCTTTTATTGCGGTAAAAAGGGTCATACGGTAAATACTTGTCGGGCTAGAAATAGCTCTAATTATTGTTGGAGACCTAAAAGTCTCAAAGCTAATCCTAAAGGACCCAAACACATGAGGGTACCACAAAACAATGTCATATTAGGTACCCGAAATAATGATCAAGAAAAGTTATACCGCCACGAAGACATCAAATGACCGTTTCATTTGATCAAAGAAGGAGAAACCATTTTCGACAAAGCCAATTTCCAAGAAGAGGGTACAATCAAAAATGGGAAGAACACAATCCTTGGAAATGGCAAAGACATCATCAACAAGATGATTTTCAAAGAAGAAGAGACCATCAACAATGGGAAGGTAACCAACCTTGGAAATGGAGTAACCAAAGAAGTCATCATCAACAAAGTGACTTCTCAAAGGGAAGATATCATCAAGAATGGGAAAGGCACAACCCATGGAAACGGCGAAATTGGTAAACCGTATCTCCCCATTTATATATGCATTTTATTTCTTTTAATTATATGCATGTTTTTAATTGTGTCTTAATTGCAAAATGAGTTTTCAAGTATTTATTTTTAATAGGTCTCTTATATATTTATGAGTTTCAAATTTTTCTTTAAAAAAGAGACCTTGCATGATTTTATAAAACTCTTGAGCATCTTCATTAAACTTATGTGGCTTATTATCTCTTGAAATCTTATAGCATAAGCTCTTTTTGATATCTCATATTATTTGCCTACACTTGAATTTTCTATGAAAATGTTGTCTAAGAATTGTGTAGGACATATATTGGCTTTTACGCCATCAAGTTTCTTAAACCATCGAGGTATGTCTACTCGTATTTTTTTTTAAACTCGATTTTATGCTTATGCACATATCTTTCAAGATATTTCATTTTGACCCCTTAAGTGCCCCTAATTGATCTTGCAAATTTTTTTTAAGGCACTACTTGTTTAGTCTCGATTTTATCGGTTATATGTTCTTCCGAAACCCATATTTGTTGGATATAGTCCAAACCTATTTTTTTTGCAAAGTTTTAAAACTTTTGGGGTGGAAAATCGAATTTTGGAAAAATCTGGGAGAAAGAAAAATCACCTGGGACGGTCACAGCAGGGGCGACCGGTCGCCCTGCACCTCGACCGGCCGCACCCCACCCTCGACCGGCCGCCCCGGGTTATTTTTCAAGCTTAAAACGAGCTGTTCTTCTTTTTTAAGAAACAGAACAAAAATCCCCCAAACCCTATAAAGCAATGAATTTTTTTCCCTTTTCTACAAAATCTTCAATTCTTCATCATTTTTCACGATTCTTGTTGCTAATCTTCTTATTTTCTCAAGAATCTTTCATATATGGCTCCTCCAAGAAATTCCACCGGTCGAAATCCCATCTCCAAGCGTAGAAGGGGCGGAGAGGGTTCACAAGAAATCGGCAAGAGGAAGCCGAACAAAGGGATATTCGAGCCGCTCAAAGAAACGTGGCTCAAGAAGGTGATGATGTTCAAAATCCCATTCTCTCTCGGGCCCAAATTACCGAGCTACGCGGAACGATTTCGCTCCAAAATTGCCGTTGGGCGAAAGGTAAAAAATCCTTTGTTACTCAAGCCCCTAATTCCCACAATGTTCTTAATTTCATTCATAAATATGCGGAATGGTATTATGAGGACTCGAATGGGAGGAAAGTCGATTGCTCGGACTAAAATGTGTCGTTTTAGTTCATTTACGAATGAGTATCCTACGATTAGAGGATTTTTTGAGGAGCAAGGTTGGATGTATTTATGGGAACATGCTTATGTGTTGTATGATGATGATATTATCCAACTCTTTTATGCCAATATGTGGGTTGAATATGATAATGATAGAAAGCCGATTGCCGTTAATTCACTTATAAAGGGTCGTCATTTTAGATGGACTCCCAATGATATTTGCCGGCTTTTACATGTTAGAGAAGGTGGTTGGGATTACTTCTCTTGCGGGACTTGGAATGATGAAATGTTGGGGGTGTCGATGAAAGAAGTCAAGACGTATTTGGGAGTATGGCCTAAGTTTTCTTTGTTGGCAATGACACTTGAGCATCGCATTTTATCGGTCATTGTCGCATATTGCATTTGTGGTAAATCGGGAAGATGCCTAGCAATATGGATTACTTTTTGACTTATAAGATTGCTAGGAGGAACCACTTAACTTTGGTGCCATACTTATTCAATGTCTAATCGAGTCCATTACTCAAGGTAATAAGAAGTTGGTTATGGGAAATTGGATTTGTAAACTTTTATTCAATCGGGACTTCCTTCGTCGGAGTTTAACTCGGAAGTTTTTCAAAATGACTTTGACATTGATAATATCTCCCAAATAGTCACGATGCGCAAGAATATGGACATCCGACCAACCAAAATGGCGAGAGGAAGAGGTCAAGAGTCTCCCGATCCTAATGACATCTTTGATGACGCCGGGGCCGCAAGATTGGTGGAAGAAGGCGAACCGAGCAATCCGGAGGGTAATACCGGTACTCAATCGCCTAGGAGGTACACTCAAGCCGAATTTGATGAGATGAGGGCTTTTCATGAGACGAGGTATGAGGCTTTGGAGCAAAAGACCTCTAAAATGCAAAAGTCTATCGGCAAGTTAAAGAAATTCATCAAGGACTTTATTCCCGGATCTTGCTTCTCCTCGGATGAGGAATGATGTTACCCCACCCCTTTACTTTCTAGCATTTTCATTAATGATGTTTTGTATTTTAATGATCTTTTGTAAAACTCATTTGTACTAATGATATTTGCTTGTTTTTCTTAAAAGGGTTAATATTGCAAGTTGATAATGACTTGTGGATGATCATGATTTTTGATGGAGTATTTGATGGTAAAAATACTCTAAAGCATTGTTTGATAATTGGTATGTAGTACTTGATGGTAAAAGTGCTTCTTTTATTGCTTTGTTATGCTTAGTTGAATATGTTGAGACATTTGATACATGTATTGTTGAAAGCATGACTTATTACTTGATGGTTGCTCTAATTTTTGGCATTTGTAATGCCTTGATCATTCTTAGCTTATCTCAATTGGGTTGAACCCTTGAGAATCTACTTTGAGCTTCTTAATTGATGTACAATTTATTGCATATGGTGCATATGATTGAGCTTTGAAATGAGGTTGATTGATGATATGAAAAAGTTTTTGGCTTAAACCATTTCTTTGGTGCACTTTGATATACTTCTATGATGTGTCTATCATCCTAACATTCTTTTTGATGATTCCAAAGGGGGAGAAAAACAGGATATTGGCTCATTAGCTCAAAGAAGCTAATAAAAAGCTTGTCATAAAAGCTATAAGCTATGGCTCATAAAAGCCATAAGTTGTGATTTATTTTTTAGTCCAATTGTTGCTTGATGGACTTATATTATTATTTAATGTTGTTTTGTGACAGGGGGAGCTTATAAGCTCTTGAATATATTATAAAAGCTAAAGCTTTTAGCTTATGGATTATTGCTCTTACATTATTCTTGATGTGCCTGTGGATAGGGGGAGCTTGTGCTTATTTTTGAAAATATTTACTCCCTATTTGGTTGCCTCAATATTTTTGGAAATTTTGGTTGCTTCCAAAACGGTCAAATGTTTTTACCGGAAAATCATTTCTAAAATTGCTCTCTTAGTTTGTGTAAAAAATTGTTTTGGTTTGTAATCATCAAAAAGGGGGAGATTGTTTGATACATGTTTTTATCTTAATTTTGATGATTTTAGTTTATCACCAAAACAATGTTTTTAAAGGTTGTCCAAGTACTCCTAAATGATTTAAAATGTTTTTAATATTTTCCGGAGTATTTTCTCAAAGTTTATTTTCGTCTATATTGGACAACGCTTTTAAGGTTTTTACGTTATTGGGTTTTCACTCTCAAACGTTGTTTCTAAATGTTGTCCTAATACTTCCGATCGGTTTAAAATGTTTTTACTAAATTTTCGGAGTATTTCTTGAGTTTTATTTTCGACAAAAATTGGACAATATTTCTGTCTCATGGTCGACCTGGCCGCCTCTATAGGGCAACCCGTGACCAAGATGTTTTTAGAAACATAAAAATGAGACGGAAGGAAAAAGAGCAGTCGACCAAATTCGCCGGGCGGCCGACGACCGGTCCGACGGCCGCCCAAATGGTCGACCGGTACCTGCAAGTGTGTTTCGAAACAGAACGTTTTATCCTTACAAAATCCATGAGGGGGACCGGTTGGGGCGATGGTCGACCGGTCGAGGTAGACGTCGACCGGTCGCCCTGCGTTATTTTGCTGTGTATTCTTTTCAACGTCTATTTCTGTGCGACCGGTCGCCCTATGTTTTGACAGCAAATTTCTGACCGTTTGACAGCAGACAACTTTCCTTAAATTGTGGGATTGATTTCTAACAGCTATATTCTTGATTTTAATTGTATTTTTCTGTAGATTTTCAATCCCCAAGAGGAGCCTATGCTTGATCAATCATCTCCTATAAATAGAGGAAGTTTTGGAGCAACCAACACAACAATTGAGATACAACACAACAAGATACACTTCAAGCAAACACTTGGTCTTTCATAGTCATTATTCTTGTTGTAAAATTGCCTAGCTTATCACTTTCACATCTTTGAGGTCTAGGCTTTTCTTGATTACACTTCGCACTCAAATTGTATTATTCATTATTGAGTTGTAATCTTGATTTTTGGTTATCATTCAAACACAAGATATCCTTGTGAGTGTTCTTGTGGTAAGAGCACACTTGGATGATCTAGGTGATAGGTGCAAGAAGATTGTGGTAATCTTCTTATTGAGGTGTTGAAGAATTTGGTATTCTTCAAGGTTGAAGATTGTGGTAATCTTCACAAGGTGCCGTTGAAGGAAGATTGTGGTAATCTTCAAAGGGAGATTGTGGTAATCTCCAAAGGTGGTGTTGAAGAAGAGTGTGGTGCTCTTCAAGGTGTTGTAAGTTGAATTTGTATTAATTTTGGTAATTAATAAAATTCTTTTTCTTTTCGAAATCCATCCCGGATATCTTTGGGGTGGTAGAGGATTAGGCCCTAGGTGGGTTGAACCTCTTTAAATCGACGTGTGTTGTTTACATTCCGCACCTTATTATTGTGCTTAAGCATTCGGTTTTAAAAAGAGGGCGAAAACGAAAAGATGGAGATAATCTATTCACCCCCCCCTCTAGATTATCGTAGCCGCTTGGACTTACACAAACACCTATATCACCCAAGTGTGTTCTTACCACAAGAACACTCACAAGGATATCTTGTGTTTGAATGATTACCCAAATTCAAGATTACAACTCGATAATTGATAGTACAATAGAGTGCAAGTGTAATCAAGAAAAGCCTAGACCTCAAGAATGTGAAAGTGAATAGCTAGGCAAATTACAACAAGAAATAAGACAATGTAGGAATAAGTGTATTCTTGAGTGTATCTTGTTGTGTTGTAGTTTTCTCTCTTATTTTTTGTGTTTCAAATCTTCCTCTATTTATAGGAGATGATTGATACTTGATAGGCTCCTCTTGGAATCTAATATCTACAAAAAAAAATTGCAATTAAAATCAAGATTATAACTGTTAGAATTCAATTCCACAAATTAAGGAAAAGTTGTTTTCTGTACAACGGTTAGAATTTTGCCGTCAAACTTGAGGGCGACCGGTCGCGCACAAATAGAAGTTTGAAAGAACGCAGCAAAAAATAGCTAGGGGGACCGGTCCAAGGGGGGTCGACTGGTCGCCCTAGGGTGCGACCGGTTGCCCCCTATGGGGACCGGTCACCCTGACCAATTTTTGGAGTTCTGGGAGTTCTATTTCGTGAAATGTGTTCCCAGGTACCGGTCGACCTCCAAAAATAAAATATTGTCCGATTTTTGTCAAAAATAAACCTCAAGAAATACTCCGAAAAATTCGTAAAAATATTTTAAACCGATCGGGAGTATTTAGGACAACATTAGAAATATAGTTTTGATGAAATAACATATTAACACAAAATCATCAAAAGTGTTGTCCTATATAAACTCCAATAAATACTCCAAAAAATAGTAAAAATATTTTAGACCAATCGGGAGTATTAGGACAACATTTAGAAACATAGTTTCAATGTAAAAACCCATTGACACAAAATCATTAAATGTGTTATCCAATTTTGTCGAAAATAAACTTGAGGAAATACTCCAGAAATTATTAAAACCATTTCAAATCATTTAGGGGTATTTGGACAACCTTTAAATACATTGTTTTGGTATAAAAACAAAATCATCAAAATCAAGATAAAATCTTTTATCAAACACATACCTCGAGATCAATACGTGTGCTCCCTCGCGCTTGTTGTAAACCCGTTAAGTCATGCTCGAAGTGATAAGCAATTGGGGTAATTAGGCCCCCAACAAGAATTTTACTAGATTCGCCCGGCTTTTTGAAAATGGCGTGCTAAGTGAGACCCTGTGTCGAGGTGTTTTCCATAGATCATAGCCCATAAAAACAATAGTTCGTCCTTCCTCAAATTCCCGTCACTTTCCCCCTACCGAAAAGTGTGCTAGCCATCACACGATGCATATAACGAAAACAAGGATTTATTACGTGTGATACTTTAGCACGGGAAGCAACATATTTGTATGAAGGGGCTATTTCATTCCAAAAATGTTGTGTATTAAAGTCGTTAGGGAAGCGTATGTCACCACCAATTGGGAGACCATATATTTGGTTGAAGTTGGCAAGAGTCAATGTATAGTCTTGATTGAACAAGCGGAAAGAGATGAGGTCATCCCTAGCATGAGTTCCCGTGAGAATCTTGGCGTTAAATGAGCTAAGGAATTCCAATGTGACGCGCTCATAAGTCGGTGATTTCGCACCCATGAATTGTTCCCACCCAACTTGCTCAAACATCCAATCAATATCTTCTTGTAGCCCAAGGGTCTCCAATGTCATGGCGTCCGGATATCGGGTGTTGTGTAATGGTTTACTCAACAATTGTTGATACCGGGTTTCTTGTTCGTCATCCCGGAATAGAATGTTGTGACGGTTACTTGGTGGATTAGCCCGGGAGGGACGGCTGCGTTTTGACATAGCAGTCCTGAAAAAGAAACTTCGATAACAACCAAGTATAAACCCATGATAGCCACAACAAAGAAATGGTTGCTATAAATATGTCTATGAAACTCGAGTAGCATGGTTCGCGGGAATAACCAACAAATGCAACAACCAAATATAGTACATGACTCAATGGCAATTATCACACTCTTATATCAGCATGGCGAACATTCCATAAGGAGGCGTATCCACATATGGGCATAATATGATTGCATCAAGTAAACAACAACAACCCTTATATGAATAAGACTATTAATGAAGACCATCAATAGACAAGGCATGAATTTGATTACAACAACGAGGATGTCTATCGATGAAAATCATAACAACAAATTCCTCCTAATATTCTCATTTCATCTATTCAAGAAGACATGAATTAATGAATGCCATATGAAAAATGTCCAATGAGCCAAAATCATCATAGAATCCAATAAACATCCTTAAGTACACACATAAACAATTAGGCACAAAAACCCCTAAAAAAATTCTAAATTAAATTGAAATCACAAAGCCCTAAATAAGAGAAATTACACACAAGCACGAATAAGTTGAAATCATAAGAACAAAATTAAGAAAAAGAACATGAAATTATATACAAAACAAAATAAAATCCATACCTTAAATAGAGACCCACAAGAGAGATGTCAAAAACCCACAAAATTCCCAATTCTTGAAGAAATCAATCGGTGGAATTGTTAAAGAACAAGATAAGAAGGTGTTTGTGTGGAATAATTGAAGTTTAAATGGAAGATTGAGATGAATTTGGGGGGATTTTTGGGGAGAAAGAATGTTTTTTAGGGTTTGGAATGGGAAAAATTCGAAAAAAATGAACTTGAAATGCCCCCCCTGTTTTTTTTACAGCCCGGACACGACCATGTCTGGCGACACGGACAGGCCATGTTCCGGACTATTTTGGCGATTAATTGGTTTCGGCTCGAACACGGGCGTGTCGGGCGACACGGCCCAGGCGTGTTCGGGCCAATTTTTGAATTTTTTTTTAATAAATGGAAAATTGGGAAATTTAGACACGGCTATGTCAGGAGACATGGCCTAGCCGTGTCACGGGCTGTTTGATTTTTTTTTTTTAAAAAAAATATCTCAAATATTTTGAAAGAAATGGACCCTAAGGATTTGTGCAAAATAAAAAAAATTGCAAACAAATTGAAAAGAAAAACAAGAACACACAAAAATCATCGGGTTGCCTCCCGGGTAGCACTTCTTTAATATCGTATAGCTGGACTGTTTCACCTCTAATTGTGTGATGTATTTGGGGGATCCTCAAGCTTGATGGAATCTCGATAATTATCATCGATGGTGCCCCCAAAATAGAGCTTCAGACGGTGTCCGTTTACCTTAAAGGTGCTCATTTCCTTGTGTGTTATTTCGATAGTCCCATAGGAAAACACTTGAGTAACAGTGAATGGGCCTGACCACCTGGATTTTAACTTACCCGGGAATAGTCGAAGTCGGGAATTGAATAGTAACACTTGGTCACCCGGTTGGAATTCCCTCAAGGGCACTTCCCGCCACCGTCATAAGGTTGTATTTTTCTTTGTTTTAGTTCTCGTTTCTTTTGCTCTATTTTGTATCCCATCCCTTCTTCACATTGGGGACAATGTGGCCCTTGAAGTTGGGGGTGGTGAGATTTGTTAGAACGCTTGGATTTGAACTTTTTTCTTTAGTTTTGCGTATTTTAGCTATCTTTGTGGATGTTTTGTTTTCTTTTTATGCATCTTATCAATTTCTTACAAACAAACATGAGGTATATTTTTTTTTTTACAATTAGATAAGGTGTTTGTGGATTGGTTAGGACCATTTTTATCCCAAAAAAGTCATCTCTTTGAGAACTCAAATTGCCAAAATGTTTTAAACTGTGTGATTTTAGTAAAAGGATGAACTTGGCCAAAAGAGTTTAATATCATGAAAATAGTTTGGACTTTGCTTAAATTTAGATACTTTGTGTTATGATCGCTGGAGAGACCATAATTCGGGTTTTAAAAAAATCGAAAAAAAAAATTTGTGGTAATATTGTTATAAAAAAAATGGACAAATCGAGGTTATACTCCTCTGTTTGTTGTTGCTTAGTAACTAGGAGCATTCATGAGCCCCATGTTTGTCTCTTACGTAAAACGGCGACACAAATATGAGTATGGGACACCACCCTAGGAGCTTTTGAAAAGACATTCAAAATTTAAACCTAGTGGAAGTTTGCCTCAAAAATGTCCTGATTATAAAAAAAAATGACCCGAGTTTTGGACATCTCCTTTTATCATTACATTTTTGTATTTGATCTAAGCGAATGAATAACAATTTTTGTGATATGACAACTGTGATGAATGAACGATTCCAATTATTGAAGTCACTCTCTTTTTAACAAGTTGGTTGACTTGAAAATCGAATGGATTGTCTTAATTGGGAAGGAAAAGGTTAGCAATTCACTTCAATCATGTCGAAATTGTGAAAATAGATGTCTCTTTTTGTTTTCAACCCGTCTCTTTGTTTTAAAAATTGCTTGAGGACAAGCAAAATTTCGAAGTTGGAGGCGGTTTGATAAGTGCCATTTTGTACATATTTTGTGTTATTAATTCAATAGTTTTTAATTGTTATGTTAGAAAAAGTCATAGTTCTCTAGTATTGTTTAGCATTTTATCGCGGGATGTGTTTAACATTATAGGTAGAGCAATTTGAAGCCAACATTAAGTGCAAAAAGGCAAGAAAATCACTCAACATGACTTGGGGGTGTCAAATAACATGGTCATGTTCAAAAAGAAGGAAATAAATTGAAGAAAAATTGGAAAAAGGGTCCAAAACGGCCAAACCGTGCCACCAAACACGGCCATGTTGAAGGGGATCAAAAGAGGAGGAAAAACCGCACAAAACAGACCCGAACACGGCCAAGCCGTGTTGCACAAAACGGCCGTGTCGGACAACACGGCCGTGTCCGGTATTTTTTGCAAAATATTCAGAGCAGCACGGCCTGGCCGTGCTGTCCGACATGGTTGTGTCAGGGCTACTTTCAGACACATTTCTATGCGGAATTTAGGGAAAATTCACCAACCAAGCCCTTTTGACCACTTTTGTACACCTTTAACACCCTATTTTGGTGAAACATGTCTCCATATTTCCTCAATCATCACTTTAATACAAGAATTCACCAACCAACAATGAAAGTGGGGGCAATTGTTTAACAAAAGATAGCACTATCAATGTATTTTTGTACCAAAATGGTGCCTATAAAAGCCAATGGTTGAAGTTGGGAGATTCATTCATTAGACATTCAGAAAATATTCACATCATATTAAGTAGAATTGGGATCAAAGGGTCTTGGAGGAGAAAGCTTGGGGCAATATTGGAGAAGAAGGTTTGGAGCAACATAATCAATCAAGAAAGAAGTCCATTGAGGTTTTGAGAAAGATAAGTACACCATGTCTACAATACTTAAATCTTCTTGTGTACTTTACTCTTTTGTCAAAATCATGAGTTGCTAAACTCCTAGTGTTTGGATGTAATAAACTCTAGAATGGATTTGTGATTAAGGTTTGTATGTTTTTAATAAAATTCTCATATCTTGTGTGATTCACTTATATCATACTTATTTCATTCGAGTTAATATTTTCCGGTATGTTAATCTGATTTCTATTCTTAATCGGGTAATCGAGAGATTTATGGTGAAAAATAACTTGTATAAGTGAAAAGAGTTGCATGCAATCCTAGTATAGGACGACATAAATCTTCTGGAATAGGGTCAAACCTAATATGGGAATTAACAAATCGTTATAATGCAATCTTGGGGGTTTTAACTAGAAAGAGATTTTAGTTAATCAACTTGAGATTAGGAGTTTTTCACCTTGAGAAAGGGTTTAACTTAAATCGGGAATTTCTACGGTCCACATAACATGAGATTTTATTAAAAGAGGTTGATTTTTGCTTAAGGGCTTATGCTTGTATTTTTAACTTGTCAAATCACAAAAATATTCTAGAGGGATTTACATTCAAACACATTGTTCTCTTGATTTCTTATTTTACAAAAATCTTCCTTCATTTTTTACAATTTGTAATTTGTTAATTTAGATTCCTTATTTTCCGTTTCCATCAAACAAAAACTCTGAAAATTGCTAGATTAGAGAACAAAAAGACGGTAATTATTAGTACTTACAATCCTCGTGGGAATGACACTCGGTACTCAATAATCTATATTATAAAACGATAGGTGCACTTGATGTGTTAAGGTATTTACGACAATACTTAGTGTTATGAACATTTGAGAATTCATGATTTAGTGGTGGTTAACTAGTTGTTAAACCAAGCTTGTGAAAAAAAGGAAATAAAAAAAAGAAAAAAAGAGGGAAAAAAAAAGGATCCAATCGAGGTTATACTCCTCTATTTGTTGTTGCTTAGTAACTAGGAGCATTCATGAGCCCAATGTTTGTCTTTTACGTAAAATGGCGACACAAATATGAGTATGGGAAACCGCTTTAGGAGTGTTTGAACGGAAATTCAAAATATAAACCTAGTGGAAGAATGCCTCGAAAGGTCCTACAAAAAAAGAAGAAAAAAAAAAGAAAATTGAAAGGGAGAATGTATATTCCTTGAATCTTCATTCCAATAAAAGGTCAAGAAGCTTGGTTATATGACTAGTAGGCTAACTACAATGATCCATTGAAGTCTTGTATTTTCATTATTGAATTGAAGTTATTCATAACTATCAATATTTGTGGAGTGATGATTTCAAGTTTGAATAATGCTTGTTGATATTACAGTCTTTCTTGATAGTCGATCGCTTTGCAAAACTATATTTTTATTGAATGGTTAATTCGGGTTGAGAAGGCTAAGAACTTGACTACTTATGTTCAATGTGTTGAAAAAAAAAATCCTTGTGTGTTGTGATTTATTGAATCCCTCCTTTTGATATAATGTTTTGCTTGAAGACAAGCAAAGTTCAAAGTTGGAAGTGGTTTGATAAGGGTCTTTTTATGCATGTTTTATGTGTATATTTGAGTAGAATTTGAGTTATTTTATTGTTAGTTTTGACATTTTTTGATTATATATTGTTTATACTACCGTGAGGTGCTTTTATTGGTGTAGATTGACCATTCGGGGCTAATTTTGGTGAATTTCGGACCATGGATTCATGTCAAAACATACCGGGGGGCTTAAGGATGCAAAAATGCTCGAAATTCCAAGCCAAACGCGTCATTTCGGGGCTTTTTTGGTCCAATACGAACAGGGGGTGTTGGGCAACACGGCCGTGTTCTGCCAGGAGCCAAAAACTCAAAAAATTCGCACAAAACAGCCCCCAACACGGCCTGGTCGTGTTGGATGACACGGCCATGTCAGACAGCATGGCCAGGGTGTGTTCTGCGACATGGCCATGTCAGGGACTTCCTTTTGCAATTTTTCTATGCAAAAATGATGGAAAACTCACCAACCAAGCTTTTTGACCACTTTTTGTACACCTTTAACACCCAATTTTGCTCCACCATATCTCCATATTCCCTCAATCATCAATTGCGTACAAGAATTCACCAACCAACAATGAAAGTGGAGGCAATTGTTTAGCAAAAGATGGCACCATCAATGTATTATTATACAAAAATGGTGTCTATAAAAGCCAAGAGTTAAAGTTGGGAGAATTATTCATAATTCATTCATGTATTTGATTAGATAATTCATCATATTCATAATTGGGATCAAGGGGTCTTGGAGGAGTAAGCTTGAGGCAACATTGGGGAAGAATGCTTGGAGCAACATCATCTTTCAAGAAAGAAGTCAATTGAGATTTTGAGTCTATAATATTTACATCTTCTTGTGTAATTTACTCTCTTGTCAAGATCATGAGTAGCTAAACTCCTAGTGTTTGAATGTAATGAACTCTAGAATGGATTTGTGATTAAGGTGTGTATGTTTTTAATAAAATCTTCATGTTTTGTGTGATTCACTTATATTATGTTTTATTCATTCGAATTGGTATATGCGCAATATTGATTTGAAGTTTATTTTTCATCCGGGAAATCGAGAGATTCATGGTGAAATAGAACCTATATAAGTGAAAAGAGTTGCATGCAATCCTAAATATAGGACGACATAAATCTTCTGGATTAGGGTCAAACCTAATATGGGAATTCACAAATCGTTATAATGTTGTCTTGGGGGTTTTAACTAGAAAGAGATTTCAGTTAATCAACTTGAGATTAGGAGTTTTTCACCTTGAGAAAGGGTTTAACCTAAATCGGGAATTTCTACGGTCCATAAAACATGAGATTTTATTAAAAGAGGATGGTTTTTGCTTAAGGGTTCATGGTTGTATTTTTAACTTGTTAAATCACAAAAACATTCTAGAGGGATTTACATTCAAACACATATCTATCTCTTGATTTCTTATTTTACAAATCTTCCTTTATTTTTATATATTGTAGTTTATTAATCAAACAAAAACTCTGAAAATTGTTAGATTAAATAACAAAAAGACGGCAATTATTAGTACTTACAATCCTCGTGGGAATGACACTCGGTACTCAATAATCTATACTATAAAACGATAGGTGCACTTGCCTACGGTTTTCTAGAGTAGTTTTGAGCCATCAACATTGCACTTGAATTTATATTTTGAGTTATATCTTGACATTCCCCACTAAGTGGAGCATGAATATTAATCATGCCCAACTTGCCAATAAAATGATTAAATAAAGGAGCATGTAGGGGTTTGGTGAGGATATCTGCATTTTGTTGTGCAGGTGGAATGCACAAAAGTTTCAGCAACCCTTCTTGAGTTTTGAGAGATGTAGTAGGCTGACTTGTTGTTAGTATAAACTAGTGATGGCTTGTGATGATTAACTTGAAGGTCGTGAAGAAGATATGTTAGCCATTCGAATTCACAAGTAATCAAGGTTATTGCTCTATACTTTGCTTCAGCTGAGGATCGGCTAATAGTTGGTTGTTTCTTTTCTTTCCAAAAAATTAGAGAGTTACCTAAGTACACAACATATCCACTGATGCTTCTCCTTGTATCTGGACATCTTGCCCAATCTGCATCACTGAAGCCTTTGAGTTGGAGAGTGGAGTTAGCTGGGTAGTAAAGTCCTTTGCCTGGGAATCTTTTTATGTACATGGGGACCCTGTGAGTTGCAGCTAAATATGAGACATTGGGTTTATATAGAAATTGACTCAATGTTTGAATATTGTAAGATAGGTCATGCCTAGTGATAGTTAGATAAACCATCCTGCCAATGAGGCTTCTATATTGGGAGGGACCTTGTAAAGGTGTTGTATCAGCATTTAAGAAATCAAATTTGGAATCCATTGGTGTTGGCTTACAACCAATATAGCCTGTGTTTGTTAATAAATCAAGAGTATATTTTCTTTGGCAAAGATGAATGTCTTTTGTAGTTCTAGCTATTTCAATTCTCAATATATACTTGAGAGTTCCACGATTTTTGATTGTATACTTATTATCAAGGTGTTGTTTTATGTCATTGATATCATTTATATTGTTCCCAGATAATATGATATCATCAACATAAACACATAAGATGAGTACAAAATCAGAACTAGATTTTATAAAAAGAGAAGAATCTGACCTTGACTACTTAAAACCATAATCAAGTAAGCAAGTTGTTAATTTTTGAAACCACTGTCTAAAGGCTTGCTTTAGGCCATATATGCTCTTAGTTAACTTACACACTTTTGCGTCATAATCTGAACAATACCCTGGAGGTGGTAACATATAAACTTTTTCATTGAGATCTCCATGCAAAAAGGCATTGTTAACATCCAATTGATGAATAAACCACCCTTATGCAGTAGCAACTTGTATCTTTCTAATGTTCCATCTTTTTAGTATTAGAAACAACCTCTGCAGAATCAGAAGAAACAATATATGTAGAAGGATGTATAGTACCCAAGTTGGGAAAGGGCTGCAGCATTTGGTATAGAAGTGAAATATTGCTCTAATACATGTGTTATAAATAAAGGTTATGTATCATGTGATGCAGTTTGGTGAAATGGAAAAATATTTTCAAAAACTAACATTTCTTGAAATAAGCATTTTTTTAGTACTTGAATCATAAAGTTTATAACCTTTTGAACCAATGGGATACCCCATGAAACACATTTGGAGGCTCTTGGTTGAAACTTGTGTTTGTATGCTATTAAAGTAGATGCATAAGCAAGACAACCAAAAATCTTAAAATGAGAATAATCTGGAACTTTATTGAAAAGAACCTCAAAAGGAGATTTGTTTTGTAAAATGGGAGTTGGAATCCTATTAATAGTGTGAGCTGCAGTTAAAATGCATTCATCCCAAAATTGTAAAGGAACTTTGGACTGAAAAAGTAAAGCTCTAGCAATTTGTAACAAATATTGGTGTTTTCTTTCTACTAAACCATTTTGTTGTGGAGTTTCCACACAACTAGTTTGATGTAAAATACCATTTGTGTTATAAAATTGATGAAGTAAAAATTTAGTGCCATTGTCGGATCTTAGCATCTTAATGTTACAGTTGAACTGAGTTTTAACCATATTTAAAAAAATTCTGAAAATGAGTCTGAGTATCTGACTTATGTTTCAACATATATATCCATGTACACCTTGAAAAATCATCTACAATAGTAAGGAAGTAATTAAAACCATTATGAGAACATTTAGATAATGGTCCCCAAAGATCACAACGAATAAGATCAAAAGCTTTATTAGAAGTAGAAATGTTGTTATTAAAAGGTAACCTCTTTTGTTTAGAAAAGTGATATATATCACAAGAATCAAAACAATGAGACTTAGAATAATAAGAGGAATCATTGATAATCTCTTAGCTAAAAATATGTACAAGTCTAGAATGCCAAATCAAAGAATCTATACTACTATTATCAGAAACAACGGAAGGTACATAATTGAAAATGATATAAGTCATTCTTCTCTTCAGCAGAACCAATCATTCTCAGGTTGCTCATATTATGATACAAAATGCAAAATATAGTTTAAAGTTTTGGCTAACTGAGAGACAGATATTAAATTAAATGAGAAAGAAGGAACACATAATGCTTTATGTTGAGGATAGGTTGTGGCTGCAGAGTGTGTAACCTCAGTATTAGAACTTTTTGATTGATGATTTTGAGCATGCAAGAGGAATTTATCTACCATTTCCTTATAAACATAGCATTTTTATCTGAGGAACTTGTATCATTTGGTTGAGGTACAGATGAACTAGCATTAGAATCTGACTCCTTCAGGATTCTTGGACCCTTTGGACCCTTCCATCCAGATGGATACCCTATAAGCTGAAAGCACTTATCCATAGTGTGCCCACTAAATCCATAATGAGTGCACCTATGCTTTTTCTTGTCCTTAGGAGGCTGAAATCTTGAGAAACTCTGTTGTATGGCTAGCATAGCCACAGAATCAATGGGATTTGAATAGGTAGTGGAATTGGTTAGTCCTCTTTGTGACTCTTCTTGAAGTAAAAGAGAGTACACTTTGGCCAAAACAGGCAATGGGAAGACTAACAACAATTGACTTCGAATGGAAGCATAAGATTCATGAAGAACAACAAGGAATTTCATGACTGGATTGGATTGTTGATTCTTAGTCATGACAGAAGAAATGTTGCAGGTGCAATTTCCACAATAACATTTGTCTATGGGCCTAAAACTAATATACTCATCTTATAAAGCCTTAAATTGATTGTAATATGTAGTAACAGTCGAATTACCCTGCAAAATTGAGCTAAGGGATTTTTCTAAGTGAAAGACATGAGGGCCATCACTGCGAGCATACCTGATTGTGAGTTCATCGCAGACTACTTGGGCAGTTGTAAAGAACAACAAACTATTCCTAATATATTTACAAGCAGAGTTCAATATCCAATAAAGGACAAAGTTGTTTGCTCGTTGTCATGCCTTGAAAAGAGCAGGAGAAGGGGAGGATGGTATGGCAATGGATCTGTCCACAAGGCCAATCTTGTTCTTAACACTTAATGCCATTAATATTGCACGATTCCATGAGTTGTAATTATCTCCAGTGAATGGCTCATAGACAATTACGGCTCTGGGATTTCACTCGGGTGAAGAAAGAAAAGAGATGAAGGATCTTCGAATTGTTGAGTTGCAGTCATATGAATTGTTGATGAACAATGTAGAGATCAAGATTTGAATCTCTCGGAAAATAAATCAAGATAGACTTGCAGGATTGATTGTAGAATCAATCAATAATGAAGGATGATTGCAAGTTGCCATCAAGAACAGATGATAATGCAGAAGGGAGAGAAAAAAAAATTTACAATCCTACTGATACCATGTGAATATCTAGAGAAATATGTATTGATCAATGGAAATAAATTCTGAATTCTCAATATGAATTGTTCAGTGAACTATACAAGTATATATAGGCTAGCTAGATAAATAACTAATTCATCTTGCAAATTAACTAACTTAACTACATTATTGTTACATTGATATGAATGGAATTTACATTGCATTTGACTTTACATTTTGAGTTATCTCTTGACAAGATGAAATCTTGGAAAAATTTTATTGATTTGAATCATGTACATGTTGTTATATATATAGCAGCAACAAAAGGAAGTTTACAAATGATTCATAATTGTTCAAATGTCTATAACAAACTGTAACTATAAGTACCTAACTAACAGAATCATTAACTAATATCTAATACTCCCCCTCAAGAGGGACTGTGAAAGTATTCACAGACATCTTGGACAATAATGGCAAGAACATTGAGGAAGGTAAAGCTTTTGTAAACATATCACACTACAAGAAAAAACTAGTTTATCTTTTTTTTGTAGGTAAGTATTAAGAAAATTGTAAAGTGTAGGTAAAATCATTGCAGGTAAAATATTTAATACATGATCTAAATATGTCAGTAAACACTTATAGAAAATTTGTCGATAATTGAAAAACTGTCAGTAATCTCTTGGTATAATTTGAGAAAAAATAATATTTTTTATTCTGTAGGTAACTGTAAAATTTAATGATAAAATCATTTTTATCGATAAATTCTTTCGGTAAACTGGAATTTTCTTGTAGTGTTAGTCAACTGAAAATGTGAATGGATAGGCATAAAATAATGTGAATATTAAGAAAAGTAGTCAAAAAAATATATAAAACATTGAAGATTTAATTTGTCTTTAAACAACATGACGTTTATATATAATGCACCTTACATTATCTTTTAGTTCAACTACATTCAATACATAAGGCACTTTAATGTTATGTTACTTTGAATGCAAAAAACAATGTAGATTTGTAACATTAAAGAAATAAAACTAAATTGCATTTTATTTAGAATTTTAAAATGCAAATCTAAATTTATTATTTACCAAGTTAGTTTTTAATATATTAAATGCCTAATTATTTAACTAAAGAGAGATAGAAAATTCTTATATTTTACGTTGAAATTGTATAAGGTCGGAGAAGTTTTGTTCCAAAACCACCACCAAACCAATAAGGCGGCGCAATTTTCATTCAATATTTAAATCGCGGTTATAATAAAAAAATCACTATTAACGGTGCAGTGCGGATGGTTTTTAAAAACTTATGACCACTCGTAAATGACAAATTTTAGTTCGAAATTATAAGAAATTGGAGTTTTTCAATTTTTAATTAGAATTGGGATTTGATTTTCTTTCAACATCTTAATTAGTTCCCATTTATTATTATTCTTTCGTCTCTGCTTTTTTTTTGTTGGTGTTAGGGTTGGATTTGAATTTTGTTCCAGAAATATTCATTGGACTAAAAGTTTTTGTGTCGAAGTGTGAATAGTTACTTCACTCGAGAGAAAGGAAAAGAAAAACTACCAATTGTGTACAACGTGAATTACTGAGTTAGCTCATTTCCACGGATATTACTTTTTTGTAAATAGATTCAAGTTTGAGTCTCCACGGTGACAGGGCCGAATTTTTTAAATTAAAAAAAAGAAGAAATAAATTCTCTCAAATACCATACAGGGGTTTTACCGTTTTATTACTTTGCAAAATCGCAATTTCCACCACTCTTTTATTCCAAAGTTTCTTTTTTGTCCAACACACTATTATGAAAAATATCAAAACATAAGGGTGAGATTGGATATACTTACATGTTGAAAAAAAAAATCGTTAGAGAATAGTGGTAAAAAAAATTGGAAGAAAAAATATGAATTTTGAGAGTCTGATTGGATGTGAAATGAAAATGTAATAATGAAAGTTGATTTGATTTAAAAATTATAAAATAATAATTGAATATGATTGGTAGTTAGAAATATGTGAGTGGATGAATAGTGAAATTTGTGTAGAATGTGTAATAATGATTAATATTTTTGTGGAAATATGTGTAGATGTGATTTAAGAAGAAAAAAATGAGAAAAAGTGAAAGTGATAGAATAATATGATTTTTTGAAAATTTTCATAAATAATTGCATGTTAGGTTAAATAAAATTCTCCGACGCGAACGAAAATGACATATCCAATCGCAATCGCCCTAAATATTCAATCATCTTCACTTTTCCAATCGTCAATCACAATTCACATCAAATTCTTATTTCACTAGGAAAAAAAAACAGTTATATCAATTATCATCACGACACAATCATATCATAAATATACATTTCACTCTCCCTTATTTTTCAAATCACCAATCAAATTTCTTCTCAAACACAAAATCACCAATCAAATTCAGTCACTATTTAATTAAAAGAATAATCACATTAATTATCATTTACATTTTAATTTTATATCCAATCACACTCTCAAAATATATTATCATTTTTCCAATCATTTTTTTCATATTATCTCTATCCTCTCTAAAAATATAAACGAACGGAACGAAAGTTCAACCAATCACAAGCTAAGAAATCCTCATTAAAGATTAACATCAGAAGAAATTGAGTTCTCGTCAGTACAAACACCTCACTCGCCACAATAAATAAGTTTTAACAACTCCGCTCCTTCAAAAACAAATTACCAATAGAACAAGCACAATACAACAATTCTGTATATCAGCAGAATATATCTTGAATGGGTATAATAGTAATCAATCAATAAAAATAGATTTAAAAAAAAAAAATTGGAGTTGTCACAAATTTTCTAAAGCATATCTTCTAAAATGGAGTGAAATGAAGATGGAACCTTTCTCGGTATATCTTCCAAAAAAAATTACAATTTTACAGGCCTATTATATAAGAATTAAAATTTTCGATTAGTTATGAATTAAAAAAATCCCAAGTAGTTAATATAGACCGAGCTAATTTCCAAGTAGTTTTTAGATCAAAGTTACATTGGTCATTCATTTTACAGTGTGAATTAGTACATGGTATAAGTTTAATCACTTTAGGTCATATCAATGTGAGATTTCCCTACAACATCCAGGAATGGAGTGTCCTAACATTTTCCAAGGTTGTTATGGACGATACACTTGAAAATAGAACAAATAATGTAGTTTAGAAACAAATTTTTCAAAATTTGAAGTGAACGTTTTTTATGATATTCTACTAAATTTTGAATTTCCTTTTTAGCATTTTTTGATCTTCCATAAACATTACAAACAAATTTGCGACACCAAAATTTTATCTTTTGACAAAAATCTCGTGTAACACACAGGTATTGTTCTAGTAAGTAATAACCATTGTGGATGTGCTATAAAGCCTAAATACTATAACAAGACTTCATTTACGATCCAAGGGAACTTTTCATGAACGTATCACCCTGAACCGCAACTTGTCCAGCATTTGATACAGATTGAATGCTCGTTTTTGTCAGTTTTATGTTAAATATAGTTAGCAAATACAGATATACATATTAAGATTAATTACAAATTTACAAGCTTGTTCAAATTAATTATGTCCTCTAGGTTCAACAGCGAGAAAACATAAAACAATAAATCTCTAGGCATATATAATAGACTATCATATTAGTTAAAGTCTAGACGAAGTTCATACTTGATGAAAAGTGATGCAACATTAAGACTCAAATAGAGCTACAACAAGAAATCTCCAAGCATATATAATAAGTTATCATATCAGTCTAAAGTCTAGACGAAGCTCATACTTGATGCAAAGTGATTTACATTTCAGAAGAAAATAATTGATGGCAGGAGAAAATTTCTTGGAAGCAATTAGAAAGTTTTTAAATAAATATTAAGAAGTTTCTAGAAATATTCAAGATATCTATTATGAAAATTCCTAAAGATTCAAGATATCTATTATAAGAAGCATATACTTATAATATGCTAAGAAAAATCCTAGAGGATCCTTATCCACTCTTAGACGTTTTTAATTTCTATCATCCATTTAAGGAGGTGACTAGTATAAATAGGGGATGTAACCTTATTTGTAACTGTAAAGCTTGAAAATAAAGTTGGACCAAATAAATAGTTATTAATAGTCATTGCCTCACACAATAAGTGTCTGCTTGTTCAACAAGCAGGTGTCATAATTCATAATTCAGAAACCTAAACAAAATCATAATTCAGAAATGTTCAAATAGAGAGCCAAAAAAGAACAAAATCATATCGCAATATAGTTTGATATGAGTAAAAAAAAGTGTACCTTATACTCCCCACAAAGTTTCCCATTGTTACGTTGAATCTTTGGTCTTTGGCCTTTATTAATATTGGAGAGAATCAAGTGATACAAAAGAAACAGATATAAAGAGAAATGAAACCAACTTCATTGATTACTGTCAAGATGTACACTCAAAATGCAATAATGTAAATCAGTAAATCACATCTACACCAATGTAACAGTAAAGCAGTTGAAATTAGCAAGTGGTTAGATTAGTTAGTTGATCATATAGCTTATATATACATTTACTCTTCATTGTATGATTCATTATTTTCGGTGCAAAACCGAACCGAACTGCAAAAATCAAAAACGAATTTATATTTTTTTTCAAACCAAAATCGAACCGCAGTGCTAGAAAAACCAAACCAACCGAACTATTTCGGTTTAATTCGATTCAGTTTTTTGGTTTGGGCTTCATTTTTGGGTCTTTACTTTTGTTGCTAAAATATATATTTTTTTTATATTTATTTGACAATTTAACAATAAAATAAATTTAAAATTTTAAGTAATAATATAAAAATATATAGAAAAATAGAAATTAATATATTCGGTTCGTGTGACGCCTGGGGCCAAAGAGGGAGGGGAGTGATCACTGGTGCAAGAAGGTACGGACAAGGAGCGGCTCCTGGTAGGCTTTTAGGCGGAGAGGGACATGAATGAATCGATCCCACACCCAAAGAAAAGGAGATTCTGAGACTATGCAGGTATGGGACTATACAGTTGAGGAGGGCTGTCACGCCCCAAACGCGACGCGACAACGATCAATCACTTAAACAAATAATTCAATAGTCTAAACCAATGATACAAACTCCAAGTGAAATAGAGTCTAATGCAGCGGAATAAAATACACACAAGTACAAATTACATCTTAAGGTCCGACGGAATCCGAATACAACCCAATAGATTATCCGAATTTAACTTACGGTCAAACAAACAAAATGAAAAGTCTAACAACAATAAAAGTAAAAGGAGTGTCGCTCCACATCAACAAAGAGGAATTTAATCGTGGTAGGTTCGACGTCTTCAACGTACTCTTCATCTAAAGGTTAGAAAACGAGGAGGGAGTGAGGCAAAATCTCGATGGATGGGGTGATCGTGTGCAAGTGTGGCAATATATATAGTTAATGCGAGAAAACGGTTGTATGAAAACGCTGCGAGGTATGATGCATGTTTTCATACATAGCCCACAAACATCGTGATAAATATATATTAAGTAATATATTTATATAGTTTGAGAAATAGTTCGTGGTCACACATGCACGATGATTCAAGCGACAGGAGGATTGCGTCTTGAAGTGTAGCGCCAATCCCATGCAAGACAATTAGTGGTTGCGTCTTCAAGTGTAGCGCCAACCCATGCATTACAAGTAGCGGTTGCGTCTTCAAGTGTAGCGCCAACCAAACGTTCCGTTCAACTCCTAATCGTGTGGATCGGACAACGATTCCTTCGTTCTTCCTTGTAACTCCCCGTTCATGATGGTCCAAGCCCCGTCACCTTATTGCTCCATAGGCAAAGACAAAATCCACGTTGAGCTAGCAAGGCTCGGATTCGTCATAATCATGATTATACCTCAAGTACTACGACCCGCTTCCTCGACAACTCCGTCCCTCGCCATTGGGGATTAGGGCGATGGGGCCTAAGAGTGGAATAGCAGCCGAGCTGCCCGGTTCCATCCCCAGCGTATCCACTCCGACCGTGAGCTCGACACACCAAGTTGACTCAAGCAAGAAATTAAATACACGTTCGTAGTCAACCAGCAAATGAGTATATTGATTCTAAAGCGCTTCATGAAAAGTTTTCAAACATTTGCGTAAGGTAATTATGGCGTTGGTGGAGTTATTTGGATGAAGATGATTATCGGGAGGATAAGAAATCTTCGATATCTTGAAATATTAGGTGGAACATAAGTCCCATTATAGATTCAAATCGCAAGACGAGAAAGTCGCCCTGCGATCGGGTATTAATCGGTCAAGGCGGTCCGATAAGTCAAGGAGTTTTTGAGAAAATAAAATATTTTAATTAAAAATTGAAGTCAGAGGGTTCAGGGCTGTTTTAGTAAAAGGAAAATAATTGGAGTTAGGTCCTTGATAAAAAGAAAATTTACAATTTAGCCCCGTTTTGTAAAAACCAATACTTTTGGGGTTAAAAATTGAATAAATAAATATCCCGACCTTGAAACATTATGAGGTCAGTTTCTAAATTCTTAAAATTGTTCATAGATTCAGATTTTTTTAAGTTTTGAGATCGAGTTTTTATAAAATTCTCATATTGGCCCCAAATTTGTTAAAATTGCCATTTCGGGCTCTAAGTTTAAAATAATTGGAACTCACAAACCGGAAGGGCTTTTAATGTGATTCCAGTTGAAAAATATCACTATGGTTAGTGGGATATTGGGACAAAAGCAGTTTTTAAAAGAAATAAGTTTAGGTCCCTTAAGTTTTGAAAATCTCATTTTTGTCCCGTTTTGAAATAATTGCCTTTAAGGCTTTTAGGGGTCCAATTGTTATGAAATTTGAACCTTGGGTCCAAGATATAATTACGTTATAGTTAAATTAGTATTTCCAGGTGCATGGACTGCATAAGTCCTGGAAATTGTATTTTGGTCCTCAAGTTTAATCTTTTACAATTTGGTCCCTCAAATTTTATAAAATTACTTTCCAAGCTCTAAACACTTGGATTTTTGGAATACACTTAAAATATGTTATTTCCAGTCCCTTAAGAGTTAAAATTTCAAATTTTAAAATTAGGGTCTGGTACAGTTTCGAAAATTGCAAAATAGCCCTTAAACTTCTAGAATTTTACAATCTAGTCCTTGGGCTTTTAAGGGTTGATTTTATTTATCTAAAAACTCTTAAAACTTTATTAAAATGTCAAAACATAATTTTTGAACTTGAGTTCAGTCCCAAAAATCGAAAATTACAGAGGGGTCCCTTAAGTTTTATTTTCTTGCAATTAAGTCCACCAACTTTCCATTTTTACATTTTAAGTCCAAAAGTTAAAATTTAATCAATTATGCTCGACTTGTCCAGGTTATAAATCATTCAAAACATAGATTTCAAGAGTCATACACATACATATCCTTCTCATACAAAATATCATCAAGTATAACAATAAAATGTGCATGTATGCCCTATTTTTCGATAAATCACATTTTTGAGCAACACTTGAGAATTTTTCCAACTTGATACAAGAAAATAGCATGCAATACATAATATATATCTCAAGTACTCAATAACAAAATACTACATGCATATTTTCAATTTAAAACACCTAGAAGTTGAAAGAATTTTTCCACCCACCTCGTAGTAGTTTCTCGGGTTGATCTAAAATGTAGTCTTCTTTCTTGAATCAACTTCTTGACTCAAACTCTTGAAGATCAGCCCCTAAATGGTATCCAAACCATATTTTGGTGTTAAAATTAAAGTCTCAAGTCTAAAGAAAATATACTAAGACCAAATGGTTACTACTCACCTTAATGTCTTCAAGTAGTCTCAAAAATGTAAATTTTCCTTCAAGCCTCTAACCTCAACTTGAGATGATGTAGGTCAGCTCCTAAGCTCCAAAAATTCATATTCTTGAGTCAAAAATTAATTCTTCATGTTGTCAAGAGAAAAATACTAAAACCATAATTTTCTCACCTTAATAATGTATAGTCTTGAATTTCCTCTTCAAACTTGTAGTCAAATCTAGGTCTCTAATTCTTCAAGAAATTTCTCTAGGAGTACCTCAACAAGAAGGATTCAACATTATTAGATGGTGTAGGTATAGAGTTGAGGATTGGAGAAGAAAAATAGAGTTGGGAGAAATGAAGATTTTCTTACCTTATGCTTGAAGAATTTGATCCTTTAGAGAGGAAAATGGAAACAAGTCTTGTGTTTTTATGATAATTATGAAATGAATAATATTGGTAGATAAAGAAAAAAAATAACAAAATGATTGATTCCCCTAAGACAAGGAGCCAAAAGTTGGAGGGAATAATAATCATGGTGTTGGTATTTTTATTTATTAGAATTTGGTGGAAAGAAAAGTTTGTCTTTCCTTTAGGCATGTGACCAAAAGTTGAGGAAAAATAATATATATATATATGTAAATATATATATATAGATATATAATTGTAGGTATTGAAAAGAATATGAAACAACCTCCCCATTTATGGTAATTTTCGAATTTTTTTAAAAATATATAAAAAAAATATTTTTTTTAAAAAAAAAAATAAAAAAAAAACATTATAAATATCTATAATTAAATATTTAGATTTTAAAATTAAAGATGTGAAATAAGAATTACGTATTATTATTATTTTTTTTTAAAAAATGATTGGGAAATTGGTTGGGATGAATTATAGAATAAGATGAAATATTAGGATAAGGATTGGAATGCACTCCTAAATTGTTGGAGGTCTAATATTTCTAAAGTTGTAGTCATTCGATCAAGTATTAATACTAGAGGAAGAATATAAAATCGTTAGGCTCGAAAACGAGAAAGGCGTAATTGATGTTGAAAGAAATAAATAAAAGTCGGGTCGCGGTTCATTAATAATGTGTTTGTGATACATAGCCGAATAAATAATCACTACAACATCGTATCTCACGTTGTTAAAATTTGGGGTCTCACAAGGGCTTAAAAGATTTGATAGATACTACTCATAACAACAAGATGCATCTTCTTTTCTGGTGCTCATCTCATAAAAACTCCGAAGTTAAGAGTGGTTAGCCCGGAGCAATTGTGGGATGGGTGAACCCCAGGGAAGGTGCTCTCAAGGTGCGCGTGAGTGAGGACAAAGCGCGCTGGAAAGACTCGTGTTGGTTTGTTGGGGCAGTCGATCTAGAAGGCGGGCCGTTAATTACAGTTCGGTTCGGTGCAAACCGACATTTTATGACCAAAAACAAACTAAACCGAAAATTAAGTCGGTTTATTAGATTCAAAACCGAACCTAACCATCGGTTCGGCTGGGTTTTTTGGTTCCAGTTCGATTTTGCTTACTCCTAATTTGGGCTGATCACAGAGTTTTGCATTTTATTTTATTTTTTTGAAAATTCAAATCGAATTGTCTTGAGCGGTTTTCCTAAAAAATAATTTTAAACCGCAATTTTATTAAATAAAATCAAAATGTGCAGCTGCTGACGGCTTTAATAAGTGAAAGTATTGTTAGATTCATAAAATAATATATTTCTTTCAGAATATTAATAAAAGTAGTCAAATATATATATATATATATATATATATATATAGGGGGAGGATCAAGTGAGACTATGTCTCTAGGTGAGACACAATGGACTAATCTCAACCATGCATCCCCACTATTAATCAATGGGTATGATTTAATGGATAAAAAATATATTAAAATATTAATTTAATCAATATAAGGTTAGTAAGGTAAAATAACATAACAAGTTAGTTACAAAAATGGAATCAAATCCCTTTCTCTCATACATCTCCCAATTTCCCCAATCCCACGTCTCTCTCTCTCTCTCTCTCTCTCTCTCTCTCTCTCTCTCTCTCTCTCTCATTCCTCCATTAACGTAAATAAAGAAAATTGTGAAGAACTCGAAAATTACATTCATGAAAATTACAGAGAAAAAACAAAAATATCGGTGCAATATTACGGTGAAATAACGAATGCGATGAGTTTGAAAACTAAATATGCAACAAAACTCATCTAAATATGCATTATCCAAAACTATCTATGCAAAAAAAAAAAACTAATATGTAGTACAAGATATCCAACTATGCAAGACGTCATAAACTATGCAACAAAATCAACTAACTATGTATTATCTAGAAAACAATCTATGCATTGTGGAATAACTAAATATGCGAAGACATTATGTAACATCCCATTTTTATAATTTCCAAAAGCAACATCTCATTTTCATAACTAAATATACATTATATTGAACCTATTTATGCAGTGTAGTATAACTACATACGCAGACGTTATATTCAATTATGTCTTATTTTCGTAAAAAATGTGTCAACAAAATAACTAAATATGCATTATTTGATGTTTAATTATGCAAAGAGAAAGAACCCTAACTATCTCAAAATAAAAATATTTGGAAAGAAAACAAGTTCATTAAAATCCGCCACAAAATCCTAAAGATGTCAATTTCAGCCCATAAAATCCGGGGACCACTAATTTGAATTACAAAATTATAATCTTACCCTTAAAATCAGCGAAAATTAGAAATAATTAAAAAAAACTGAATTAATCACATTCCTTCATTTTTTAAGATCAATGTGTAAGATTAGTCCACACCTGTCTCACCTAGAGAGGTGGTCTCATTTGAACTAAATCATATATATATATATATATATATATATATATTATAACGTTGAAGATTTAATTTGTTTTTAAATAATATTACATTTATATAGAATGCACTTTACATTATCTTTTAGTTCAACTACATTCAAAACATAAGGCATTTTAATGTTATGTTACTTTGAATGCAAAAAAACAATGTATATTTGTAACATTAAAGAAAGAAAATTAAAATGTATTTCATTTAGAATTTAAAATACAAATTTAAATTTATTATTTACCACGATAGTTTTTAATATATTGATTGCCTAATTATTCAACTAAAGAGAGATAGAAAAACTTATATTTACGTTGAAGTTGTGTAAGGTCGGTGAGGTTTTGTTCCAAAATCACGATCGAACCAATTTAGTACAGTATATCCAACTATGCAAGACGTCATAAACTATGCAACAAAATCAACTAACTATGTATTATCTAGAAAACAATCTATGCATTGTGGAATAACTAAATATGCAGTACATTATGTAACATCCCATTTTTATAATTTCCAAAAGCAACATCTCATTTTCATAACTAAATATACATTATATTGAACCTATTTATGCAGTGTAGTATAACTACATATGCAGTACGTTATATTCAATTATGTCTTATTTTCGTAAAACAGTGTCAACAAAATAACTAAATATGCATTATTTGATGTTTAATTATGCAGTAGAAGAACCCTAACTATGCTGTAAAATAAAAATATTTGGAAAGAAAACAGGTTCATTAAAATCCGCCACAAAATCCTAAGTGTCAATTTCACCCATAAAATCCACTCGGGACCACTAATTTGAATTACAAAATTATAATCTTACCCTTAAAATCAGTGAAAATTAGGAAATAATTAAAAAAAACTGAATTAATCACATTCCTTCATTTTTTTAAGATCAATGTGTAAGATTAGTCCACACTGTCTCACCTAGAGAGGGTGGTCTCATTTGAACCAAATCATATATATATATATATATATATATATATTATAACGTTGAAGATTTAATTTGTTTTTAAATAATATTACATTTATATAGAATGCACTTTACATTATCTTTTAGTTCAACTACATTCAAAACATAAGGCATTTTAATGTTATGTTACTTTGAATGCAAAAAAAACAATGTATATTTGTAACATTAAAGAAAGAAAATTAAAATGTATTTCATTTAGAATTTAAAATACAAATTTAAATTTATTATTTACCACGATAGTTTTTAATATATTGATTGCCTAATTATTCAACTAAAGAGAGATAGAAAAACTTATATTTACGTTGAAGTTGTGTAAGGTCGGTGAGGTTTTGTTCCAAAATCACGATCGAACCAATTTAGTACAGTATATCCAACTATGCAAGACGTCATAAACTATGCAACAAAATCAACTAACTATGTATTATCTAGAAAACAATCTATGCATTGTGGAATAACTAAATATGCAGTACATTATGTAACATCCCATTTTTATAATTTCCAAAAGCAACATCTCATTTTCATAACTAAATATACATTATATTGAACCTATTTATGCAAAGTAGTATAACTACATACGCAAAGACGTTATATTCAATTATGTCTTATTTTCGTAAAAACAAATACAACAAAATAACTAAATATGCATTATTTGATGTTTAATTATGCAGTAGAAGAACCCTAACTATGCTGTAAAATAAAAATATTTGGAAAGAAAACAGGTTCATTAAAATCCGCCACAAAATCCGGCAGTGTCAATTTCAGCCCATAAAATCCGCTGGGACCACTAATTTGAATTACAAAATTATAATCTTACCCTTAAAATCAGCGAAAATTAGGAAATAATTAAAAAAAACTGAATTAATCACATTCCTTCATTTTTTTAAGATCAATGTGTAAGATTAGTCCACACTGTCTCACCTAGAGAGGGTGGTCTCATTTGAACCAAATCATATATATATATATATATATATATATATTATAACGTTGAAGATTTAATTTGTTTTTAAATAATATTACATTTATATAGAATGCACTTTACATTATCTTTTAGTTCAACTACATTCAAAACATAAGGCATTTTAATGTTATGTTACTTTGAATGCAAAAAAACAATGTATATTTGTAACATTAAAGAAAGAAAATTAAAATGTATTTCATTTAGAATTTAAAATACAAATTTAAATTTATTATTTACCACGATAGTTTTTAATATATTGATTGCCTAATTATTCAACTAAAGAGAGATAGAAAAACTTATATTTACGTTGAAGTTGTGTAAGGTCGGTGAGGTTTTGTTCCAAAATCACGATCGAACCAATTTAGTACAGTATATCCAACTATGCAAGACGTCATAAACTATGCAACAAAATCAACTAACTATGTATTATCTAGAAAACAATCTATGCATTGTGGAATAACTAAATATGCAGTACATTATGTAACATCCCATTTTTATAATTTCCAAAAGCAACATCTCATTTTCATAACTAAATATACATTATATTGAACCTATTTATGCAGTGTAGTATAACTACATATGCAGTACGTTATATTCAATTATGTCTTATTTTCATAAAACAGTGTCAACAAAATAACTAAATATGCATTATTTGATATTTAATTATGCAGTAGAAGAACCCTAACTATGCTGTAAAATAAAAATATTTGGAAAGAAAACAGTTCATTAAAATCCGCCAAAAAATCCTAAGAGTGTCAATTTCAGCCCATAAAATCTACTGACCACTAATTTGAATTACAAAATTACAATCTTACCCTTAAAATCAGCGAAAATTAGGAAATAATTAAAAAAACTGAATTAATCACATTCCTTCATTTTTTTAAGATCAATGTGTAAGATTAGTCCACACTATCTCACCTAGAGAGGGTGGTCTCATTTGAACCAAATCATATATATATATATATATATATATATATATATATATATATATTATAACGTTGAAGATTTAATTTATTTTTAAATAATATTACATTTATATAGAATGCACTTTACATTATCTTTTAGTTCAACTACATTCAAAACATAACGCATTTTAATGTTATGTTACTTTGAATGCAAAAAAACAATGTATATTTGTAACATTAAAGAAAGAAAATTAAAATGTATTTCATTTAGAATTTAAAATACAAATTTAAATTTATTATTTACCACAATAGTTTTTAATATATTGATTGCCTAATTATTCAACTAAAGTGAGATAGAAAAACTTATATTTACGTTGAAGTTGTGTAAGGTCGGTGAGGTTTTGTTCCAAAATCACGATCGAACCAATGAGGCTGTGCAGTTTCTATTTAATATTCTAAATCGTTGTTATAATAAAAAAAAATCAATATTAACGATGCGGTGCGAGTGGTTTTTAAAAATTTATGACCGCCCCTAAAGGAAACGACAAATTTTAGTTCGGAATTATAAGAAGTTGGAGTTTTTCCATTTTTAATTAGAATTGGAATTTGATTTTCTTTCAACATCTTAATTAGTTCCCATTTATTATTCTTCTTTCGTCTCTGCCCTTTTTTTTTTGTTAGGGTTGGGTTTGAATTTGGTTCTTAGTGCATCTAACTTATTGCCAGGAACATCCTAATTCATTTTACTTTATTGAAAATTTATTGGTTGAAAGTTGAAACATTGGTTTGAATTAGGGGCATGCTTTGATTAGCACCCGTTGGGTTTGGATTCTTCGAACATTTGGGCTAATGTTGTTGTAAAAATATGGTTAGACTAATTTACATAGAGTTCAATCTATAGTGTTAGGTTGATTAATTTTTTAATTCACAATAACGATTTATTTGTGGATTTCTCATGATTTTACGTATCTTTTCATTTCCTCAGTCTTTTCAATTTCCTTCACAGTACTTACATTTGGACAACAATATTGGGTAGGGGTGAAAATCGAACCAAGTTACTCGAGATCGACCACTAAGAGCTCGTTTGAGTTGGGTTCATTAACATAACAAACCAAGCTTGAACACAATTTTTCGTTCGATAAAACATAAAGTTCGGCTCAATTAGTAAAAAACGAACACAATATGTGCAAAAATATCAAGCTACTCGAGCTCGATTCGTGTTCGGGTCGAGTAAAGATCATCCAAGCTCGACTCGAATAATAATCAAACCAAGCTCAAACATAATTTTTGAAGCTCGATAAAAATTCAAACAAGCTTGAATAATACTATGTTCGGCTCGATTCGGTTCGTTTACACTCATATTTGGCCAAGAGAGCCAAGAAAAAGAGCACATAAACTCATCTAACTCATACACCCAATCCACACAATATAGTTGCTGCAAAGGCAAATATAAAGAAAAAAATAAATCGAAAGGCACTTTAATTTCATTTTTCAAAAACATCCCAACAGTAATATATTTTTGTTAGGAATTTTAATTCCTACATTTAATCGAATTTTGTAAATAAAAAGATTTTTTGATTTTGCCTTTCTAGACTATTCCAAACTTAGAATTTGAATGAATATGGGAAAGAATTATTTTGGATTCCTACCTTTAATAGGATTTGATTCTCTAGAAGTATTAGGAGTCGGTTATTTTATTTCTTAACCTATAAAGAATCCTATTGGTTCCATATTTGTGTTTTCCTTGTTTCCTTTTATGAATAGGAGTCTTGAATATCAAGAAGATCAAGAATTCAAGAACATCAAGGAATCTTGGACATCAAGAAGATCAAGGACTCAAGCCCTATATAAAGAGAGGACCGGCCATCATTCTTCCTACACCTTGAACCACGAAATTCACAGAGCAATACACGAGAGATAAAATCAAGAGAGAAAAGCAACAAGATTCCTAGTCTTTGTCAAAACACACACAAAGTGTTCTTCAAGTGTCTCGTCATGGAGAATAACACTTAGTCCAGTTTAGTCTTGTTGATCTATTTTCGTCCATTCATTGTTTTGTTAGGTTTCATAGAATAGTTTGAAGTTGTTTTGGGCGAAGCAAATTACATAGAACAGATCTACTCAGTAGGAGTTCGTTTTTCCTAGACTAGTTGAAATCATTCATATTCGAGTTGTACTAAAGATATTTTCAACTAGTGATTTCGTCATAATTGACACTTCTACAAGTTATTTATAACTTGTAGATAAATTTTACTTCGTGTGTTCTTTTTCACATTGCATGTTTCATAAAGTGTTACAACATCCGGTTTAACACTTTCTCGACATTTATGAAACGAACGTTTTGGGACCGCAAAAACTTTCAATTGGCATCTGAGCCAACACTTGATTACACTAAGTGTTGATCCTACGTTCGAACTACGGAATGGATAATCGATGGTCGCTATGTTCCGTCCTCCAATGCTAGACGGATCGAACTACTCAACTGGAAGATAAAGATGCGTGCCTTTATCAAATCAATTGATGAGAAAGCTTGGCGTGCGGTTTTGGTTGGTTGGACTCCTCCGAAAATTCAAGATAAAGATGGGGACTTCGTAACTCGTGATGAGATCAATCGGTCCAATGATAATATCCAATGGCGAACTACAACTCAAAAGCTCTCAATGCAATCTTTGGTGCGAGATTTTAATAACTTCAAAATTATTTGTAATTATCTATACTGACTAAAGATGCATGGGAGGCCTTACAAAGACATTGCGAAGGATCTGCAAGTGTCCAGCTCTCCAAACTGCGACATCTGAACGTCAGGTTTGAGAACTTAAAGATGGAGGAGAATGAAGACATCACGTCATATCATGGAAGGTTGTGCGATATTGCTAATGAATCTCAATCTCTTGGTGAACCAATTTCAAACTCAAGACTGGTTGGCAAGATGATGTGATCCTTACCTGAAAGATTCGACGTCAAAATTGCTGCTATAGAAGAGCTGCCAAGTATCACAACATTACGACTAGATGAGTTGGCTGGGATTCTCAAAACTTGGGAACTCAACTTCGTCAGCAGGAGATCACCAGGTAAAAGCGTTGCTCTACAGGTATTGCCCGAGGAACCTAGTGAATTAGTTCAGCTAACTAAAGAATTTGAGGAATCTGATTTAGGAGAAGAATCAATGGCTTTGTTTGCTAAAAAATTTAGTAGAATCATGAAAAACAAAAGCAAAAGTCAATTTCCTACGAAAGTCAAAAGACCTTTTAAAATTGATACTCCTAAATATCCTCAAAGACCTTTACCTGATAAAAATCAAGATAGAACCGGAAAACAATTTGATATTGAAAAGGTAAAATGTAGAGCTTGTTCTGGTTTTGGTCATTATGCTAATGAATGTGCTAACACCTTGAGAAAAAGAGGTATGAACTTGTCTGTACCATAAGCGATGATGAGTCCGGGAAGAAAACACAAGTCGAGGAAAATCCTTGTTCATGGCGGTTATTGAAAAAACAAGGTCTCTGCAGATCAATCCTCTAGGTGTCTCACGTGGTGTCGCACGGAATGTTCCAACACCAACCAGGTACACTCTATCCAACACTTCGATAATTTTTGCTTAACATCTACCTCTGTAGTTGAAACAGATAATCGAAGTTCAAGACTCCGATGATGAAGAACAAAATATTGTTGAAGCCTACCAAGAGTTGTATCATGAATGGAGCAAACGTATTCAACAAGTCGGAAATCACAAAGGAGAACGAAAAGTTAACTAAGGAGAATGAAGAATCAAGAAAACTTCCAACCGCTGGAGGTACTATTGACTAGAAAAGATGAGGAACTCGGAAAAGGTAAAATCAACTTGACAAATCTCTTGAGACATTAAAAAGGTTGAATACTCGGTAAGGCTAAGCTAGATGAAATTATATCCCTTGAAGTGATAACAAATCGTCCGGGGTATAAAACCCTTGTTTTTGTGAAAGAAAAGAAAATTCTAACCTTCTACCTCGTCGGTTGAAAAGCCTAAATCTTTTAATAAAAAGGGTCGAACGGAGACATTACGTTTGTCACTACTCAAGCTACAAACCTGGGCATATCGGACCTCTTTGCTACAAGTTAAAATCGATTTAAAATGGTCTTCCTGTTCGATGTCTCCAATAATGTCTCACGATCCCGTTAACACCTCCAGAACACTTATCACAACACTCCACGTTTTCAAAAAAGTCATGCCTGGTTCGCAAAACCGAACTAACTTGTAATGTTGTTTATACCTCCTTAAGATCTAACACCGCAGATCTTGGTATTTCGATAGTGGGTGTTCACGACACATGACAGGTACTCGTGAATATTTGACTGACTATGAACAACTTGAAGGAGGTGTGGTGAAATATGGTGGAGGTGCTCGTGGATTGATAATTGGTAAGGGTACCTTGAATGTGAAGGGGTTGCCTAAGCTTCGAAACGTTCTACACGTCGAAGGGCTTACAAAGAAACCTTCTCAAAGATAAGCCATCTCAGTGATGATAATATGCATGTGAATTTTGATAAAGATCACCGCAAAGTCTATGACAACACTAACTCTTGTGTCTTGACAGGATTAAGGTCTGTAGATAATTGCTATCAATTTGGTGGTGTACATGCATATCATAGTGTGAATTTAAGTGAAACTGAGTTGTGGCATCAAAAGTTAGGTCATGCTAACTTTCGAATGATTGATAAATTGGTTAAGTATGAGGCTGTGAGAGAATGCCTAAATTGGATACTAAAAATACCTCTGTATGTGGTTCGTGTCAAAAGGGAAAACAAACTAGGGTGTCACACCAAGTGTCACAACACTTTCACACAACACGTTGTCTTGAATTACTTCACATGGATCTCATGGGTCCGATTGAGGTCGAAAGTGCTGGTGGTAAGAAATATTCCTTTGTATGCGTTGATGATTTTTCCCGTTACACATGGATAAATTTTTTACGTGAAAAATCTGAGGTGTTTGAGTCTTTTCGAAATTTGCATAAAAGGATATGTAATTTATACAGCACCACTGTTGTTAGAATTAGGACTGATCATGGTAAGGAATTTGAGAACTCATTGTTTTTCGTGCTTTTGTGATAGAAAGGGCATCTCACATGAATTCTCTGCCCCCAAAACCCCGCAAGAAATGGGGTAGCGGAAAGAAAGAATCGAATATTACGAGAAATGGCTAGAGTCATGCTAAGTTCAAAGAATTTGACTAAACGTTTTTGGCCGAGGCCCCGAATCTTTGCTTGTCACATTGCTAATCGAGTATACTTGAGATTGGGTAGTACTATGACTCCATATGAGATTTTGTTAGGCAAAAAACCCAATCTTAAGTACTTTCATGTTTTTGGATGTGTGTGCTATGTGCTAAATGATAGAGATCAACTTGCCAAATTCGACTCCAAAAGTGATAAAAGTCTGCTTTCTGGATACTCGGTTAATAGTCATGCGTACAGGTGTTTAATCTCCGAACAAGGACTATTATGGAAACCGTGAATGTTGTCTTCGATGATTATGCTGACCTTGCAGGAAAATCAAGAAGATGACATCTCTGATCTCATTGAGTTAAACAAAACAACTGAAGCGGTACCTGAACAGGATGTCGCTACGGATGCTGCTCCAAATGTTCCGACAGATGCAGGAACCTCAGAAACAACACAGGATGAGACACCTTTGGCAACGACTCGACTCAATCTCGTGTCATTAAACAAAATCTTTGGCCCAATCGGAACTGGATGACCACGTGGTATCGATGACGAGGACATACCAAGCAAAATTCAGAAAAATCATCCTACGACTCAGGTAATAGGTGAAGTTACTGAAGGAATACAGACTAGGAGGAAAGAAAAGGTAAACTATCGTGATATGGTAAGATCAGCATATTTGTCTCCTATCTGTACTATGGTAAGAACCTGTTGTTTTATTTCTAACATTGAACCAAAGAATATCTCTGAAGCTTTAAAGGATGAATTTTGGATAAATGCTATGCAAGAGGAACTTAATCAGTTTGTTAAAAATGATGTGTGGTATTTAGTTCCCAGACCTAAGGATGTAAATGTGATTGGCACAAAATGGATTTTTAAAAATAAAACTGATGAGTCAGGAAGAATTGTGCGTAACAAAGCACGATTAGTTGCTCAAGGGTATACACAGGTTGAAGGGGTGGACTTTGATGAAACCTTCGCTCCTGTAGCCCGCATAGAGTCTATTCGTTTGTTACTTGCTATAGCCTGTCACTTGGGAATTACCCTTCACCAAATGGATGTTAAAAGTGCTTTTTTAAATGGTATTTTAAATGAAGAAGCTTTTGTTGAACAACCTAAAGGATTTGAGGACCCTTCTAAGCCTAACCATGTGTATAAGCTTAAAAAGGCTCTCTATGGTCTAAAACAAGCTCCCAAATATCTTCTTCAAATTGGATTTAAAAGAGGTGAAGTGGATAAAACCCTTTTCATTCAAAGGTCTGGTAAAAATATCATGATTGCTCAAATTTACGTCGATGATATTGTCTTTGGATCTTCTTCCCAAAAGTTATTGAATGAATTTATTGAATGCATGTCATCTACCTTCGAAATGAGCATGGTTGGTGAATTGAGTTTCTTCTTGGGTTTGCAAATCAAGCAGTCTGATACTGGAATTTTTATCTCTCAAAGTAAGTATGCCAAGAACTTGGTGAAGAAATTCAACTTAGATAGTGCATCTCACTTAAAAACCCCGATGGGATCAAGTCAAAAATTGAGTCGTGAAGATGTTGCTGAAAGTGTCGATCACACCTTATATAGGAGCATGATAGAAAGTTTGCTATATTTGACTGCTAGTCGTCCTGATATTATGTATAGTGTGTGTTTGTGTGCTAGATATCAAGCCAATCCCAAAATCACTCACCTAAAAGCTTTAAAAAGAATCATTCGTTATGTTGGTGGTACTACTGATCTAGGGATTTGGTACACCAAAGATACAAATACTAATCTTGTTGGATTCAGTGATTCTGACTGGGCAGGGGATGTTGATGATAGAAAAAGTACCACAGGTGGTTGCTTTTATCTTGGAAATAATTTAGTTTCTTGGTACAGTCGTAAGCAAAACTGTGTTAGATAAATGTTTTTATCATGATTTTGATGATTTTGTTTAAATGAGTTTTTATACCAAAACAATGTCCCTAAATGTTGTTCCAACACTTCCAATCGATCTAAAATGTTTTTACTATTTTTTGGAGTATTTCTTGAAGTTAATATTCGATTTAAAATTGGACAACACTTTTGTTTCATGCTCGACCGGTCGCCCTATAGGGCAACCCGCACTGAGTTGAGTTTTGAAACAGAAAAATGGGACGTAAGAAAAAAAAAAAAAAAAGCGAGGGCGACCGGTCGACCAGGTGGGCGACCGTGTGGTCGACCGGTCGACCGGCAGCGACGACATACACCGCAAGTTGGATTTTTGTTCCGACTTCTCTGTTTAAAAACGCTGGGGCAACCGGTCACGGTGAGGCGACCGGTCGCACCCTTCGACCGGTCCCCTGTGTAAAAATTCGCAAATTCAATTTCAATCTTATCTCTGCGCGACGGTCGAACCCCATGTTTGACAAAGAACTATCCGTTGCGTTTTGCTGCATGACTTTTCCTATTTTGTGGGATTGATTTCTAACACTATATTGATGATTTTAAATGGTTTCTTTTGCAGCAAAAATCACTCCCCAATGAGGAGCCAATGTCCGGAAATCAAAGCCAAGACCTCTCCTATAAATAGAGGCTTCATTCAAGCAACAAGATATAACACTCCATACAAGCAAAGAGCAAACAAAGCATACACTTTCATATATCTTGTTGTATTAGCCTTAGCACTTTCACTTGCACATATTTGAGGTCTAGGCTTTCAATTCTTGATTACACTTGTACTCATATTGTATCAATCATTATTGAGTTGTAATCTTGATTTTGGTCATCATTCAACACAAGACATCCTTGTGAGTATTCTTGTGGTAAGAATACACTTGGGTGATCTAGGTGATAGGTGTTTGAAGGTTGTGGTAATCTTCAAAGGTGTTGTAAAAGGATTGTGGTAATCCTCAAGGTGGTGTAAGAGGGTTGTGGTAATCCTCAAGGTGTTGTATTAATTTTTGGTAAATTAATAAAATCTTTTTTTCTTTTGAAATCCATCCCGGATATACTGGGGTGGTAGAGGATTAGGCCCTAGGTGGGTTGAACCTCTTTAAATCGACGAGTGTTGTTTTATTTCCGCATTTACATTCTCGTCTTTGGTTGATTATTCTAAAAAGAGGGCAAAATCTGAAAAACCGAGATAATCTATTCACCCCCTCTAGATTATCGTAGCCACTTGGACTAACAAGTGGTATCAAAGCCAAACTCTTTGGCTAGCTCGTTCGAGTAAAGAGGAAAGATCCATGGCTACGAATGACGCTTATCTCACCACCGGCGCGCTCCTCCACCAACAAGCCACCATTGTTCGACACCAACAACTACGCATTTTGGAAAGACCGTATGGAGTGCTTTCTACAAGGGTGTGGATTTGACATATGGAATGTGGTTATTGAAGGAGTTGATCAACCAACAAAAAAATTGGAGGATGGCACCTCGACTCCTAAACCTTTCAAGGAGTTCGATGAAAATGATAAGAAGGCTTTCTCTCTAAACGGTAAGGCCTTAAATATTTTGCATTGCTCACTTACCGCCACCGAGTACAATCGCATACGAGGCATAAGGTCGGCACATGAGGTTTGGGAAAAATTGGAGACTATATATGAAGGGACAAAGAAGGTCAAGCAAGCTAGAAAGACCATGCTTGTTAAAGACTTTGAAAACTTTAACATGTATGATGGTGAAAGCATCTCCAAGATGGTGGAAAGGCTTGACAACATTGTCAATCCTCTTGTGGCCCTCGGTAAAGTCATCTCCGAAGAAGACAAAGTGACTAAGGTATTGAATGCTCTTCCCGCTCATGGTCCGAAAAGGTGACGGCAATCACGGAAGCACAAAATCTTGAGACACTCAAGTTTGACGAGCTCATCGGGAACCTCCTCATCTATGAAGTCTATCTCAAGGAGAGGAAAAATACCAAACCAACCATCAATCAATCGGGTATGCAAAATATTCCTAAAAGTCTTGCTTCCTCTTCTAATAATGCATACTATGATAATGATGATGATGATGAGAGACGGCCGCACTTGTTCGAAAATTTGCAAAATTTGTGAATAAAAATAAAGCAAGAAAACCAAGAGATAATGCTTGCTTTAAGTGCGGAAAGCCCGGGCACTTCATAGCCGATTGCCCAAAACTCAATGAGGAGGAACAAAAGAAAAAGAAGCTTTTTCCTAAAAAGAAGGCTCTAAATGCGGATGTCAAAACTTGGGATGAGCTACTCGAGACATCCGACGAGGAAGGTGAAACCGAACATGGTCTTATGGCTATGGACGATGAAAATAATGAGGTACGCTCTAACTCCTCTACCTCCTCCTTAGTTGATGAATTGCAATGTGATTTTGATGAGTTGCAAAATGAATTTCAAAAATTAATTGTTAAATACAAGAGTTTAAAGAAGGAGCATAAAGAGCTCAAAATAGAAAAGGATAAATTATTTACATCTTATGAGACTCTTGATCATGTTCATGCTATTACCCTTACTCAAATTCAAACTCTTGAAACCGAGAAACAAATGCTCACTAATGATATTGATAATTTGAAAAAGGATGTGCATCGCTTTAATTTAAGCACGGATAAGGTTACTAAAATTTTAGATGCACAAAGAGGTGAGCATTCAAAACAAGGACTTGGTTACAAACCATTTCAAAAAGTCTTTAAGAAAAATAACCAAGGTCCGACTTTCATACGTGCTAGTAGCTCTCATACTCCTACTTGTTTTTATTGTGGCAAAATTGGACATTATGCTAATAATTGCAAATTGAGAAATAGCTCTAGTTATATTTGGAGACCCAAAGGTCTCAAAACTAACCCCCATGGACCCCAAAATTATAGGGTACCTAAAAGAAATGATTTTGTAGGTAATAGGGGCTATAACAACCATGGAGGATTCGAAATGGCTCGTGGACAATGGATGTTCACGCCATATGACCGGGAGGAGAGAGCTTTTTACCAACATCAAGCTCCAAGAAGAGGGTATGGTCATGTTCGGCAATGGCAAAGGAAAAATTCTTGGAAATGGAGAAATTGGTAACTCTTCTTTCTCTTTTTGTAATGTTCTTTTAGTAGAAGGGCTTAAGTTTAATTTGATAAGTGTTAGCCAACTTTGTGATTCAAATTATGATGTTTCTTTTAATAAAGAAAAATGCCTTATTCTTAAAAATGGTAATATTATTTGTGAAGCAAATAGAAAAGGCAATCTTTACAAAATTTGTACTAGTGATTTGGTTAGTCAAAATGTTTCTTGTCTTGTCGCCAATAATGATTTAACGAGTTTATGGCATAGGCGACTTGGACATGTTGGATACAAGAATTTGAAAAATATTTACAAAAACCAACATGTAAAAGGACTACCCAAATTGAATTTTGAAAATCTTGGCTTATGTGACACTTGTCAAAAAACAAATTAGTTAAGAGTAGTTTTAAGCCCAAAAATGAAATTTCCACTACCAAACCCCTACAATTGCTTCACCTTGATTTGTATGGGGATATTGGTACGGCTAGTCTAAGTGGAAAACATTACACTTTCGTTATTGTCGATGATTTTTCTAGATACACTTGGGCTCTTTTTCTTGCAAATAAAAGCGATGCCGTTAATGAGTTTGTTAAGTTATGTAGACGCATTGAGAATGAAAAGGAAGATACTATTAAAACTATTCGAAGTGATCGAGGCGGAGAATTTGACGGTGAGTTTAGAATCTTTTGTGAAACCAAGGGATATACGCACAATTTTTCGGCTCCAAGGACACCTCAACAAAATGGTGTAGCCGAAAGGAAGAATCGGACGCTACAAGAAATGAGTCGGTCCATGCTCAATGAATTTTCTCTTCCAAAATATTTTTGGGCCGAAGCGTAAAAAGTACCGCTTGCTATGTCACTAATCGAGTTTATATTCGTCCTAAAATGAATAAAACTCCATATGAGCTTTGGAAAGGAAGAACTCCAAATATTAGTTATTTCAAAATATTTGGATGTAAGTGCTTTATTTTAAATACTAAGGATCAATTGGACAAACTTGATCCTAAGGCCGATGAAGGAATATTTATGGGGTACTCAACCAAGAGCAAAGCATATCGGGTTTACAACAAGACTAGCATGGTTGTTGAAGAATCTATTCATGTCAAATTTAATGAAGCCTCGGGTGTTGAAAGAATACCCAATGACGATAGTGATGAAGAGGATATTGTTGAACCTATTGTTCAAAGTGATGCTCATAATGATAAATCTTCTATTTCATATGATCAACCTTCAAGTTCTAATGTTCCTCAAGAAGATAGGGGTGATACTTCGAATCTTCCCGTAGCATTGAAATTTAAGGGAGATCACCCAAAAGATCTTATTATTGGTGATCCCCTTGATAAAGTAATGACTCGAAGGAATTTTGCCGAGAAAGCTCTTATATCTCAAAAAGAGCCTAAAAATGCTAAGGAAGCTATTGAGGATGAAGATTGGTTTTTGGAAATGCAAGAGGAGTTGAATCAATTTGAAAGAAATGATGTATGGGAATTAGTACCTTGTCCTCCATCTCAAACAATTATCGGTACAAAATGGGTATTCCGGAACAAACTTGATGATCAAGGCAACATTGTTCGAAATAAGGCAAGGTTAGTAGCTCAAGGGTATTGTCAAGAAGAAGGTATTGACTATGATGAAACTTTTGCACCCGTAGCACGTTTAGAAGCTATTCGTATTTTACTTGCCTATTCTTGTTTCAAAAATTTCAAACTTTACCAAATGGATGTTAAATCCGCTTTCTTAAATGGTATTATTCAAGAAGAAGTCTATGTAAAACAACCTCCGGGGTTTGAAAATTTTTCTAGGCCTAATGTTGTTTATAAACTTAAAAAGGCTTTGTATGGTTTAAAACAAGCACCCCGTGCATGGTATGATAGACTTAGCTCTTTTCTTTTGCAAAATGGTTTTACAAGAGGTAAAGTTGATACTACACTCTTTGTTTTTGAAAAAGGGCAAGATTGTTTACTTGTGCAAATTTATGTTGATGATATTATCTTTGGTGCTACTAATGAATCTTTGTGCAAGAAATTCTCCAAGTTAATGCAAGGTGAATTCGAGATGAGTATGATGGGGGAGCTAAACTTCTTCCTTGGACTTCAAATTAAGCAATGCCAAGAAGGTATTTATATTTCGCAATCAAAGTATACAAAAGAACTTTTGAAGAAGTTCGGCATTGAAGAAGGAAGAACCGTCTCGACTCTATGGCAACCAATGTCAAAATTGACAAAGATGAAAAAGGCAAGACGGTTGATGAATCCAAGTATCGAGGTATGATTGGTAGTTTACTTTATTTAACCGCTAGTAGACCGGACATTCTTCATGCCGTATGCCTATGTGCTCGTTTTCAAAGCAATCCAAAAGAATCTCATATGAGTGCCGTTAAACGGATTTTTCGATATTTGAAAGGCACTATTCAATATGGTTTATTTTATCCAAAGAATGAAATCTTTTCTCTTAAAGGTTATAGTGATTCGGACTATGCGGGTAATATTGATGATCGGAAAAGTACTTCCTGGATCATGTCAATTTTTAGGCGATTGCCTAGTTTCTTGGTTTTCAAAGAAGCAAAATCAGTGTTTCTCTTTCAACGGCGAAGCGAATATATTTCCGCCGCATTTTGTTGTACTCAACTTCTTTGGATGAAACAAACCTTAGCGGATTACAAATGCTCTTTTGAAAACGTACCTATCTTTTGTGATAATATATCCGCTATAAATATTGCTCAAAACCCGGTTCATCATAACCGTACTAAACATATTGAGATTCGACATCATTTTCAAAGGGATTGTGTTTCAAAACGAAAAATTGAGATATCGTTTGTGCCATCTCAAGATCAATTAGCGGACATTTTTACAAAACCGCTAACTTCCTTTGAGACTTTTGCGTCAATACGAGCTCGGTTAGGCATAATGCATATTGAATGAGGTCTACGTTTGCATTTTGCATGTTTTTAAAACTTAGGGGCGAAAAATCGGATTTTTGGTTGAAAATTCGGATTTTGAAAATTTTGTCAAACAAATGGTCGAAGAGGTTGAGGGCAACCTGTCGCCCTCAACGTGACCGTCGCCCTCAACCACGACCGTCGCCCTAGGCTACATTTTTGGTTTAAGTTCGTTCGCTCTTGACATTTTGATTTCACTTCTTTTTGCCATTATTCGTCCCTTTGCCAAATGCACACTATTGTCACTCAAAATTGATTTTTATGCATTCCATTTATATCTTGGACCTTATTTAGCATGTTTATCATCATCATTGCTCATCTTTTCCGATCAAATGGTAAGAATTTTCCTTACTTTGCTCAATTGGGTTGAACCCTTGAGTTTATGGCTTTCTTGTATATTTCTTGATAATTTTTGCTTATGATCTTGTTGAGATTAGTTATTATGTTGTATTGTATGATGTTTGATGTGGATTGGTGATGAAATTTTTGGCTTGGATCATTTACAAGGGCTATATACAACTCTTTTTATTTTTCACGCCCACAATGTGTTCGATGAAATGTTTCAATGAAAATTTCAACTTCTACATGATTTTCTCGCTTCCAAAAGTCTTCTATACTCATTGAGATCATGTTTTGGGAAATAAAACGAGCGTATGAACTCTTCATGATACATTTCTCCCATTTTCCTTGGTTTTTAAGCCTAAATTGCTCAATGGTTGATAAACCATTTCTTTGGCGCACTTTGATATACTTCTATGATGTTTCTATCATCCTAACATTCTTTTTGATGATTCCAAAGGGGAGAAACAGGAAATTGGCTCGTTAGCTCAAAGAAGCTAATAAAAGCTCATGATAGAAGCTACAAGCTATGGCTTATTAAGGCCATAAGTTGTGAAGAAAACTCGATCCAATGACGCTTTTTATGAACTTGTTTGCATGGATAATAAGTATTTGTAACAGGGGAGCTTCTAAGCTCATGGCGTTATTGTTTATTTTGTAAAAGCTTGTGCTTCTAGCTTATGCAATATTTCTTCTTAATGTGCTTGTTGATAGGGGGAGCTTTTGTAAAATGTTTTTAAACGGATAGTTTACTCATAAACCGGAAAATTATTTTGTTTTTCGAAATCGTCCTCTTGAAAATTGTTTTGGTTTGTAATCATCAAAAAGGGGGAGTTTGTTAGATAAATGTTTTTATCATGATTTTGATGATTTTGTTTAAATGAGTTTTTATACCAAAACAATGTCCCTAAATGTTGTTCCAACACTTCCAATCGATCTAAAATATTTTTACTATTTTTTGGAGTATTTCTTGAAGTTAATATTCGATTTAAAATTGACAACACTTTTGTTTCATGCTCGACCTGGCGCCCCATAGGCAACCCGTACTGAGTTGAGTTTTGAAACAGAAAAATAGGGCGTAAGAAAAAAAAAAAGGCGACGACCGATCGACCAGGTGCGGCGACGGTGGTCGATCGGTCGACCGGTCGGCACGCAGCGTCGGATTTTTGTTCCGTTGGATTTTTCGTTCGAAAAACGCTGGGCGGCAACGTCAAGGACCGAGGTCCGGGTGAGCGCACTTCTTCCCCTTCGACCGGCCCCTGTGTAAAAATTCGCGAGAATTCAATTTCAATCTTATCTCTCGCGCGACCGGTCGAACCCCATGTTTGACAAAGAAACTATCCGTTGCGTTTTTCAGATGCTGACTTTTCCTATTTTGTGGGATTGATTTCTAACACTATATTGATGATTTTAAATGGTTTCTTTTGCAGCAAATCACTCCCCAAGAGGAGCCAATGTCCGGAAATCAAAGCCAAGACCTCTCCTATAAATAGAGGCTTCATTCAAGCAACAAGATATAACACTCCATACAAGCAAAGAGCAAACAAAGCATACACTTTCATATATCTTGTTGTATTAGCCTTAGCACTTTCACTTGCACATATTTGAGGTCTAGGCTTTCAATTCTTGATTACACTTGTACTCATATTGTATCAATCATTATTGAGTTGTAATCTTGATTTTGGTCATCATTCAACACAAGACATCCTTGTGAGTATTCTTGTGGTAAGAATACACTGGGTGATCTAGGTGATAGGTGTTTGAAGGTTGTGGTAATCTTCAAAGGTGTTGTAAAAGGATTGTGGTAATCCTCGAGGTGGTGTAAGAGGGTTGTGGTAATCCTCAAGGTGTTGTATTAATTTTTGGTAAATTAATAAAATCTTTTTTTCTTTTGAAATCCATCCCTGATATCTTGGGGTGGTAGAGGATTAGGCCCTGGTGGGTTGAACCTCTTTAAATCGACGAGTGTTGTTTTATTTCCGCATTTACATTCTCGTCTTTGGTTGATTATTCTAAAAAGAGGGCAAAATCTGAAAAACCGAGATAATCTATTCACCCCCCCTCTAGATTATCGTAGCCACTTGGACTAACAAACTGTGTGTCACTTTCAACTGCGGAGTCTGAATATGTGGCAGTTGGAAGTTGTTGTTCTCAAACGCTATGGATGAATCAAATGATAGAGGATTATGGTCTACACAGTAATATTCTAACCATTTATTGTGATAACTCTAGTGCGATTGATATATCGAAAAATCCTGTTCAACATTCTCGCACTAAACACATTGACATTAGACACCATTTTATTCGAGATTTGGTTGAGAAAAATATTGTTCGCATTGAGTATATTAGTCTTGAAAATCACCGCGTGGAACATATTCACCAAAGCTTTAGATTTTGAGAGGTTTTCAAATCTGAAAATCTCTTGCCTCGTGTGTTCTCTAAATCGTTTTCACGAAATGTTACAAGATTGCACACATCACCTGTTGTAACATCTGCACACACCGCATATTTTTCTCTCCTCTCTCTTTTATTCTTTTTTTCTTTTTTAGACATCATGCATTATAGGATCATATTTGCATGTCCGAACGATCTGTTGTGGTTTTGAACTAGTGACTATTGGATTTCACTTGGAAAACGATGTGAGTTGATCTTTCCAAATGCGTATTTTATTCTTGTTATTTTCCCGCTTGATGAGTAAAAAAAATAATACGAGATCATGGCTAGAGGCCTTTGAGGGAAACAAATACCTACCCTCCGTGAAAGCTATTCCTTGTGACCAATTTTTACATATGTGTAAAGTGTTTAAAGAGGCATGATCAATGTGAAAAAGAGCTACCTTTGGACTAGTGTGAAAGCTACCCATTTTGGCTAAATCTGTCATGTTTCTCAAAAAAAAAAACTCGAAAAATCCTTATCTGGTACTCGGATTGCAATTCATTGAATGGCATTAGCACAGTGTCTTTCAAGATGTTGCAACATTTGGAACAACACAGATCGTGATACCATTTACACATTGTGTGCGTTTTTATTAATTCTATATAGGCATTTTTTTTAGGGTCGCATTACTTGGTGAATTTTTGGATCTAATGATTTTTGGTAATAATAGAAGATATGAGATATTTATTTTTCTCTCTCTAAAATCTTGGATTTCTTGGTATCCTATGAAAAGTGGAGTTGTGTGCCTTATGGAGATTTGGGTGATTGATTGAAATCTAGCAAGAGTTATCTATATCTTTGGTTAGGTTGTTACAAGTATGCAAAATCCTTAATTATTTGATTGTTTTTCAAAATGCTGGTTATTTTTTAAAATTCAATTTCTCTATTTCCCATATTATCTCCTAATTTCTAGGGGAATGTGTATTGATGTGATTGAAACACTTATGACCCCTTCCCTATAACATGCATACTCTTGTGCCTACTTACTCACACATTCCAACTCGCATTACTCCCTCTCTCTCTCGAATTTTTTTCTCTCACCGGACCTCACATTGTGTTTTGGAAGCCATGGATAAATTTATGTGTCTTCAAAAGCTTTTTGGGAGCCCTAGCAAGACTCCATCACCATCACCAACAAAATCAAACACTCCACCACCATCGCTGACAAGCACAACCCATTACCCGAGAAACCCACTTCCCCACAAAGATCAAATCTCCAAACAACCATCTCCCATGGCCGCGATCGAGACTCTCTTGAAAATTCCGCCCTTGCTCCAAATGTTGAGGAATCCGTCCCCTCCGACGTCTCTCGCACCCCACGACATCAAATCCCTCACTTGAACAGAACAGGAAACCTCGCCGTAGTGGAATATGCAAAACCCCTTCTCCCCGTTCATGCAATTGTACCGGAGGAAGAGGGTAATGCCATCAATGTTGAGGATACCCCCGATTTCGCAATTATACAAGAAATTCATGGTCCAATTGGTCGACCTGGCTGGTACTCTCGGTTCTAGACGCTCCAAACGCCAAAGGGGTTACTCTCCCAAGAGCCGAAGAACCCTCACCTACCGAGGGGGTTTTGAAGAAAAAAATATCTGACACGGGTGAAGGATCTCAAACAGGGGGAGATGACGTTGAAGTGCCCTCGTCTCCGATTGCTCGATCAACTGATTCTGATGGCGAGGATACTACTCAGTTTGTGGTGTCTCATAGACGACCACAACCACATCACCAGGTTGTGTTGTCCGATGACGATGAGCCTAACAGAGAAAATTCTCCCTTTGATGATGATGCACCACCGCCCAGTACTTGTGGATATTATCGCAAATTTGGGGGTAAAGGTTGGACCTGATACTTCTAAACCATTCCCTACTTCTGAACCCGTGAAGCCAACCTCACCAGATAATTCTCCAGTTGTCTCTGAAAGTGATTCAGAAAATGTTGAGGATCTTTTTGGAACACCTACCTCATCCGACTCAGAGACGATCTCTCCGATGTTTACTCGAATTTTTCTACTCCGCCGATCTTTGCCGATCGCTACCAAGTGTTCAAGGGACGAAGTTTATTGATGAAAAAGTCCGCGATCACACTTCTTTTGAGAGGTACAATTTAAACAAATTTTTTACTCGGCGATCTCTTGTTAACACAATCGACACTCCTTGCTCCATATATTGAAAAAGTTGTCCATGAGTTTTATGCGAATTTAACTTATGATGTGGGCAATAAGCAATCTAGCAAATTTGGAAAAGTGTTTGTTCGAATAAGCTTTATGATTTCAATCCGTTGGTAATTAATGATTTCTTTGGGACACCCGATTGTGAGGAGGGTCGACAAGTCGAGATTTTAATATGGTTCTCGAGAGTTTTAACTGGGAATCGCATGAATTTATGGCCTGCTCATCCTAAAAAGGTGTCTTCCTCTCCGCTTTGACTTCCTTCTATGGTGTCTTTGTTTAAAATTGCTTTGTCCAATTGGGTTCCATCTTCCCATTCATCTAGTGTTACACGGAACAGGCTAGGGTCATTTATTTGATTGGGAAAGGGCTGCTTTAAATTTTGGTCAACTGTATTCGATCAAGTTTTGAGGCGGTGAGTCTTCATCTATTACGTGTTTTGCCATTTCCCGAAAGACCATCTATCGATTCTTTGCTCTCAAGGGTTTGATAAATCGCCAAATGAATCCTTTACTTTTCTCCCGAGATTATTTCTGTGTCTCCCAAGCTTATGGATAGGACCAAGAGGGAAGTTGATCTCGCCATTATATTTTTCGGATGATGAACCAAAGAAGACGGGCGAGATGTTCCCAAACTCTCTGCTGATGTCATGCCCGATGTTCCCAACCTCTCCGTTGACACCGCTTCTAACCCATCTTTTGCAGGCTCTGTTCCTTTGTCACTTGATTTTGTACAGGGTCAAATCACATTTGCCGATCAACAGATCATCTTTGCTCAGCAAACTATTTCCACTGCTCAGACAACCATTTTGAATGCTCAAAAGCAGTTGGGATACTACGTGGCCTACAAAGCTCAATTTCAAGACATTCTCTCCAAGCTTTCTGGACAAAAAGGGGGAGAAGCGAGTCATGTTCATGTTCCGACTGAGAATGTGATTCCGAGCACACAAGCAGGGGGAGCTGATACAGCTGGTGGTGATCCGGGTGCAAGCACAAATAGTGCTCCTGAAGATGCACATATTGAGGGGGAGATATGATTGAAATTTGTATCTGAATAATTTTTTTTTGAACACTTTGTTTTTGGCTTGGTTGTGATGATGGCTTAAACTGATGGTTTTTAGATTTAATCTTAGTTAGGGTGTGTATGTCCTCAGAACTTTGCACTTAGTTTTTATATACTTGTTTCTGCTACTAACGTGCAGGTGATTTAGGAAAGGTTGCAACACTTGATAAGTCATTTTGTTCAACACTTGAACTGGGATTATTTAATTCAGGGGGAGTTCTAATTTTCAAGTTTTTGAATTGATTTGTTTTGTCCAGAAAGGCAAAAAGGGGGAGATTGTTAGGAATTTTAATTCCTACATTTAATCGAATTTTGTAAATAAAAAGATTTTTTGATTTTGCCTTTCTAGACTATTCCAAACTTAGAATTTGAATGAATATGGGAAAGAATTATTTTGGATTCCTACCTTTAATAGGATTTGATTCTCTAGAAGTATTAGGAGTCGGTTATTTTATTTCCTAACCTATAAAGAATCCTATTGGTTCCATATTTGTGTTTTCCTTGTTTCCTTTTATGAATAGGAGTCTTGAATATCAAGAAGATCAAGAATTCAAGAACATCAAGGAATCTTGGACATCAAGAAGATCAAGGACTCAAGCCCTATATAAAGAGAGGACCGGCCATCATTCTTCCTACACCTTGAACCACGAAATTCACAGAGCAATACACGAGAGATACAATCGAGAGAGAAAAGCAACAAGAATCTAGTCTTTGTCAAAACACACATCGAGTGTTCTTCGAAGTGTCTCGCATCATGGAGAATAACACTTAGTCCGATTTAGTCTTGTTGATCTATTTTCGTCCATTCATTGTTTTGTTAGGTTTCATAGAATAGTTTGAAGTTGTTTTGGGCGAAGCAAATTACATAGAACAGATCTACTCAGTAGGAGTTCGTTTTTCCTAGACTAGTTGAAATCATTCATATTCGAGTTGTACTAAAGATATTTTCAACTAGTGATTTCGTCATAATTGACACTTCTACAAGTTATTTATAACTTGTAGATAAATTTTACTTCGTGTGTTCTTTTTCCGCTGCATGTTTCATAAAGTGTTACAACATCTGGTTTAACACTTTCTCTGACATTTACTGAAACGAACGTTTTGGGACCGCAAAAACTTTCAATTTTAAATGTGTTGAAAGAGAAGGGTAAAATTAATAATTAATTTTGTTAAAAGGAAAAGAGCGTGAACTCTATTTCACTGGTGTGAATTGAGAATACTTAATGCAGTTTAACGATGAAGTTTTTCCATCTCAATCAAATGAAAAAAACTAAAGCATATTTAATATTCTTCAGACACAGTCCTCTTTCGTGAGCATTTTCGTGGGATTTTTCGTTTTCTATCTTATTTCTGTATTGTTTTGACCGGATCTTTCTGATAGTCGAGGTTGTGATTTTGAAATGTTCTTGATAGCGCGAAACAACAACGATTCGGAAAATTTAAGGTTTGAGAGAAAAAAAAGTATACTTTTTGTGAAAAAAGATTATAAGTTTTACAAGATGGTGTATTTAGAGATTTGTTGGGTATATCTAGAATTTTGGTAGGGTACTAAGGGTATTGTAGTCTTATATCAATGATGAAAATTATGTAATTAAAAATAGAGGGTGTATTTCGAGGATTTAGGGGTGTGAATAGCGTCACCCAGAAAAAAATCCCAAGTAGTTAATATAGATCGAGCTAATTTCCAAGTAGTTTTTAGCTCGAAGTTACATTGGTCATTCATTTTACAGTGTGAATTAGTACATGGTATAAGTTTAATCACTTTAGGCCATATCAATGTGAGATTTTCCTACAACGTCCAGGAATGGAGTGCCCTAACATTTTTCAAGGTTATTATGGATGATCAAAGTGAGGGTCTTATTTGCAATTATTTTTCTCGCGCATAATCTTTGAGAAGAAAATTAAGTTACATGTTATGTTTAAATATAGTGATTTTTGTTTTTAATATTGGTTGAACATTAATATTTTATGTTTTTAACATATACATTTACTTAAAGTTGATCTAGCATATATAAAATCTTGAATCCCAAAATTCAATGATTCATAATAGAAATGTTACTAGGAAAATCCCTTGTTGTGACAAAGATGATACACTTTAAAATAGAACAAATAATGTAGTTTTATAAATAATTTTTCAAAATTTGAAGTGAACGTTTTTTTATGATATTCTACTAAATTTTGAATTTCCTTTTTAGTATTTCTAACTAGTGTTTTGCCCATGCAATGCACGAGACCTGTAAGCATACCATATGAGTTGTGTTGTGTCGGATCATAATTTAAATATCAAATTAGTTTTCAATATTTTTTACAAATATAAAAAATAACAGAAAAATCTATATATGATTATACTTTAAACTCATTTCAAAAGAATTATTATTTTCTAAATATCATATATTATAATGAATAATTAAAAATAAATACAACAAACAAAAAACTTTTTAATACCTAATTAGCTAATAAAAATTATTTTTATGCTGTCCAAACTCTTGTGGAATGGTGCCAGAAAGATTGGTTCTTGGACAGGTCACTTGTGATTGTGACAAAATCAGAATATATTAACTGAGGATGGTCACAAATGTTCAAAAAGCAAGAAAAAAATAAATTGATAATATACGCATAAGAGTCTGATTCTAATTCAGCCACAAGTGATTGATAATATGAATAAACACTACAAAGCTAATAATTCTATCAAAAAAATGAGAAATTAAAATGAAATTCCCCTTTAGTGTATGTATGCTGATGATGAAGTATCAAGGCTTTTTTGAAAATTAGGTAACATGACACTTCATAAATGGTGGAAACTCTTATTAGTAGTAAACTGGTGAAGTTCGAATTTTCTAATACACATAAAAAAAGCCAATACTCACAGAAAAATGTGATAGATTTCCAAGTTCTTGTGCCATTACTCCTCCAAGCATGCCCATTGAGATCTCTATACAACACATAAATATGTATGCATTAAAGAAATATTCAAATCTTCAATCAACATTAAAATTTCATTGAGATTCAGCATATCGAGTTGTAGGAGAGTATTTTTTAGCATGACACGGGATAATGAAATTGCTTATTTTTGTTGTTGGAGTTTTGAATCCACACACACAAAAAAAAAAAAAAAAAAAAAAATCGACTATTACATATTTATAAGGTTCTAGGCATTATTGTTTAGGAAAATAAATCATATCAGGATCGAAATAAAGTTGTATAATTTTTCAAGATTTTTCCGGATTGAAAAAATTATATTTAAATAGAGTAATATATTTTTAAGATAGCAAAAATCAATTCACAAATTTTACATTCCAAATGTAAGAGAAATTCGATACAGATTTTCGATTCATTCATTGATTTAATTAAATTACAAATTTCCAATTCGAAATTTATTGATTCTTTCTACACATCAAGAAAAGGTCAAACATTCTTTGTGCATCTATAATTACCCAAAATTCAGCAACAAAAAAGGCAACAAAAAGGTCAAACATTCCAGGTTTATGGGGCATTCTATGAATATCGATAATCAGGAATTATGGCAACAAAAATCAGCAACAAAGAGGTCAAACATTCCCATTTTATGAATTATCAGCGATTATGACAACAAAAATCAGCAACAAAGTGGTCAAACATTCCCATTTTATGAACTATCTTCCATATAAATCGAAAATCATCAAAGAAAAGGTCACCAAATTTTTTAGCAAGTTTATTTAGGCGGGAAACCATATTTAGAAACCATTTTCTTGTTATATATATAGATTAGTATTTTTGGATCTTCTATAAACATTACAAACAAATTTGCAACACCAAAATTTTATCTTTTGATAAAAATCTCGTGTAACATACGGGTATTGTTCTAGTAAGTAATAACCATTGTGGATGTGCTATAAAGCCTAAATACTATAACAAGACTTCATTTACGATCCAAGGGAACTTTTCATGAACGTATCACCCTGAACCGCAACTTGTCCAGCATTTGATATAGATTGAATGCTCGTTTTTGTCAGTTTTATGTTAAATATAGTTAGCAAATACAGATATACATATTAAGATTAATTACAAATTTACAAGCTTGTTCAAATTAATTATGTCCTCTAGGTTCAGCAGCGAGAAAACATAAAACAATAAATCTCTAGGGAAATATAATAGGTTATCATATTAGTTAAAGTCTAGACGAAGTTCATACTTGATGAAAAGTGATGCAACATTAATACTCAAATAGAGCTACAACAAGATATCTCCATTTTATATAATAAGTTATCATATCAGTTTAAAGTCTAGACGAAGCTCATACTTGATAAAAAGTTATTTACATTTCAGAAGAAAATAATTGATGGGAGAAGAAAATTTCTTGAAGCAATTAGAAATTTTTAAATAGATATTAAGAAGTTTCTAGAAATATCCAAGACATCTATTATGGAAATTCCTAAAGATTCCTCAATAAAAATCTAAGAATATATACTTATAATATGCTAAGAAAAATCCTAGAGGATCCTTATCCACTCTTAGATGTTTTTAATCTCTATTATCCATTTAAGGAGGTGACTAGTATAAATAGGGGATGTAACCTTATTTGTAACTATTGTCTATAAAGCTTGAAAATAAAGTTGGATCAAATAAATAGTCCTCATCACAATAGTTGTTACCTCTTACAACAAGAGTTTGTTCGTTTCTTTATCATGATGATTGATGATATAATTTGAAATGAGTAAACCAAAGTGTACGTATCGTATACTCGCCGACGAAGTGGTCCCATATGCTGAAATGTGTGTCGCAATACCGACATTTGAATATTTCGGGTCCTAGGGTGTCGAAGAAAACCTCAATTAATCTTCTCATTGTTGAATCTCATTGTTGAATCTTTTGCCTCGAAAGAAATTCTTGAGGAGAAAGATCTTGAAGGAACTTAGAGGATGGAGACGGAGACTATTTAATATATATATATATATATATAAAGTGAAATAAGATACCAGTTTTAGTTTAGTTACTTTTCAGTTAGACTAGTTATTTAAATGAGATGCGGTTTCTTTCCCAAATATTGATTTCTTCTCTATCTAATCAATAAATTAAAATTAGGGGTAGGTATAGCAAACGACCGGTTCGGTGTAAAACCGAACCAAACCGCAGAAAACCAAAAACATAATTTATATTTTTCTCAAAATCGAAATCGAACCGCAATACTAGAAAAATCAAACCAATTTTGGTTCGGTTCAGTTTTTCAGTTTGGGCTTTATTTGTGCCTTTATTCTTTTTGCTAAATATATATATATATATATATATATTATTTATTTGACAAATTAACAATAAAATAAATTTGAAAATTAAAATAATAATGTAAACATATATAGAAAAAATAGAAATTAATGTATTCGGTTCAGTTCGGTGCAAACCGACAATTTATGATCAAAATCGAATCGAACCGAAAATTAATTCAGTTTATTATATTCAAAACTAAACCAAACCATTTGGAAATAAACGAACCAAACCAAACCAAGCCATCAGTTTGGTTGGATTTTTCGGTGCAGGTTTGGTTTTGCTCACCCCTAATTAGGGGTGATCACAGAGTTTTGCATTTTTTTAAAAATTCAAATCGCATTTTCTTAAGCGGTCCTAAAAAATAATTTTAACCCATATTTTTATTAAATAAAATTAAATGTGCGGCTGCAGGCGCCTTTAATGAGCGAAAGTATTGTTCGATTGATAAAATATTCACAAAAACTCCTGTCAGACCGTCTAACGGGTCTGGCCTGTTAGACGGATCTGACCTGCGGATTCGGTGGGATTTCCGTAATATTAGTAGTGGTGTCTTAGTAGTTTTCAAGGATCACGGGTATTAACAGTCCTTCTGAAAAGTATTAGTCGTATTTCGAAAAAGTATTAGTAGTTCTCCTAAAATGTATTAGTAGTTCTCTGAAGAGTATTTTAATATACTCCTGAAATGTATTACCAGTCCCTCAAAAAAGTATTAGCAGTTCCCTGGAGAGTATTTTGTAGTTTCCCTGAATATAATTAAATTTTTCTCCCGAAATGTATTAGCATTCCTTCTGAAAAGTATTAGTCATCCTTCTAAAAAGTATTAGCAGTTCTTCTGAAATGTAGTAGTAGTTCCGTGGAGAGTATTTTAGTATTTCTCGTGAATATACTTCTGAAATGTATTAGCAGTCCCTCAAAAAAGTATTAGTAGTTCTTCGAAAAGTATTAGTAGTTCCCTAGAGAGTTTTTTAGTAGATTCTCTGAATATAATTAAATTTCTCTCCCAAAATGTATTAGTTGTCCCTCGGAAAAGTATTAGTAGTTTCTCGAAAAAGTATTCCGTCAAAAGTATTACTCGTCCCCATAAAATGTATTAGTAGTTACCCCTGAAAAATATTAGTTTTTTCCCTATAAGTTTTTTTTGTAATTCCCCTGAAAAGTATTAATTCTTCTAATAAAAAATATTAGTTGTCCCACTAAAAAGTATTAGCAGATCACCTAAAAAGTATTACACATTTTCAGTTGCCGAATTTCATTTCAACCACATATAAGTTGCACCACATGCATTATTGCATAAGATAATATGTAGAATTTCCTTGTAATCAGTAATTACAACATCTAATGGTGGGGAATGTAGGAGAGTTGAAACTTCAAATTCTGAATCAGAATGGAATGTTACTATGATATTTGATTTGCAACTTGGTGCAAGGACTCACCGGACAAAGCCCAAAAGAGACAAAGCTCTCGATATCAGCAAAAAGATGAAGCAGATTCATACTGGAGATGGGACAATCCCCAAAGATTACTGACGAAGAAACTGGAAAGAAGAAGTTGAAGGTTGATGCTTGGTTCGGTAGCCGGAAAACCACAGCCTCCATTCGCACCGCCCTCAGCCACGTCTCCAATCTCATCAACGACGTTACGAAAGGTTACCGCTACAAGATGCGTTTTGTTTACGCCCATTTTCCGATCAATGCGTCCATCACCAACAGCGAAAAGGCTATCGAGATCCATAACTTCCTTGGCGAGAAGAATGTGATGAAAGTAGATATGCATGATGGGATTTCAATTGTGCGATCTGAGAAGGTGAAAGATGAATTGGTGTTGCGAGAATTTACTCAATAGCGTAGAATTGGGCTACTTCAATTTAACCCATGTGGCAAGACGGGTTAGGATTTTTAGATCCGTCTAACGGATTAGGATCCATTAGACGGTCTGACAGAAGACATGCTCTAAAATATTATATTTCTTTTAGAATATTAAGTAGTCAAATATATATATATATATATATATGAATAGGATCAAATGAGACCAGATAATTAGAGTAAGACAGTGTGGACTAATCCTGGCCAAAAATTTATAATTTTAGATGGTTTAGATTTACTCAATTTAATAATCATTTTCAATTTATTTTAACTCTAAAAAAGGACAGATTGGTCATTTTAGTTTGTAGATGTAACTGTCTTTTACTTCACCTCCTCAAATTCACATCTCAAACTTTGTAGAACTCTGCTTCGTCGATCTGGTCTCGTGTAAAGGCCACCTTCTCCCTCCGCCGCCATCCGATGCGCCGCCGCGATTTCTCTTCGCCACCCTTCCTGCATTTTTCTCGGAAGCTCCCGATCTGAAACTCTTCTTCTTCCTCTTTATTTTGTACTGCGACATCGTAGTTATTTTTCCACTTGCCGCCTTAGTCGCCGTCAACATCGAAACTCTGCCAAACTATTGTCCCACTTCTATTTGTTGCTCACACACGTAATCACAGAAGAAAACCCTTTTATTAAAATCACAAAATAATTTTGCAGCCGGCACTTTGTTTTACCTTAATTCAGCTTAATTGTTTTTGTGTTTTCTTGTTGTTTTGAAGTTAAATGCAAACACGGTACATGGAGAGAACAAATTCGATGAAAGGTAAAAAAGAGCTTGAAAGTAAAATTTGGAGATTGTTGTATATTTTGCAAATAGATTGTGCCAGAGTTCGAGAGATATTTTTGGGGTTTCAGAATAAAGTATAGGATTGGAGGATTGGTGAAGAAGACGATGCTGACGTGGAGAAAACGAGGGCATACGAGGAGGCAATTAGGATTACTGTACACTTATATGTTTTTCGATGTATACGTAGATGTATTTTGTTGTATAAATAGTTAATTTTTTATGTATGTATTTATGTTGTTGTATACTTATTTTTTTGTTGTATACTTATATTTTTGTTTGACAATTGTAATATGCAGTGAAATTATGTTAAACATACAGCAAAATAGTGTTAAGTATACATCAAATATATGCTAAATATACAACACAATAATGAGCGTGATTTTTTCTCTCTCTATAATTGATTTACTTAATCCATGGTCCCCACATATTTTTGTTTGACCATTTTAATATGCAGTAAAATTATGTTAAACATACAACAAAATAGTGTTAAGTGTACATCAAATATATGCTAAATATACATCACAATAATGAGCGTGATTTTCTCTCTCTATAATTGATTTACTTAATCCACGGTCCTCACATGTTAATAAGTGTGGTTCTCTCTCTATATAACTGATTCCTTAATTAATGGTCCCCACATATTTTTGTTTGACGATTTTAATATGCAGTAAAATTATGTTAAACATACAGTAAAATAATGTTAGGTATACAGCAAATATATGATAAGTGTACAACATACTTCATGGTAGAGCACATGCGCGATTTTCTCTCTATAGCGCGATTTTCTCTCTCTCCACGTGATTTTCTCTCTCCTAATAACTGATTCCATATTTGGATGGTCCCCCACTTGGTTAATTTGACAATTATACCCTTATTTTGTTTTAGTTAAATATTTAATATAATTTTAACTCCTATTTATCTTAACCATTGATATAGATAATGGAGGGTTGAGATGAGTCAACATTGTCTCACTATAATATGTGGTCTCATTGTAACCTCCCCATATATATATATATATATATATATATATATATATATATATATATATATATATAACGTTGAAGATTTAATTTGTTTTTAAATAATATGAAATTTATATAGAATGCACTTTACATTATCTTTTAGTTCAACTACATTCAAAAATCACTAAAGGAAACGACATTATCTTTTAGACGAAGATTAATCAGGGCTAGGCGGGAATTTTTCAACTCGAGTAAAAATCACTATTAACTAGTGCGGTGCGGATGGTTTTTAAAAATTTATGACCACCCCTAAAGGAAACGACAAATTTTAGTTCGATATTATGAGAAATTGAGTTTTACAATTTTTAATTAGAATTGGGATTTGATTTACTTTCAACATTCTCGATTAGTTCCCATTTACTCTTCTTCTTTCGTCTCTCGCTTTTTGTTTTGTTGATGTTAGAGGGTTGGGTTTGAATTTTGTTTGTTGATATAAGTGGCCCATTGTTAGGCCCATTTCTCGTATGTCCAAAACGGGTGACCCAAGACCAAAGCCACCACCAACACCATTAACCCATATGTTGACTCGGTCTTTGAGTCGGATCGCGGGATCCGGTTTATTATCCGCGGACCCTCTAGTTTGATCTCGTCCGTTGATCTCTGTTGGATCTCGAGTCGTTGAATCCGTGCTGTTTTAATCGGTGATTTCTTTGAAACCCTAATTCATTATCTCATCTTATGTTTCTCTCTCATCTCAAACTCTCTCGATCCTTCTCTGCTTTGTGCTACTCTCTCTCTCTCTCTAAAACTCTAGTCTCTTGTTGGCATGGATTGCTTTGGGGTTTTCTGTGTGTGAGAGGTGAGATCTTTGTGCTTGCTGTCTTGTTCACCAACTCTGTGTACAAGATCCTTTTTCTGAGTGGATTAGGGTTTTGGGTGGTTCGATTCAGATCCGGGGTTTCTTGGTGAAAGGTTGTGAGGTTTAGTCTTGTGGCGAGGCTTTTGTGGCTTCTTCCTTGGTTCTCAGGGTTGTGATTCGTGGTGACATTCTAAAGGGTTTATCAGGTCCCGAGCCGAATCTTTCAATATTCTGATCTTAGGGCTTTATCCCTTTTACAGTTGTTTTTATTCTTACTTGTAACTTTTGGTTTCATTCTTTGTATTTTACATCCTGCAATCGAGTCTATAGTATATTTGTATTAATAGGCTTCTGATTGAGTCTGTAATATTTGGTTATTCGGTACTTTGTGTATTGATCTATTGAGGCAGATAGATACCCAACAGTGGTATCAGAGCACCTATCTGCCTCGTGGTGGGTTGATGCTTCTGGTTCTTGAGCTTCTTGGTGATCTTGTGACTCCCTGGTGTACTTGGTTGTGGTGAGAACCCAGGACAGGCTCCTGGTTGTAAGACTCTCTATTCCCTTTCCCTCTTATTTACTTTCAGTCAGTACTTAGTTTAGGGAAACCCTAAGCATAAGCCTCTTGACCATGTGCCTTGAGTGCAGTGGAATCCTGAGGTGCGAAGGGAATCCACCTAGCTTTATTTTTCTCGTTGATCTTGGTTCTCTTGGACTCGTGTGGTCTTGTGTGCCTTTCTTGCTTATCTTGCTTTGTCTTTGGACTCGTGGTCCATTATATGTTGCTTATTTTTACAGTGATTGGACTCGTGTGGTCCACTTATCATTATACTTCTCATTCTCTATTTGATATTTGTGATACCTATTTTGTCTTTGTATTCTTGTGATATCCTCTGGGCTTTATCTCGTGAATATGGTTGGTGTATCTAGTTATCATATGGAGCCCTTTAATGGGAAAAGTGATTTTTCTATTTGGCAACAAAAAATGAAGGGGATTTTAATTCAAAAAAATGTTTTAAAGCTATTGATCAAAAGTATTCGATAAAGATCTCAATAAATAAAATCAACTTGATGAATTTGCTTACTCATCCATTATCCTTAACCTCGATCTTTGTTTTGAGAAAAGTTGGCAAGTTAACTTCGCCAAGGCTCTCAGGGAAAAATTGCAAGAACTTTATACTTTGAAACTTCCCTACCCTCAAAACTCTTTCTACTTTGGAAAAGTTTTTAGATTCAAACTTGATTTGACTAAGGATATGGATGAGAACTTGGATGTTTTTACAAAATTGATACAAGATATCAAACTTACCGGTGATAAAAACATTGATGATTATACCCCTATTGTGTTGTTGAATGCCATTCCCGATTCCTATCTTTGATGTGAAATCACATTAAGTATGGTAGACTCTATTACCCTTGATATCTTTGTGATTAATGGCCTTAAGAGTAAGGAATTAGATCTGAAAATATCTAAGGGAATGAACAGGGTCGTGGAAGGTTATGCATGTCGGGCGGACATCGAATAGGAGGAATGGGAATAACAATAACGTAAACTCTAGTAGAAAAGAAGTAAAAGCGGAGGAGGTCCATTCTGACCTAAGAATAATAGGAAGTGTTATAATCTGTGGTGAACATGGCCATTACATAAGAGAATGTACTAAACCCAGGAATAACCAGAACAATAATCCAAACAATAATCAGAATAACAATAACCAAACCAATGATTCTGTGAATTTGACAACTGGAAATGATCACATGGGTGATGTGTTTATGGTGCATGAAGTGCATGATTCTGTGAATGTTGTGCCTTCAAATTCTTTCAGTGAAAAAAGATTGACTTATTGATTCTGCTTGCACATTTCACATGACACCATTTAAACACTTATTTGCCTCATATGCTTCTGTGCAAAATGGATCTGTTTCTATGGCTAATGATAAGAAATGTCAAGTGATTGGTGTTGGTACTGTGTGCTTGAAACTTGATTCTGGTTTTGTTTTGACTCTGAATGATGTAAGGCATGTTCCTGATTTGTCTAACAACTTGATCTCTTGTGTTATGCTTGAGCATGATGGTTATGAGGGAAGGTGGGGTAAGGGTTTGATGAAAATCATGAAAGGTTCCCTTGTTATTGCTAAAGCTGAAAAGAAAAGGAATTTGTATGTTTGCTATCTTTGTCAGGACCGCATGCAAAAAAATTCTCAGAACAATGTGAACTCGTGACCAATTTGAACTCTGTGAATGACAAAACTGAACTTTGGCATAAAAGGCTTGGTCATATAAGTTCTAAAGGACTTGAATTGTTGCATAAAGAAGGCTGTTTTGGTAATGATAAACTTACTTGTGTACATTTATGTGACTCATGTGTTTTTGGTAAACAACAAAAGGTCAGCTTTCCCACTTCCTCTTACCCAAAACAATCTTCTTGCACTGAAATTCTTGAATACTTACATGCTGATGTTTGGGGCCCTGCCAGTGTTCCCACCCATGGTGGGAATAGGTATTTTCTATCTATGATTGATGATTTTTCAAGAAAAGTGTTTGTATTTCTTATGAAAAACAAGTCTGATGTTTTTGAAAAACTTAAAAATTGGAAAACCTTGATAGAAAATCAGACTGGGAAAAGGATTAAGTATTTAAGAACTGACAATGGGTTGGAATTTTGCAACCAACTCATGGATCAACTTTGTGCTGATTCAGGTATTGTAAGGCACAAGTTCATGCCTTACACCCCTCAAAGAAAATGGTGTTCTTTGAGAGGATGAATAGAACTCTTTTGGAAAGGGTGAGAAGTATGTTGAGTACATCTGGACTTTCCAAAAAGTTCTGGGGTGAAGCTGTTCATACAGCTGCTTATGTGATAAATAGATCACCATCTGTACCTTTGAAAGGAAAATACCCCGAACAAGTTTGGTCCGCAAACCAGTGGACTTTTCAAATTTAAAAATTTTTGGTCGTTCAGCCTTTGTCCACCAAAAGGTTGACAAACTTGATCCAAGATCTTTAAAATGTGTTTTTTAGGATACCCCGATGGGGTTAAAGTGCAGATTGTGGTCTAAATCAAAATGGTTTTAAAGTGCTGATTAGCAGGGATGTGGTTTTTAATGAAAATGAGTTTCCCTGTCTTGATGTTTCTAAAAATGTTTCTGAAACTCAAAACCCCACTACTCCTAATAAGGTGGAGCTTTCTAATGTGTCTTCCATTCTTGTGAATGAAAATTCTGATATAATTGATGTTGAGCATGATCCTGTGAATGCTAATGATGTGCACAATGATATTGAGAATGATAATGTTGATATGAATGATAATGTGCATAATGATTTTCCTCTTGTTGACACTGAATTGAATCATGAGCATGCTGAAAATTATAACTTGAATGATTATGTGTTAACAAGAGATAGAACAAGAAGGGACATTAGAATCCCAAATAAGTTTGCTGATTTTCACTTAACCTCTTATGTGTTCTCTGTGTTTGAATCAATTGAAAATTCTGAGCCTAAAACCTATTTTGATGCTGTGAATTCTGTGAAATGGCTAAGTGTTATGCAAGATGAAATGACTTCTTTGTATGTTAATAACACCTGGGAACTTGTCCCAAAACCTGTTAACTGCTCTATGGTTGATTGCAAATGGTTGTTTAAAATTAAACATGAAAATGAAGGTGTTAGATACAAAGCTAGATTAGTAGCAAAAGGTTTTACTCAGAAAGAAGGCATTGATTACACTGAGATTTTTGCACCTGTTGTGAAGTTTGTGACTGTAAGAATTATGCTAGCTTTAGTGGCTCAGTTTGACTGGGAACTAAAGCAATTTGATGTTAAGACTGCTTTTCTACATGGTGATTTGGAAGAACAAATTTTTATGAAACAACCTGAAGGTTTTGAAGACAAATTCAAACCTAACCATATGTGTTTATTGAAAAAGTCTTTGTATGGATTAAAGCAATCACCTAGACAGTGGAATAAAAAATTTGACAAGTGCATGCTTGATTTGAAATTCTGTAGAAGCCAATTTGATCATTGTCTGTATTTCAAACTTGATGCTAAGTCCCCTGTATTCTTGCTGATCTATGTTGATGATATGGTTTTGACTGGCCCATGCATTAAGGCTATTGACTATGTTAAAAATTGCTTAAGTGCTAAATTTGACATGAAATTCTTAGGTGATGCTAAGAAAATACTTGGTATGAATATTGATAGGGATAGAAATAACTCTGTGATTTATCTTCATCAATCTTCATATGTTGAAAAGGTTTTACAAAAGTTCTCTATGAGTGATGCAAAATCTGTGAATGTCCCACTTGCTTCTCATTTTGTGCTAAGTAGGGATCAGTCACCTAAAACTGATCTTGAAATCTCTTCTATGCAAAACATTCCCTATGTTAATGCCATTGGATCTGTTATGTACTTAATGGTCAGTATTAGACCAGACATTGCCTATGATGTTTCTTGCCTTAGTAGATTTATGTCTAATCCTGGTTTGGTACATTGGAATGCTTTGAAGTGGTTATTGAGATATCTTAGACATTCAACTGATTATTGCCTCAAATTTTCTAAGTGTGAAAATGGTGTTGTTTTAAAGGGATATGTGGATTCCAACTATGCAAATGATAAAGATAACAGAAAATCTACTACCTCTTATGTTTTCACTCTGTGTGGTTCTTGCATTAGTTGGAAATCCCAACTGCAACACATTGTGACTCTGTCTACCACAGAATCAGAATATGTTGCAGTTACTGAAGCTTTAAAAGAAGCCTTATGGCTAAAAGGACTTGTTTCTGAAATTGGTTTTCTAAAACAAAAGGTTGTTGTATTTTGCGACTCTCAATCTGGTATTCAGCTTTGTAAGAATCCAGTTTTTCATGACAGAACAAAACATATTGGTGTTAGATTTCATTTTATAAGGGATATAGTTTCTAAAGGCCTTATCTGTCTTGAAAAAGTGGCATCTGAATACAATCCAGCTGATATGGGTACTAAGTGTCTACCCTTATCAAAGTTCAAAACTTGTTTGAAAATTCTAAATTTTGACACTAGTGATTGATTACCCGGTTAGTTGCCCTTATGTTGGGTTTAACAGTTACTGTGTGTTTCTGTTGAATCCAAAACTGTTGAATTAATGTTTGTTGCGTGCTTATATTAAATTCAATGGGGGAACTTGACTTGTTGTGTGCTTGTTGAGATCCTTATGAAGTTCTGATTAGCTTTAGTGCTTCGTAACTCAAGTCCTTCTTGGCTTCAAAGTCTTTAGGAAGGCAATCGATCGCGATGATGATGACCGGTATTTCTCATCGATGTCTAATTGAATCACACAATGAGCCAAGGTGGAGATTGTTGATATAAGTGGCCCATTGTTAGGCCCATTTCTGTATGTCCAAAATGGCAGCCCAAGACCAAAGCCACCAGCCCAACACCATTAACCCATATGTTGACTCGGGTCTTTGAGTCGGATCGCGGGATCCGGATTTATTATCCGCGGACCCTCTAGTTTGATCTGGTCCGTTGATCTCTGTTGGATCTGAGTCGTTGAATCCGTGCCTATTTAACGGTACTTTGATGAAACCCTAATTCATTATCTCATCTTATGTTTCTCTCTCATCTCTCAAACTCTCTCGATCCTTCTCTGCTTTGTGCTACTCTCTCTCTCTCTCTAAAACTCTAGTCTCTTGCTTGGATTGCTTTGGGGTTTTTAAGTGTGTGAGAGGTGAGATCTTTGTGCTTGTTGTCTTGTTCACCAACTCTGTGTACAAGATCCTTTTTCTGAGTGGATTAGGGTTTTGGGTGGTTCGATTCAGATCTGGGGTTTCTTGGTGAAAGACTATGAGGTTTAGTCTTGTGGCGAGGCTTTTGTGGCTTCTTCCTTGGTTCTCTGGGGTTGTGATTCGTGGTGACAGTTCTAAAGGGTTTATCAGTCCCTGAGCCGAATCTTTCAATATTCGGATCTTAGGGTTTTATCCCTTTTACAGTTGGTTTTATTCTTACTTGTAACTTTTGGTTTCATTCTTTGTATTTTACATCATGCAATCGAGTCTAGAGTATATTTGTATTAATAGGCTTCTGATTGAGTCTGTAATATTTGGTTATTCGGTACTCCGTGTATCGATCTATTGAGACAGATAGATACCCAACATTGTTCTTAGTGCATCTGACTTATTGCCATTTTCCAGGAACATCCTCATTCATTTTACTTTAAAATTTACTGGTTGAAACATTGATTTGAATTAGGGGCATGCTTTGATTAGCATTCGTTGGGTTTGGATTATTCGAACATTTGGGCTAATGTTATTGTAAAAATATGGTTAGACTAAAATACATACTCTCAATCTATAGTATTAGGTTGGAAATTTTTTTAAGGTATTGGTGTTATCACATATTACGGGCTTGAAAAAGTATTGATTTGATGTCGAAAAGAGGGAGGAATAAAAAAAATAAATAAAAGAACTTGTGGTACAGTGAAGAAGAGATGAAGTAAAGAATGTTAGAGAGGTAAGAACAATATTAGAATATCTCCGTAAATTCTACTAATATATAACTAAAAAATAAGGGACATACTAAAATTCTATACATTGGAAAGCAGCTCATATTGTTATATTTCTGACTTACGAACAAGAATACCAATATGATTTTATATGGGATTGTTAATTTTATGCTCATGTCTTCATGGACACATGCATCAACCATTAAATGTAGCTTTTCAAATATATAAAATAAATCCACATTACATACAAGATATTTGGAGGTGCTAGAGCTTGTATTTGGCTGTCGTTCTTTTAAATGCCTATTATAATTTTCGGCAAGTCATCATGGGGAGGGGTCATCATGGGGAGGGGGGAGTGGGGGGCATGGCCAAAGGAAAAAAGAAACCTATAAAAGAAAGAAAAATACAAATAAGTATTTTATATAAGTACACTTTGGATGTAATTTACAAAAGAAAAGATCCTACCTAATGCAATATGTATGGAGATATCAAATTTTAGTTTTAACCAAAAAATAATAGCTTTATATGTATTGCAAATTTGCAGTTCTTTCAAATTGCAGCGAAAGAGAAGAAAAAACCACATTGATCACATTTTCATTTCTTCGTTGTGGTGATTGTGTGGATTCAATCGAGATTTAACATCAGAAATAAATTGAGTTCTCGTACAAACACCTCACTCGTCACAATAAATAAGTTTTAACCGCTCCGTTCCTTCAAAAACAAATTACCAGCAGAACAACACAATACAACAATTCTGTATATCAGCAGAATATATCTTGAATGGATGTAATAATAATCAATCAATAAAAAAAAATTTAAAAAAACTCCCCAGTCTTTTAAAAAGAAAATGGCAATGGGGAAAATAGCTCAAACGAAATATGGTGATTTTCGAATCTCTCTTTTTTTAGGCACCAGAGTGAGACACTGGAGTTGTCACAAATTGGCCATCCTTGAATACATGGACATACTGTTGTGGCAAAGCTTGCTCGATCTGCAACAAATGCAAGTAACTTTAGAACGATATAGCATAAAATAAATTTGGGATAATTACAAAAAAAAACCCCTAAAGTTTGGACTAATTACAAAAAAACCCAGAGTTCGCAGGAAAATACAAAAAATCCCTTCAAGTTTGATTTCCATCTTACATTTCTCCCGGTGATTTTCGAAAATATTTAGAAAAAAACCCGATATTTGCAAAAATAATACAGTTACCCCCCTTAAATTTAAGACAAAACGAAATCTGAACGGGTTTTTTGTAATTTTGTAACATGTCTGGGTTTTTTTGTAATTAACCCAAACCTCAGGGGTGTTTTTGTAATTATCCCTATAAATTTTGACATTGCATAATTATAGGAGTACAATATAATTGTTTGATATTTCGTCGGAGCTTATAGCATCTGGAATTCGAATATTTATACTTCAACATTTGCTTCAAACACTATTCTAGGAAAGACTATGTTAAGTATAAAATATGGAGCGCGCATTACACTATATCGTTAAGATCATTTTGATCACCAAGATAATGTTTTTTCGAGGATTAATTAAAATCAAGTATAACAGAATGTGAATGTTTGGTGCTAAGCAGCTAAATAATGGGAATTGAAACATACCCAATCACCATCAGGTTCAGAACCAGGCACCAACACATTGGTTTCACTTGACTTTGCAGTCGTAATAGAAGCCTCCAAGGCGTCTTTGCTCAAGTACAACTGGCACCCTGAAGTATTGTCGACTGAAATTGTAGGGGCTGAGCCCTACAAAAGGCAAATTGCAACAACCGGTTATCAATTTAATTTCAATTATCTGAGCCCTGCCAAAGGCTAGCTATCTGATTTTTCATTGTTAACGGCTAATGATTACCTGACATTGCACCTCCACGCCACTACAATTGACGATCTCACAAGCTGCCACGACATCCTAGTCCCCATATTGCAAAGTAAAACAAGTGAGTGGACCTTACAGCATATGCCTTAAAGATAACCAGATGAGTACAAAACAATTCCCTCACCAACCTTGAATACCACCCCCATCTTAGTGCACTTGTCAACTGTAATGTTGTTTACCTTCCCTGCAAGTAACTCACATTAAGCTTTCACGACTCACTACAAGATAACGACTCAAAATGAGAGCTAATAGTTGGGGCTGACTTTACCACCTAAGGTAAATAGTATATATTTACTAGTATAAAGATATACCTTGGATCTGGAGAACTGAATTTTTGCATCCATAGATATACACTGACTGTTTTGCGTCACAATCATCAATTACTAAATTATTTCGTCCAATTTGATTCTCAACCACCCATCTGCATACGATATGACAGTTAATCGAAAATAACAGAAGACTAAGAAACCTAGACTCCTATGTCCGCCAATAAACATAAAGATTTTACTCACTTACGACCCATTTGAAGCTCTAGTTTCGGAGGTCCTGTCTTAGAGAAAGCAGGCGAACCAGCACGACTTTCCTTCTCAGCAGCAGTAACGACACCAGATCTGTCTACTCGGTTCTTGGTTTTCATATCATCTGTGACCTTCCTCAAACCTTCAAGTACAAAATAATATAAATGAAAAAAAAGTAAACATAAATTCAAGGAAAGTATAGTCGTGGGAAACATAAGAAAGATATTTACCAGCAGTAACCGGCTTCCCAGAACTAATTTCCTGGAAGACAGCAGACATCCCAACCTTGGGTTGTGATGATGAAGGTTGAGTTGTTTCAGTGAACAGCGAAGCAGGTGGCGGGGGTGGAGGAGCAGGAGCACCAGGTGTGGGAGCTTTTGCTGGGGCGGATGCTGCTATCTTTCCTGTGGCACTCCATACAGGGCCCAACCGATGGTGACTCTTCACATAATCCCTCAAGCCAGGTACATAAAGCTCTTTTAAAGCCTTTGCCCACTCGACATGATTTGCATCTTTGTTTCTATACTCCACAAGAATCTAGGCAGTGATTAGACAGAAAAAAATCAGATAATGAAGGTGATACTAACACTGTTGACCAGTGTATAAAGAAGAAATCTTCTCCGGTCTCTTACATCAAATCAAATAATTCATGATTTGCATTTCACAAAAAACTAAACAGACCCAATACATGGTTTGCATATTAAGGACATAATTTCAGGTAACTAAGAGTGCCAAGGCACACCTAAAAGAGTCCATGCATCTCATTTAGATTTCTTTCATACTTCTTGATCCTTTTAGCAATTTGTTAGGGGAATAGTTCATAAAATACTTAAGAGTCAGTAGAAACGTAATGTTTTAGAAGGGTTGCTTCTTGCAAGCGTCAACTGTGTTCTAGATTAATTTCCAGACATTAAAACAGAACATTAATTCAGGAACTTAATTGATCAACTAAATTAGTTTTGCTAGGAAACTCTATTCCAACAAAAGGATCATATTAAGGGCATCTCCAACCCAACTTCAAATCCCACCTTATCACACCAAATATGCAAAAATCCCTATCCAACCCAACTCTAAACCTCACACCAAATTTGGTGTAGTGAATAGTATTACACCAAATTTGGTGTAACACTATTCATTTACACCAAATTTGGTGTAATGCAAATATCCCACATTTGCCCTCCAATTCCCTTTTACCTCAAAATTAAATTCCAATTATATCCCCATTTTACATATAATTAATTTATATAACATGATTTTAATAATTAATTAATAATTTCTATAAATTAATAAATAACAAATAATTATAATGTAAATTATAAGAAATAATAATATTAATTTTAATATTTATTTTAGTAATATAACTAATTAATATAATATTAATTAAATGAAAGTTTATAGTTAATTACATTACTATTTAAAAAATATAAGTAAATAAAATAATTGTATAAATAAATAAATTTTGTTACTATAAAATGAAGAAAAAAGAATAAAATATTCATTTGGTGTAAGATTTGGTGTAATGGGTTGGAGATGGTTTTGACAAAATTACACCAAAACACCAAATTTGGTGTAGTTTTTACACCAAATTTGGTGTAATGGGTTGGAGATGGTCACAATTTGCTGAAGACAACACGTCACCCTTTCAACAAAGAAAAAATTGCTGCTTCTCGTAATATAAAAACCATTTTTCCAATAAGCAAGTTACATCCAAAAGCAATCACTGTTGGGAGATTTACATTATTTATACACTAGCTTCCAGATTGACTTCCCACTAGAAAACCATCATGTGCATTTACTCTGCAAATTCATTTTCTACTCGCAATATATAGTGAAGATAATACTAATAGCATCAAGATGTAATGAGTAAAACCTCAATATCCTATTATATGCCTATAAGTTGTAGAAAATATATTGATTCCCATTCCTTGTCCTGGAATAATGTGGCATAACATATTAAATCAGCACAAGACTACAGCTGCTGCTATTCCAAATGTAACTTGGAAGGAAGACCATCATAAGAGAACACAGAGGGTGACACATTAGAGAGTTCGTTAATTTTTCTATCTGTATATCTTCTACAAAGTTCTTGCCCTGGAGATGGACGGGATTGAGGGGATGCACTCTCAAGGGATAAATGATAAGCATCAGAACTTCTACCTTGTTACAGTAAAACTCAGCCATTTGCCAACTTTCTTCCACATGTGCAATAGGCATGCTCATACCTACAGTGAGATATTAGTAGATTAATTATAGAAGAAAAAGAAGACTAATCAAAGGCTTATATGATTGTAAATTTTTCTCACCACAGTCTTTTCCTGTGTAAGCAATCCACGCCAGAGCAGCCAGACTATCAGCACCAGTTTTTAAGTGGAGGAAAGAATCAGATCGTCTTCCCTCTGTCAATGCAGAAGCTTTTGCCATCACCTCATTCAATGGTTTAAGGAATTCCACCATCCCCGCCATATCAGGTTTCTGCACATATAGCATGAGCAGACTGAACCTCACAGCAAACACACACAAACATACAGGAACAGGTAGGACAGAAAGAATTAAAAGAAGATACTAAATGATCAATTGCATGTGTGGATATTAAATCATTTCATAGTCAGGCGCCATCAAGCTACTGGCTCATGTACTTAACCAACTGTAAATATAATTGCTCTATCTCATCAGCATATATGAATAAATAAAGGATGTAATCACCTCACAACAACTAGCATTCACAGCATAATCAAGGAACTATATATAGCTGCTTAAAAAAGCGTGTTATATCTTTTCTTCCTAATCATAGATATTATTACCGAACTCATACTAGAAAATTTACAAAGATCTTATTTGGAACATATAATGTTCAAAATCGAGGCAATATTATGATATGTTTCAGACCCCCCATATGAATAGAAACGCCAATCGCTCCTTCAGTCATCTCTAATTCCAACATATCTTTCGTCAGAGAGTTGGGGGAAAAGAAAAACACAAGGAAGAATCACATCTGAATTATAGCCCTAGCCTTACCAAATTTGACAAAAACTCATTCAATTATGATGATTGAATAAGCAATCACTATTTCATCAATGCTCACTGTAAAGTAGCTATTCAAATTCTAAAACCAAGTTAATTGAAATCCTTACTACTTAACTTTCATGCCACTAAAAGAATAATGCTCAAACTTTCATTGATAAGGACATAATAAAACTTCATGTCATAACAACGTAACAGAAAGTGCCAATCACAATGCCCACTGTTTTCAAGTTTTCCACTATCTATTACACATTTACATTACACAATATATCACATACAAACAAAGCAGGAGCAAAATTGAAAAAAACAACGAAAAAATGCAACTAACCTGAGTTTGCTTGATTTTAATAAGAAGCTCCTTCTGCACATCAAATGCTTCCGAAATAATCTTAGACACATCCAGAACCTGTCCTCCAATCTTCTCCGCGGCGCTCGTAACTCTGTTAACGCACTGCGAAATAAGATCGTCGAACGCCACAATCGACGGATCCATCGCAAACGCATCTCCGCCGTCCTCCGGCGCGACTCCCTGTCGATATCCTCCGGCGGAAAGCGCCTCCAGCCGCGCCACCGCGGCTTCCAACCTCTTCACCAAATTGTCGTCCATTTCTGTCCCAACAGTTCTCACTCCAAAATTTTCGGTACAGATTTTCAGATATAACAGATCTGGTGTGTGTGTATTACTGTGTGTCCCTAAATTTTTTGGTATTTTTTGAGGACTTTTTTTCGTTTTTTGTTTGGCCGAAAGGTGAAAGGTCCAACTGGAATGTTTACGGGTGTGTGGGTTGCGCAAATCTCAGACAATAATTTATAATTTTCTTTTGTTTTTCCCCCCTTTTTGTGAGGGAGAGTGGAGGGAATGTGGGGTTTCGACATGTCGGTTGACTAGTTTAATAACACCTGTCTTGAATGAATATTAATAGAAAGTAAGGATACCACTTGAATGCTTGATTCGATTGGAGCTGGCAATTAGAGGTGTCAAGCGGGCTGGACTGGATTGGGGCGGTGCCGGGCCGCTATGTCAAAAGAGGAAATAGGGTCGGGCTAAATGGTAATCAAACCTCTAATTTCATAGTCCACTTCGGCTCAAAATATGAAAAATACACTAAAGTCTCCGATCGATCGGGCCGAGCTTTTGGGGCCTGGTATTTTTCGGGTCTGAAACATTACAGCCCAACCCAGTAAAAATATCGGGCTGGCTGGACCAAAATTGACAGTTCTACTGGCAATGAGTTGGACCAGATTGGCCCAGCTCGAGCCCAACAAGCCAAGTTATATAAATGAGTTGAGTTAGGCTGGACCAATATTTATATTGGCCCATTCTTTTGTGACTCACCTCAATCAACGTGTGTATTTTGTAGGAGTGACAATGTCTGGCACGACATGATTACCCAACACGAACTCGACCCAAAGTTACTGAGAGAAATCCGAACACGAACATAAGATACTCAAACCCAAACACGACTAACACGAACCCAACACGATATTACAAATTTGTCTAAAACATAGTAATTTTAAATTTTCATCAATTTGATGTATTTTAAGTATAACCCGAAAATCAAATCGAAACCAACACACGAACTCGACCTGATGACCCGAATTGGCACCCTAGTATTTTGGTCAAACCATTGAATTTGTGAGGCTTCGTGCCGTTTAGGTTGGGCTAAAATAGATCGTATCCTTTTCAGGCGTCTTGAATGAAGACAAATTCAAATCCTATACGCAAGATGGTTGGGCTGGACAAGTACGTTGGGCAAAATTAATATTGTCATCTCTAGATTCGACCATGTTTGGATTTGTTTTCCCTAATATTGACATCAGATAGTTTCACAAATTAATAAAACAATCATATTGTCGAACTCATACCAAACACAATAAATTCTTCGTGAATGGTTGTCACGTTTGCATCAAAGCCAATAGAAACATATATTTACAATTATTGAAGAGCAAAGCATGTGATCCTTTTGGTCTCCTTTTGGTAATGAAGGAGGATTTCTTGCTATTTTCTTTTTTCATAATGAATAAAAAATATAACTTGTCAAGAACATACCAAAAATAGCCCGAAATCAGTATTTTTAATTTTTATCTCTTCGCATGTCCAAGAAATGTGTAATTATGTGTTATAACCAATATTCCAAAAACTCCCATATAGTCTTGCTTAATTCTCATTTAGGCGCTAGCTCTTATTGGTCGTCTACATTTTTCTTTCGCTTAAGTCCCATAGTTTTATATATACATCATTGATTCGGACCTCTTTGAGCACATTACAGGTCTATCCTGGTAAACCTACCAGTTGGTGGATCTTTTAAATAAGAATAATGCTAAGGCAATCAGTCTAATGAGATTAGGGGTTAGAAAGCATTTTCAACGGCCTGAGATGAGAGACAAATCCACCAATGGAAAGACCAGACTAAGTGTCTAATGACCGATGTGACATAAAGGCGTGGAGTAACTCCTAAACAGGGATAGGCGGTGGTAGCCGATAAGTTTGTCCAATGATGAGACATAAAGGCGAATGGCAGCTCGACCGAGGAAGGGTATTTAATGCGGAAGACATTCCTTGATCCTCTTATTAATGAGGCCGGATTTAGAGGCCAAATGGGAGTGGGTCAAAGGCCATACCTGTCACGAAGTAAGTATGTACAGATGATGACATGGTGGAAATGACCCCTAATGAGGAGGACCACGATGAAGAACTTTTAATGGGCCTTGAAGGAGACTCCAAAAGAACCAAATATGACACGTGCAGCCCTCTTGGGGAGGGAGGAGAGTCATAATGCAGGTGTAAAAGGAGCATCATATGCATGAGGAAAATGTTACATTTTCATACTCTATTTTTCACTTGTTTATCCAAAATTCTAGTTTTAACTTTAGCATGGAGTGCCGATGCCGGAAAACCCTCCGGTTCACGCTTTACAGGTGTGGCAAGGAGCAAAAGTTGGGTCCTTGATAGTCCAGCTCAACTACGACAGATCACTAATTTAACCCCGCCTAGCATATATACCTTAAAATTCAATTTGTTGTCTCTCTAACATATGGTGCTTTTTAGAAAAGTATTTATAAATTGGTTTGCCTATAAGGACATTGTAGGGTTATAATTTCGAATGTTGTTCTTGTTCACTTGTTCCCATGTCATTTCTGAGGCGTTTAACTTGTTCCACATATTTTCTTTCAGAAAAGAAAAAACTTGTTCCACATATTTGTTAAGTGCAAGACAAAATATTATTCCAGCCTACATGGGGTCACTCTTTGTTTGTCTAAAAAAATGCTGATATATGACCCAGACAATGCTTTAAAGGCCTACCACATTGTAAATTTTCATATTGGGCTGAATCTCACTATTGGGCTTGACAAAATTGATAATGAGTATGGATTAGGAATAAAGGAATGGGAAAAAAAATAAAAGATAAAAAATTATTTTTTGTGGCCGGTGTGATAAATTACTTTCATATTTATTATTCTGTTAAATTTTAAAAAATGAATTGAGATCCCATAATTTAGGAGAGGGTCTGATTGAGAAAAAAAATAAAAATTGAGTCTTGATTTAAGATGGTTGAAATTTTAGGTCTTTAAGTGAGAATTCAAAATTTGATGGAAATCCCAATTTGAGAAAAAAATATGAAAAATTGGATCTTAATTTAAGAATATTGAAATTGTATGTATGGAAATAATTTTTTTTCATATAAATATATAATAATGGCCCAGTGTGACAAAGCACTGAAAGCAGCTTAATCTGACAAACCTTATCCACAACATGCTAATAAGAAATGTTATCTTTGCATGTCATGATCAGAAAATTTCTACTACCTTCCAGATTAAGAAAATTTATATTTTACTCCATAATAATAATTTAGATATGATTTGATTATAAATGGAAATATTGACATTTTGTCGTAAAGTGCATATGCTTCTCCATTTCATGTTTAAGAAACCCTCAACATCATTTTTCCTTTATTGAACTCCCTGCAAGTCATAGTTTAAATTTATAATTTTAGTATGAACAGTTTTCTTTAAAAGAAAATAAATATAATTTCGAACCAAATAAATAAATCAGTCAAAACATTGCATAATCGTTTTCTTTTTAACGTTTTCTTTCACGTTTAAAATTTTATGGTTAGATATTGTTTTGAGCATTTTTTCCAGTTAAAATTTAAAATTCATCATGAAACCTACTTTCTTCTATAGATTCATATATTTATTTATTTATTTATTAAGACTTATTTCTCAAAAAAAAAAAGAAATTGTGTTTTTTTAAAGAAAAATAATTTTATTAATTAATTCAAACTAGCAATACATCGATAAAAGACAAAAACAAATATGTTAAAAATTATAAAGATGAAACTATGAAAAAAATTCATAGCATATAGGCAGAGACGAATCTATGTGTATCTAGCACTGGGCTTGAGCCCAGAGCAAAATCTAAAAAATTATATTTGTAGTTTATAATTTCTATAATATTCAAAATTAGTCCACCCCAAAATTTATTCCCCTAACTCAAATATTTCCCCCCCTAACTCAAATATTTTCCCCCCTTAAAATGTATATAGTTTTTATTTTTTTTTCCATAGAAAATACGAGACGAAAAAAAAATCGGGGTGCGTTGGGGGCCAAAGAGGCACCCTCTTGGCTCCGCCCCTGTATATATAGATAATTTTTCCTAGTGAAACTTTTATTTCTTAGCCCACTCTACTACTAATTCTTGGATCCGCCATTGCATATATGTTAATAACAAAAACCAGTTTAAAGTCTACAATTTTGAAAATTCCATAATGCCCATAATACCCATGTTTCCACATGTGATCTGCAACATGCTGAAGATAGGGGTGTAAACGAGTCGAGTCGAGCCGAATATAGTATTGTTCAAGCTTGTTTGAATTTTAATCGACCTTCAAAAATTATGTTTGAGCTTGGTTTGATTATTAATCGAATTGAGCTCGAACGAGCTTTAATCAAGCCGAGCACGAATCGAGCTTGAGTAGCTTAGACCTGGCCAAATGGAACTGAAACCGGGTTCCAAACCGAAACCGGAACCGTGGTCAACGGTTCCTAAACCGTGAATCGTGGTCAACGGTTCCAAAATGAACCGGAACCGTGTAGATCGGTTTCGGTTCGGTTCTAGGTCTCAAAAAATCAAAACCAAGCGGTTTTTAACCGTCGGTTAGAACCGTATATGGAACCGTGATGGAACCGTTTTTTTTAAGGTTGAAACCAACAATCTTGTTTTGGTAAATACATTATAGAAGAAATGTAAAATGTTTATTATGATATTTTTAATATTGCACAACGATTACTTAGGGAAAAAAGTAAACGTCCAAGGGTTCCTCTAGCTCAAATGTAGAGCTTGAGAATTATTTAACTACTTCTTTCGAGTTTAGTGAAATAGATATTGAAGACGATATTTTGAAATGGTGGCCAAAGAAATCAACCTTATACAATCATCTCAATCATCGCAAAAGAGGTTTTGGCATGCCCCGTTCAATCAAGTTGTTGTAGAGCAAACGTTTAGCTCGATGAAAATATTTTAGATGAATCAAGCTCGCGTTTTTTTTTCCTTTTTTCTTTTTATTTTAAACTAAATTGCTAAACATTTTATCTAAATAAAATTAAAAACAAAAGGTTCCGGTTAAGTTTAATCGGAACCGGAACCGTGAGCATAAGGTTCCGGTTCCTCAATTTGGAGGAACCTAACTTAACCCGCTCAATTCGCGTGGCCGTGCAGTAAGTAGCTTGATATTTTTCACATATTTTATTCTTTTTTTTATTAATCGAGCCGAGCTTTACATCTTATCGAACGAAAAAATGTGTTCAAACTTAATTCATTATGTTAACGAACCGAGCTCAAACGAGCTTTTAACGATCGATCTTAAACTGAGTATCGAGTATCTTGGTTCGTTTTTCAGCCTTTATCCATGTCAGACAAAAACTTGTTCGTCTGAATTGTCCGCACACAAAAAATATTGCACCAAGACGGCTACAAACCAAACACTATACCAGACGGCAAAAAATCACAAACAAGAAAAATAAAAAACCCAAATGAAGAAACCACTCATTTAAAATATAAAAATACAAAATATAAAAATACAGGTGATTTCATTTTCAGGCAAAAAATGCCCAAAAAATCACCTCATAACAATAAATAAAAAGGAAATTGCGTTAAAACTTAAAATCTTGATAACTTCAAAAACCTTGTCTCATTTCCGGAATTTTCATCCCATCAATTACTCGTCTCCACAGAATGACCACCGGTGGCGGTGCACTGAAGAAGAAGCAGCGCGTCGGCAGCAACAGCCGCCTCTCCTCCATAACCGCCGACCTCGATTCCTCTTTCCCCGACGGAACCCTAGCAGAAGGCTCTCACAAACCGCCCTGCAGCCTCCGCCGTTCCTCCTCCCATTCTCTCCTTCCCGTCGTCTCCTCGTGCGCCGGCGGATTCAATGACGCTGCCACCGCTGACGTCATCCTCCGCCTTATCATTGATCAGCAGTATTCTCACGTCGAGATGTCCGAAGCGTCGTCTGATACCAGTACTCCGATCGATCAGTCCGAGATTCAGATCTATCTCCATTCGCGCGTTCTTTGCCGCTCGAAATACTTTACCGCACTCCTCTCCGAACGCTGGCAGCAGCAGAATGAGTCGTCTTCTGGTAGTCCTGAAATTACACCCAAATTATACCGATTTAAGCTGACTGTTCCGGCCAATACGGATTCTATCAATCACCACTTAACACTCCTGCAACTTCTTTACTCCGATGATTTGTTGTCTTCGATCGATAGTGTATCTACGGCGCTTGATTTGCTTCCGATCGCGCTGGAGTTGCTCTTTGAGGACTGCATTAAGGCATGTGTTAAATTCCTCGAGGCGGTGCCGTGGTCTGATGATGAGGAAGAAAAGATATTACATTTGATTCCCTTTTTGAGCAATGAAGAGTCGAAAGAACTCCTTGCTAGGGTTTCTCCAGCAAAGAGTGAGTCATCGGAGGAAATGCTACACGGATTAATTCTTTCTGCAATTCACAATCATCCAAACATGGCTTTCGCGAAGGCGTTTGTGGCGAAGCTGTTGAGGGATTTTTCGTCTAGGGAGTCAGCAAGGAAAGTTTTGGATAAGGCGTTTGAGAAGAGTTTGAGGGTTGTGAAGCAGTCGTTGGAGGAGTATTCAAGTCCAGATTTTAGAGGGGATCACAATGAGACTGAGGCTATTCAAAGGCTGAATTTGCACACAGCGATGACGAACGGAAAGCACTTGTTGTGGTTGGTGGAGAGGATGATTGAGCTGAAAGTTGCGGATACAGCTGTCAAGGCATGGAGTGAGCAGGCTTCATTCACGTCAGATTTGCAGAGGGCGTTCCGTGATGATGCGTGGAGAAATATTGTTCCAAGCCTTCCCGCTGTTGTGCTTCGTTGCACTAGCAGGCTTGCCAATGCTGTTGCCACAGGGCATATTTTGGCTGCTAAACAGGTTTGCCTTCAATGGTTTTTCCATGTTTATTGATGTGCTCTTTCCTACAATGAATGTCAAGCCAGATTGATGTTGTTGCTTTTGGATGTTCAATTTGTATTAGCTGCTTGAATTTATGGTGCCTGCTTTTAGCTTTCCAATTCTGAATATTAAATAAGGTTTATGCTTAAATACCTACAAGTGTTTCGTTAAGCCATAGCATTTGGTGACTGGGCTGTCAATTTTGAAACTCCACCTGCAAGCTCAATTATTTCTCCATAATCTATGTGGCTGTCGTATGGCATGTTGTGCCACGGATGCTGTGTTTTTGAAATGCTTGTTTCTTGGCTCGAAGAACTTAACGGTTACTGTCACCAGCTCTATGGGTTTTAACGGTTTTAACGAAGTGTCTCCATATTGAAACTTTCATGGTTTAATTAGCTGCAGAGCTTGTATGAGACAAACTTACAATTGTAGATATGTGTTGAGCACTATTGGTTTGCAGGCCTTTTTTTGCAGAATAGAAATTGGGTGTCAAAATTGGTGATGACTGATGAATGTGAATTTGCTTAAAAAAAGTTTGTCGGTCCAGAGAGATTGGGACTCGTAGCAAATCTTATATTAATGCCGTTGGGCGTGAGAACCTAATGAGATGTCTTCGGTATCATTGCTATGCATGAACACATAAATCAACAGAGGAAAGAAAGAATGGCAAAGTACAGTTTTGTCGGTATTGTCATTGAAGAAGGCTACATATTTGTGTGTATAGCTGACTCAACTTTGACCAAAGTTCAAATACAATCGAATGTTTTTCGGATATCTTTCGCCACTTATGAGCGAATTACCCCTATTTCCATGATTAGAACATAGGATAAAGCCGCACATATTCCGCGTGTCCTTAAGGGCTCAGGAAACAATGCTTGTATGTGGAGTGTTTAGTTATTTATTTATTTTATTTTTTTCACTTAGCAGTTGTGAAATTCTGTTTCTTGGCTGCCGCTTGTCATATACTTGTAAGCTTGTCGTCAACTATGCCTTCACTGTGTGCAACAGGTTAGAATGAAGCTTGTGAGAGACTGGCTTCCAGTGTTGATTACATGCAAAGACAGTGTCTCACTCATGGGGCCGAATCATAAATCACTGTATCTGGAGCTGGAAGAAACATTTTTGAGAATTATATCTACGCTCCCTTTGTCAGACGCGCAAGACTTGCTTCAGCAGTGTCTTAGCTTTTCAACTCGCAACGTCGATGACTGCCCCCACTTGGTTGCTGCTTTTACTACTTGGTTTCGCCGTGCGAACCGACCCCCTCAGCCAGACTTCTGTGAGTGATGGCCAGACTTTGGTGTGAAAATTGTGACATTTTTCGTTTGTGAAACTAAAAAACTGGTTTCGCTGTTTGTTTTGCACATTCAACTCAACTCGAGAGTAATGCTGCCGTTGTACATAAGACCTTCTGTAAGCCTGGCTCATAAACCTTCTGTTGTAAATTTTCTGCGCCAATCATGATCTGTTCGGTTTCAAAACTGTGTAACTGGTCTTAAGATGTTATAGAGTTTCTGGGCTGTTAAGGTTGTAAGTAAAACTGTAAAACTCTCGTGTGCGCTTTTACCATTTATGTGGATACCTTGGAAACAACTTGTGTGCGTGACATGTTTGTTGTTAAATTATGCTTTTGCTTGATGTTTATCACTAATTATTCGAAGTAAACCTGGTTGGTCAATTGTTCTCGCACTCAATTTCAGTTCTAATAATCATAGAAAACTACTAACTATTGATACACAACATTTTACTCTTTTATTTTTATATATTCCGAATTTATTCAAAAAAAATTTGATACACCATTTTTGGTTGACCTTTTTGCTTTTGCGTTGAGGAAATCAGGTTTCAATTTTGGGATAATTACAAAAACACCCCTGAGGTTTGGACTAAATACAAAAAAAATCCTGAGTTTTTTGAAAATTACAAAAAAAAACCTTGAGGTTTGATTCCGTCTTACATTTTTCACGGTGATTTTCAAAAAGCATTTCAAAAAAACCCCTGGCACATACAAAAATATTTTTGATTCCTGGCCATCATTCCATATTAAAATGATTTTGTAAGTTGAAAATTGCACTCTTGCTGCTTAACAATCATATTAAAGCAACTACCACTATGATACATGCATGAAAAGTGGACTGTTAATGCATCCAAAGGTTTAGATCTCATTCCATAGAGAATACAAAACATTAGAATAAATAAAATCCTTCAGACCGTACAAGTTTTCATTACAGGATGTGTTACTCATGAACAAGCTAGGCAGTTGTACCTTATGACAGGAAATACTAGGAAAATTCATATGTTGATACAAATGCAATGCAGTTTTATTGAGACTTTCTACACCTAAGTAAGAGAAACTGGTGAGCTTTTGCATCAGTCTTGGCTTAACTTCACAAACACAAGTGTTAGAAAACGCCAACTCGGGAAAACAGATGTCAGATTAGTGAACCGACGAGTAGAAAGCATATCATAGTAGGCGCCTTCTGAAGTTTCTGGTGGTTCCTTGGTAAGTTCGAACTATCAACCCGACTCCTATTCCAACTCCAAGACAAATACTGAGGCCGATTCCGACACCTACTCTCACCCCAGCATTGAACCATGATAATTCTCCATCTTCACCTTCTAGATATTCCATCCCCAAATATGGACTGCGATGGCCTTCCTCTTGTTGTTTATACTCTGTGTAATGCCTCGACTGCAAATTTATCATAAAAGAAAATCAAATATCCCAAAACAATACATAAAGCCAGGTGAAGTAAAAGAATCACCAATAGCAGCAATAAATGACTTTTTTTTCCTACTTGGCACTTCAAAATGCATTGATTCTCTATGTTCATATGAACAAAATTTTCTTTTAATGGACATATAAGAAGAGTATAAGCATCAGAAACAAAAAAGGAAAAGAAAAACTAGTTGGATGTATGAAGTTCTAATTAAGTCAAAGAATTATTAGGCTCAGAGCTCTGGTGGGTTGATATAATGCGTCGTCATATTACGTACATGAAAAATTTCATCAAGTCCCTTTTGACAGATATTTGGGATATTGAAGAATTATTAACTTCCGATTTATGTTGTAAGCTTGTAAAATGAAGAAAATTAATATTTTCAGTAACTCGCCAACAATATTTTATGCTCTCTCCATCTTGAAAGCTAGGACAAAAGTCCTGTGTTCTTCATGGGAATAGAGGGTGAGGCAAAACCAGGAGTTAGTTAAATTTAAATTTCTTTCCCCATATAATGAATCAAGATCTCATATCAAAATTCAAAGACACTGCCTGCACAAGTAAATGATTTGTCTGTCATATTTTCTGTTATCCACTACAGATCCTATTGAAAAATGAAAACCATGTGACATAAAACCAGAAAGGGTAATATTTTATGACTTATTGTGCACAGAAAAATGTGCCAGCCTCAAGCGGTCCCGAACACTCCAGGATATGTTTTTATATGTCTGTCAAGGTTTGTGTGTACCAAGAAGATTACTGAAAGAATATTCCATTTTTGTTCAGCAATTATCAGAATGGTAATAGATCGCCAATGCAAATGTCACAATAGAACTAATATATGGGTTCGAAATGTAATTTACCGGTAATGTGAGGGCCGAAGAATCATCTTCCCGGCTCTGAGTTGCCTCATATTCCGGTATAGATTCCAGCATTCCTTTCCTCGTTTGCTTCTTCCTATAACTAAGCTGCAAAGCTTTAGTCAATATAATAGGACTACTCAAAAAGCTACCAGCCACGTAAACTTCAATAGCCGGTGAAGCAGAGTCCAACCCCGTGTATTGATTTTGATTTCCCTTCAAAAATCCCGTGCCCGCAAGCACATCCGACTATAATTCATACTCCAACTCTGCCCTTGATGATTCGACTACGATAAACCCATTGCTATGACACAATTCTAACGTCCCGATAAAACTAGCATATCCTTATGAAAAACCTCAAACTTCACACTTCCTGTCATCCTGATGCAATCAGTACTCACGAAAGTTACTTCTTCGGATCTTCTATCCAACCTATCCCTTTTCAAAAGGGTCGACACGCCGTCGGAATATATGCTAGTTCTCACACAATTGACTTCTAGAAGAGTATCGCGGTTTAAGGGGACATGGTTGAGTGTAAGATACTCGGGAGTTGAATCATCATCGATGACACATTTGCTAACTCTAACATAAAAGACTCTCAAATCAAGCCATTGCAAAGATACCTTGGTGGTACTAGGCGGGTAAGTGGCGTGTCGAATGATAGCGTGACCGTTTTCTAGCACGCCATTTTCGTGGAGTTCTTCTTCGTCGGAGTCGGAATCCCGCATGTCTCTTAAGGAAATCAAGACTTCCTCTTCATTGACATCCATTGAGGGTTAATTGATATGGTTGGCTCCAGAAAACCAATTAGAGAGATACTTGTATCAGCAAGATAACCTGAAAACATGGAATCAGAGTATGAAAGTGATCCTAACAAGATTTCCACAAAATTTCAAGAAACACAAAAAGACAGAAAATCGACCAGTTCACTTGCCTAGAAAACACAAAAAGAATTTTCCAACTGAAACAATGTGGAAATTGAGCAATTACTCGTACACGAAACAAACAGGGATTTAACAGGGATAACTTTCCAATGATGCACGAGAAAAACACAGATAAGAAAACAGTATGGAAAACGCTTTACAAAAAGAAGTTGTTCACGGTTTTAGTATGAAACTTGATTAAAGGAGAAAAAAAAGGAAAAACATAGCAATTCAGTTGGATAATTGGACAACAAATTATTGAATTAAACATCAAATAATTAATGAAGCAGAAGAAAAAAAAAAGAGAGAAAACCCGCAAACCAGGAGGTAGAGTTGAGTTAAGAAGGGAGGTATAAATAAAACAGTGAAAAAAAAAACCCAAAAAGCAGGGTTGAGAACCAACAAATTGATTGCTAAAACCCCAGATAAAATTTCTGCTAATCTTTTGAAGTTCCAAAGAGAAATAAAAGAAACTAGACTGTATATACTGCATTATAAAGCAGCAGTAAAAATTGACAGTAAAAATTTACCAGTTCCTCAGGGGATGGCTTGTGAAAGAGAGAACTCGAAAGTGGGACTAAAACTGCGGAAATATCTCTTCCTTTGTTATTATAAACTGAGCTGAAGCCAGAATGTGATCAAAAGAATGAATTAAAACCCCATTATTATTGCGCCATAATGCCGATCAGCTAACAGAAATGACAAGAAAAAACATAATTTAAGACACAAACTCCAACAAAATACCCAGCACTAAACGACACCACCATCTCCTCATGCAGTGACACGCAAACAAACAAATTCCGCCCCCCACCCCCACCCACAACAAAATCAAAAACCAGAAAAATGGAAAAAGAAAACGTACTGTTCAATAATGCTGCTACATTGGTGTCTGATTTGAACATCCAAACACAGCTTCACCACAAAAAATATATGTTGAAGACGATTTTGCTTGCTTCATTCGGATTAAACCTCTGCTGATTTTTTGAATCAATTCTCAACACATGTGAGAGGATTTCAATGAGTCAAAATCAACAGCGGTTACAAACCCAATTCCTAAAATTTCACCAACCAGAAACGGGCTTGCCCTTTCTCTCTCTATTCCGACGGGGGAAAAGAGAAACGTACGATAATTCTTTTTTAGCAATATGTCCTCCATTATTTCCTAATTTTTAAGCTCCTTCGCCATTTTTTGAGCAGGCACAAAATCGAGTAATCAATTTTTTTTTTTTTTTTTTTTTCAGATAGTATCAAATATGAGACGAGGTGGGCCAATTCGCGTCTATATTCCTATGGAAGGGAGAACATTGAAAATGAAGGGAATTGTTTGCATCTCCATTTCAATTCATGATGTCTCACATAATTTTGGGTTAATTACAAAATATCCTTGAGGTTTGACATAATTACAAAAAATTCCAACTAACTTTCAAAATTACGAAAAATATCATTGAGATTTATTTGGTCTAACATGTAAACCGTTTATAACCAAAAAATATTTCAAAATTCCCCTTCACATTTATAAAAATATTGCAGTTTATCCCTTAATTTTAACACTTAATCAAACCTGATGGGTATTTTTTGTAATTTTAAAAGTTGGCTGAATTTTTTTTGTAATTAGGTCAAACATCATGTGTTACTTTTTGTAATTATCCTTATAATTTTATATACATTAATACAAACTTAATTATAACAAATCTATAATGAATTTTCGTATAATTGAATTATATTGTCGATATTTAAAAAGAGAATATACAATTGCCTTTATAAATCCCGAAATAAATTTGAGTTCAACTATTCTATTTAATATTATAATTAAATTTTATTAATACTTAATTCAGAGGTGTTTAACTCCGCCTACATATCGACAATATAACTTGCCTCTATGTCGGCTGGTCCCAAACTCGAATAAAAGAGGAGGATTGCGTTAGGTTGACAGTCAGCGTAAAACTATTGTAATTTCCTTATGATATGGTTCATATGAGGCTTATTTGATGACTTAACTCGGAGTTGTTCACGAATACTTATTTGAGTTTGATTTGGTAAAATAATAACTAAGCTTCAAAACATTATTTTGTATGTGAAAATAAAATTTGGCTCAATTTTAATTAAAGTAACAAAAAAATCATAAACTAAACATAAGATCTAACTATACAAGGTTTCTTTTTTTTTTTTTTTTTGCAAAATAAGGTTCTAAGAGGGGTAAAATATAATCTCAAGTCAATGACATATACTCAAGTTCTACCATCAATTCTCAATCTATTCAAACATAATTCGTATTGGATTTGATTTTTTTCTTATTTTATTTTTCCAACTTTAATTTGATTCATACTATAGAGGAGAGTAACCCTCAAGGGTTGTCCTGATGGCGAGCGCCAAAGATCCCAATTTCGAATCTCTCTAATTATTATCAGTGTGTGAGTTTGGGTTTGAGTTGGGCCATTGCTGAAGAGGATTAGCCTCATTAGCGAAATGATACCTCATAGGTCCAACGCTAGTGTGAATAATTGTTGGGGAAATTACACATAATACGCTGTTTTTTATACTATTACCACACAATACGCTCATATTACTCTTGTGCCTATTTTTTTTACTTTTGTACCTAAATTTTTTTTTAGGTTCCTTGCTATTTTTTGATTTTTTTTGTTTTTTTTGTTCCCGCATTATTTTATATGTTATATAAGTTGTTTCGAGATTGTTTAAATTTGTTTCTTTATTGTTTCGATGTTTCAAAATAACTGTAACCTATTTTTTATGCTGTTTTTTTATTCATATATTATTTTGTACATTGTTTCTATTGTTTCGGTGTTGTTTTATAATATTTTTAATGTTGTTCTAATAATTTTTTTGTTGTTTTCATGTAGTATTCAATGTGTAAATACAATTTTTACCTATTTAAGCTCTTTTTATTCATATTGTGTTTTAAATATTTTTTACGTTGTTTCTGGGTTATTTCTATACCCTTTTTTAATGTTGTTCTGATATTTCTTTGTTGTTTCAATGATGTTTTCGATGTTTAAATACATTTTTTTACCTATTTTTATTAAAAAAAAACGTTATAAACAATGTTGAACACAGAAACATGTTTGAAACATGTTTGAAACAATGTTGAAACAAAGCGTAAAATTTCCTGGGAATTTTTGTTATAGCGTATTGTTGTGTAAAAAAAGAGCGGGGAGCGTAAATTTAGGTAAAATTGCACCGGAAAGCGTAAATTTAGATAAAATTGCATAGAAAAGCGTAAAATTGACATTAACTTAAAAAATATGGGTATTTTTGTCGTAAGCACAATGTGTAGGAAGATATATGTGTCGTGAAATTAAAAGAAAAAGAAAACTATATAGGAGAGTTGGCTCGGCCCAATTGCAGAATTTCAGGGCCCACAATTGCATAATGAAGTCAGCCTTTGGCGCTGCTGTATTCATTCCCCATTTCCCATCGGGGTAATAATTAATATATCCCATATTACCAATTAAAGACAAAAATGGAACAGAAAAAGAAATAAATGGTGGTAAATAATAGTCCTGGAAAAATGGGCCAAAGAGGAAACCAACACGTGAAGAAAACACGACATATTAGCTTGTCACGTGGCAACCGGGTCTCGTCGGACATTACCACCATTTATTTCCACACTATTTTTCCTTTCTTAAAAAACCAACACGTGCATGTTTTAGACCCAACTAGTTTTCAACCCGCGCGATGCACGGGGGTGTATTATGTTGGATTATATAAATTGAATGTGTATAAGACATATGATCTACATGTACTATAGAACTCTATACATATCTAAAAAAAATCAAGTTACATCACTATAAAGATTATAATAACATTAAAATAGACATTATTTATGATATAATGAATTTAAATGCTATAATGACATAAAAATTGAAAACAATATTCATACCTCTGAACTATAAAAAAACAAACTCCAAATGTATAACAATAATTTTGTTATTGCATGCCAATTTCTCATAGAATGGGACCAACCGTACTTTTATAGCCCGCTGATGCTAACTCATATTAATATTATGATGATTGTGAATATTGGTGTCATACTTTTTGATTAGGAGAGGAATATTGATAGAACTTTTGAACTATAGGGAGAGTTTAGGCAGTAAGAGTGGCTGCAATGAGAACTCGTATTTATAGGTGAATTAATAAGGTTAAATGAGAAATATATATATTTTTTTGGCAACATATTGTAACATTAATTGCAGATTTTATATTCTTTATTTACTTTGGAATTATTCTATAAATTATTATGTTTGGAATGTCTATATATGAAAGCAATATATTTAAAATACAAAAACAATCAAATATATAAATTAAACTGCCATAAGAATATGATATTTACCGTAGTAAAATATTTTTTCAAACAATTGTAATTGTTGACTAATAAATTTCCAAAAATAACGTGATTGCAATTCATAAAAATGCGTATAAATTTTTAATAATATACTTACCATATGTTGTTTGACAATTACCATCTATACCATTAAATATTGAAAACATTTTTTATATTTTAAGTAGAGTTTTTTAGGTGGGAAATTTTGTTGGCTACTATTTATAAGTGATTTTGTTATTCACTTGGAAAAGTTTTTTTTTCTTATTTTATTTCCACAATAATAATTTAACCAAATACTAAGTATAATTACAGAAATTACTTCCGTCGCAATAATCAAAGGAAACTAGATGGTTTGGTCAAAATGAATTGTTGTTTTGACTAAACAGTTATGGGTGGCTTTACAACTTCAATTCGAATCGACCAATCCGGTATATTTTCCACGTTCAAAGGAATGCGTCTATGTTTTTGCTTTATAAATATGATATTTTTTGGGCATTTCTAATAATATCTTTCCTCCTTTCTTAATCATCCTATCAATCATGGTAACGAATTGACTTTCTATCTTTCGATAGCTGTTTGTGATCGGACAAAAAAAGAACAAGATATATCATAGCATAGTGAAAGTCAAATTGACGTAAGAAAAGAAAGTGAAATTCATTCACAAATCTTGTGTTCTTCTGTGTAGCGTACGGTGTCTCGTGCCAAGTGAAAGGGCTTGGCTTGGGGCCTTGGTTTTTGCTCAATTTCATTGCCTTAATGGCATCAGTCTTCAACCCCTTCCATGAAACCCTCAATGCCCTTACCCACCTGCCTTTGGCTATATTGAGCTTGTTCATAAGCTTGGGCAGTTCTCCTTCCTTGACATTCTGTTCATCCGACCACCGCTCTTCCTCGTTAACTCACGGATGGAATATCATACAACAACAAAAACCCGGCTCATTTTTTTGAATGAAGTTACACGATCCAGTTCGTATTATTAGTTTATGCTCAACGACTCGGTTGATAGGAATCGCGAGATGGCTAGATGTTAGAAATGATGAATCAGTTTCGTTTTATATGCCTGTCACTTTATCTTTGTTCGGTCTATTTTTGGATTTTATGAAAGATCAACAATATCCTTATATAAACAATATTTATTGCAATACTTGTTTGATTAATTACATCATGATTATATTCTGATTTTTTTAAAGAACAATATCATTCATATATAATCATTATTTCTTGTCATACTACTCCAATTAATTATAATTGCGATTCTTGGTAATTCCAACATCAACGATTTTTTTTAAAGCAAAATAACACACGGGGGTGGGGGATTGAGGCGTGATCCCCTACCTGTAGATCAAATAATCAAAGTTTCATACAATGTCATGTCCTGTCACGGGGGAGAAAATCAAAAGGCAAGAAACCTATCACTACGACATCTATACAGACTATCATAATGAGATATCTAAAAAAGACAAGGAGAATTAATGCGCAATCAAAATCTAAAGCTCGGATATCCCAGTTGGTCCATCCGAATAAGCGCTAGAAGGTGGTGAGAAGTCGTACCCTCATAAACAATATGACTGCCAAGGGCGGCAGCTCCCAACTCCGCTAGATGATCTACTGGTCGATTCCCCTCTCTATGTATGTGGGAAATCGAATCATCAAAGGTCCTCAAAGATGTCCCAAATGCGAATCGATGTATCTTGAACTCTGCCAAGAGCGATGCAACCAAATGTGATCGTGGTGACCACCGCCGCTGCGTCCAACTCGATCCAAATATGCAATGAAAACTGTTGGGTATGCTGTAGTCTCATCTCCAGTGCTAATAGCTCGGCATGAAAGCTAGACACCGCCTGGAATAAACTATGAAACGCCAACATGAGTCTGCCCGAATGATCTTGTATCAATCCCCCGCCACCAACTATCAATGTATTTCGATCAAACGAACCATCCGTGTTCAGCTTGATCTGAGGAGACTGAGGTGATCGCCAAATCACCATCCTCGACCTGCGTGGAATCTGTGGTGGATCACTCCCCTGCAAAACATTCCAACATCAACGATTAAGATTTCAAATCTTACTAAATTTAAACAATTCGGTTAAAAAATTCAATTCTTCTTTTAATAGTTCTAGTTGTTGACAAAAATATAAAAAAGCACAACTATGGAACTCAATCCTTACAATATTACAACTAAATCCTCACGAAATCATTCACTATTTAAGTAGAGTGTTTTAGGCGGGGAAAAAATTGACTACTATTTATATGTAACTCTCTTTATATATATATACTAGTATATCACCCGTGCGATGCACGAAGTGTAATATAATAATGTATTATATAGTTTTAATATTAGGAAATTGATACATTGTAGGAATTATAATAAGGTGGAATATGATGGATATCTCAATACTCCGACTTGCCCCCTTTCTTTGAACGGAGAAATAGGGTGCAGATTAGCACGTCTTGATCGAACAAAATAATATAGGATTTATTAAATAATCATCATTACAATAACTTAATACATTTTTAAAAAATATCATGTTAAATATCCAAACTATAAATGAAAAAAATTGGAAAAATGGGAAGAAAAAAACAAACTGATTATATAATATAAGCACAGGAGAAAAAAAATTGATTATATATTTGAAGCAAGTTTATACAAATATTAAAAACACTTGTTGATTTGTCTAAAACTTTAAAAATCATATGTTTACTTAAATAATTTCAAAACTAAATTAAATTAGATCAATGGAGACAAAATAAATTAATTATTTTTTAAATTTTTTACCAACAGATTACTATACTTGTTACTTTAAAAAATAAATCATAGTGCCATTTGATTTATCCATATGAACAATATATTTTTAGTGTTTTAGATTAACAAATAACTATTACCTAAACAATAGAACATATAAATAGATTTATTTTATGTAATCAATATTTACTTATTTTATGTCCAAAAAGTATATACAATATTTATTTCTACAAAATTCATATATATGTATATCTATTTTATTTCTAAAATCGCTATATAATGCAAATTTCAATATTATATATATATATATAAATATCCTTTAACAACCATATCTACTAAATAAATACTAATCTTTGTGGAAAAAAAAAAAATAGTAACTATTAAATTCATATTTACATTATTCAAATTTTAAAACTACAAAAATCTATGAAAATTCAATTTACTCAAAATAATAAATTTTAATTTTTTAAATTAAGAAAGTATAAAAAGTGCATATGTTTTTTACTTTAATCATTAGAATTTACCCAAATTGTGCTAAAGTACAAATTAGATTTACTGGAAATAGGGAATTACAATTTTTAAAAGTTGGAAGGTATGATGTGTTAAATATGTTAATATTTAAAGAGTTTTTCATATAATAGTAAGATTATATTTTGTAATTTTTAAATTCATAGAATAATTTTAATTATAAATTGATTGTACTTGAATTTATCCAATAATTTAAATTTTATTATAATAAGTTTTTGATTTATTTGAATATTGTTTAGATTTTATCAGGTGATTTAAGAGTTATCAAATAAAATTTAAATTTATTTGATAATTTAAGGCTTTATTTCATAATTTTTCATTTATTTATATAATTTTAAATTCTTGAATAAATTTAGATTTATGGAATATTTTATAGATCTTATATGCCTTTCGAAAGTTTTTAATTTTTAATTGGTTTGTCTTATAATATTTAGATTTATTTTATAGTATTTTGATCATTAAATCATTTTTAAATTATAAATTGTGTGAAAATAGAAAAACATAAGTTTTTAAATTAAGGGAGTGTAAATATAGTTGTCAAAACTTTTACCTTAATATTCGAACTTACTCAAATTATGTTCATAATGATATTCGGATTATTGAAAATAAGAAATTATAATTTTTTAAATTTGGAAAGTATAATTTTGTTGTCAAAATAACATTATCCAAAATCTTAGTATTTTTTATTGCAGGTTGTTGACATAATTAAATTATTATTTTTTTATTACTCAATCATTTTTAAATAATAATTCAACATTTTCTAGATTTAATGAGCGGAAAACTTTTATACTACTATTTATAAGTGCCTCTCTCTTTGAAGAGAGAGATAGATAGAGAGAGAGAGAGAGAGAGAGAGAGAGAGAGATTTGAACGAACTTTAAAGAGATTATTCCATACAAGAAGTCCCACCGTCGATTTCATGGGTGCCGATTAGTACATCGGAGGTATGGCAAAGGTAAATTTTATATATTTATGAATATGAGACCAAGATGGCCGTCAAATACAAAAACGGTAAGATATAGTAGATTTTTTTTAATAAATTTGTTTTCTGAATATTATAGTTTACTGACAATTTTTCCTTTCACTTTTTGCTGACTTATATATATATATATATATATATAGGGAGGGGGTCCTGTGAGACCACCCTCCTAGGTAAGTCCATAAGACCCAATCCAGGACCATCAAAAACATAATTCAATGGCCAGGATCTAAATGAATCTATACAACATTACATAAGAAACTATACAAAGACGGGGTAAAATAGGAATCGATCGAAATCAATTTGGTAACGATTGAAAAAAAAATAGGGACGTGATCTTGAGTTGATCACGTCCCATAATCAGTGGATATCTTCCCGAATTAACACACCTTCTTTACCACGACATCCTCTACCGCCATTAACAAATCAAAATCTTCAACCTGGAAACATTATACAATATACAATTTACAGACGCAAAACAACAGGACTATATGTCGTTAAATGTCGAATGATTGTCATCCATCAGAGTAAATGAATTGTACAATGACAGAAGATCTTCCGTCCAACACGATTGATGAAAGTTTCCAAGGTAATTCCTTACGAGATACTTGTTAAAAAATTAGGAGAAAACACTGAACAACAATTGACGTCTAATCGAACCAACTGTATGTTTTTGTTGGTAATTTGTATGTATAGTATACATAACGTGTATATTCAGTGTACAAGAATTGTATACATAGTTTATTTTTTTCATATTTGGAATTGTCTATATATTGTATATTTAGTGAATAGGTCTTGTATTTGTAGATTTATTTCGTAAATATTTACAATTATTTTGGAGATTGCATAGTTGTTCGCGACTGTTTTGCGTGTTTATTTATCATATTTAACTTGTATATAATAGTCATGAGTGTTGTATATTTATAATATAAACTTGCATGGATTGTCATATTAGTTACTGCATGTGCCGAGAAAAATGTTAGTATATTTAGTATAGAGACCCTGTATTTATAGATTTATTTATTAAATATTGACAACTAATCTGGAGATTGCGTAGTAGCACGCAACTGATTTGCGCGTTTATTTATCATATTTAACTTGTATACAATAGTCATAAGTGTTGTATGGATGTGTATATGAACATACTTATTAATAATAATAATAATAATAATAATAATAATAATAATAATAATAATAATAATGTGTATGAATATGGTTTCATGTTGTATATAAAATACATCCATTTGGTTTTTATAATGCTCTGACTTGATGTCAAACATTACAGAACCATCGAACAATTTCAATGGACGTCAACGGCTCGAAATTTCACCAGGCTCAACTAAATATTGGATACCAGAGGTAGAACAAGAAAAGATACCATGAGTGGTAATGCATTTTGCTACGTTGGAAACCGGTATAAAATTTTGCAAGGAATATGGAGCAATTAGCGGATTTGACATCAGGGGGAGCACGACAAAGCGGTTCAAGAACGAAGTAATTCGTTTGCATTATGTTCTTTGCAATAGAGAAGGCTTCAAACACACAAAAAATAACATACCTATAGAGTCTACAGATGAAGCCGAAAGAAGATGTGGAACATGTGGTGAGATCGGAAAACATAACAGCAGAACGTGTCCAAAACGCAACACCACGCCATAGTATAATTTTTTTTATTGAAAAAAGTGTTGGGTGAACAATATGTCAGTTGGGGTTTATCCTTTATGTCAAAACAATGTGTTACATGATGATTTATCTTTTAGATTGGTTTTCTCTTCTCAAATACGTTTTGCATAAAAATTATCTCGAAAAAACTATTTAACTAAGTATACAATTTCAATTACCAAATAAACAACTCTACATGTATACTTAAACAAACGTCTACTATACAATATACAGTTCCATTGTATAAAAAATACAACTCCAACGGCAAAAAAAAGAAAAAAATAACTGGACATAACTAACTAAAAGATATTTAACTAAGTATACAATTTCAATTACCAAAGATACAACTATACTTGTCTACTTAAACAAATAATAAACAAATGTCTAGTGAATACAGATGAACTGATCCATTTACACAGGTCCGTTGTATAAAATATACAATTCCAATGGCCAAAAAAACAACTAAACTTATCTAATTAAACAACTTCGCTCTTAAAAAATTACATATATATCTAAATGTACATTTCAACTGTTTTATTTAAAAGGAAAGATTATATTTTCCTAAAAACAAGCAATTAACGTTTGTAAGTGAAAAAAGGAAAGATTATATTTTCCTAAAAACAAGCAATTAACGTCTGTAATTATCAAACTTATTATATGTAAAAATACTATACTACCCTTATATTCCAAAAATAACAGAAATTAATCTGCACCATTAAAAGTTTTAAATCAAGGGCCTATATGAGGTCTTATGGACTAACCTAAAGGGATTGGTCTCATTTGAACCAATCCCTATATATATATATATATATTCATGATATATCCCGTTCAATCCAATTCTAAAGGACAAAATAATACTATTTTTATTTTTACTGGATATGTATCTAATACTATTTTTTAATTTGTATTTAATATACTTATATTCATTTACATATTTTGCAGGTTATGAAAAACACAAGAAATACGTACAATTAATACACAACATCCTAAGCACATATACAGGTAAGTCATACAACTATGTCTTATTCTAATACAAACATTAGATAACATTTTCTTATCGTTTCGATTTAAATTAATGTATCCTATTTTCCGTGTTTCAGGATGATATGCATAATGAACCTCCAAATATCAGAACAAACAACAATCAAATATCCATTAACAGATAAGTCACACTCTGATCCCTTACATATATATATATATATATAATCGTCGATGAATAACAAATAATATAAGAATTTTAGTTTTGTAAAAAAAATAATATAAGCATATACTATAAAAAATGTAACACCGTCTTGAATTATGGAATTTCTCTTCTATTTACTACCCAAAACAACGGACCCCTGCAACTTTTCATGATTGTTGCTAGTTGGTATCCAGTTAATGCTTATCTTTCTTGGTATCTTGTTTTTTGCTTCTCCACAGAAAAAAATATTCTTGATATATGTTTTGATTTTCAATTGCCTGCTGCCGTCTCTTATCCGTGATTGCTCCGTCTCATATCAGTGATTGCTCCAGTGATGATATGATATATATTATGTGACTTAAACTCTTTGGTGTTTTGTTATGATTTTTGGGTGCTATTCTGGATACTTACAATTGCATATGTCGGTCTTTTGATTTGTGTAAACAGTATTTATAGTGTACGTTGCGATTTTTATGGAAATTTGTATAAATGGTAATATGCTTGTGAGTCATATGGAAAAATAATTATATATATGTAAACTGATCTAAAATTTTAATATCAATATATATATATATATGTGTGTGTGTGTGTGGCACCTAAATATTCTATATTCATTGATATAAAACAAAATCGTATAAGAGATATCATATATTTGATTTGGGAAATCAGATTGTCTGATGGCTATTCAAAGTGAAAATAAAATCATTTTTTTAACCTTTCTCAAAAAAAAAAAGAAAAATCATTTTTTTAACCAATACATATGATCTCTCATATAGGTGAAAATCATAAATGCAATCGTTTATTTCATATTAGTAAAATTGCAAAATTGGTCATATGTAAGGGTATTGCAATATTAGTTCTCAAATATTTAAAATTATAATTTTAGTCACGTGACAATTTTAATTACATGATTATATAATTTTAGTCTTATACTTTTTAGTTATGTTAATTTCTGGCATCTCCTATTTATAGGAGGGCTAATTAGATTATTTAAGGAAATAATTATTCTAATTCGTAAATAATATTTTATGCAAAGATTTGACGTGATGATAACAATTGACTAATTAAGTATTTAATATATTTTTATTTGTCCAAATAAACCATGTACATTTAATTCGAATTTAGTTTTTTTTAAAGATTTGTAAATTATATCTTTGGAAAATATGTATATTGGAAATATATAATTGTGCATGTCTAATGATTCTAATATTGAAATTCGGTTGACAAACAATCAAATAGTCAAACATTAATCCAATGGGTGTGTATTAATCCAATGGTATAGAACCCACTTGGGTAGCTACCCAAGTGGGTAGCAACGACTAAACCCTGTTTTTCCAAGGAATGTGATTAATGATTAATATATTGCCCAAAATAAATTCATAAGGATCCGTATATGAGCATATCGATAATTATTACGATATGAATTTAATTAATTTTTTTTTGTTTAGAATTGTATCTTTTATCTTTGGAAGATCATGTTGTATATATAATGGTTCCAACATTACAATTAGATTTGCAGAATTAGGAAATCCATTAACAATCAATCAAAAGTCAAACTTTCATAAATTACTGTGCATGCAATTATTTTTCCCATATATATGACGTTATTAGTTATTAATTGATCATCGATTGCAGATCCAATATAAATTTGTTTGGATGTATATCAACGCTTATATCTATATATAATATATATATACTGAAATTACTAACTTTGGGAGGGTGGTTTAGGCGGGAAAAAATTCGAGCTACTATTTATAAGTGACTTGGTTATTATATATATATATATATATATATATATAGATATAGAGGTAAATATTTAAGCATTTCCGATTTTAAATCATGCTCTATAGAAAAAGATTCAACATTTATTTGTGATTGTAATCAAGATTTAGCCTTAATTTCGGTTTTTATTTATAGTCATTTAGTCAATTTAAACCATATTTATATAACTAAATTGAATAGGATATATTATTGAATTGAATACCAAAATTAATCTTCCCTATATGTTTTTTCCTTAATTTCAGTATACATATCAAAATTTAAAAGTCAACCATATTAATTTGGATTCCAAAATCCGAAAAAAAAAAAAATCAGAAATTTTTTTTAGAAAGTGTCATTTAGGCGGGAAAATAATTTTAGAAACTATTTTGCTTATATATATATATATATATAGATATATAGATATATATAGATTATCTTCATTAACTAATATTTTTGGAAGGATGAGTTAGCGCAAGAAATCAAATGCGGATCAACATTGGTAAAATTCATATCAATTGATAAAGTTGAGGGTAGTCAAGAAAATGATATGCAGAGAAAAAATGATTTAGAGGAGACGTCACTGTAGTATTTCACTGGCAATAACATTTTTAATTTTCCATTGAAAAATGATACTCCTACTACGTACTATTTTCATCTATTAAATTAACCAATGTTTATGTTATAATTTTTAAAATTTCAATAAATAGTTAATAAAAAATCAGAGCTAAAGATAATTCTAGTTCAACCATATAAATGTAGTTAAATCATGTAGAAAAGTTGGAATTTAAATACCTTACTATTAATTAAAACATACACAATTAATACATACACAATTTATTGCATATGCTACAACTTTAAGGTTGCAAACCCAAGTGCAGGTTGTCTCAAGTAATAAATTTCTCGGGAGTCCGAGGTCGATCCATAGGGAAGTTGATGGAAGTTTACAGGATATTTCTTATTTAAGTGATGAGTAAACAGATTTTTAACTAGTAAGAATATATATTTTTTTTTCAAGAAATTTAATTAATAGAAATGTTGAGGATTAGGGATTCACTCTTGATTTCGGATAAAGGAATGATTCTATTTTCTTACCTCTTAGATTGCCACTATTGGAATCCATACACAAAGAAGGTTCCAATGGGAAGATATTATACATATAAATCATTCAATAAGGTAATCATGTTATATCATCAATTAGAATTTATCTTATAACATCAATACTTGTTTATGGGATCAAGTATTTATGTATTCTTTTTCTACAACAAATCAAGGTATCCACATTAGTAGTCGGTTGAAATAAAACCAGACATTTAACTAAATGGAACCAAGTATTTGTTGTGCCAATAGATATACATAAATCAAGAAACACCACCAAACAAAAATGTATAAGCTAAAAACAATTGATGATACAAACAATGAAATTTAATATGAATCTACAATCATTCCTTATCCTTCATCAAGAGTTTCACCCCATTTCCTCAACAAAATAAACTTAGAATAACATGAAGAAAGTAGAGAAACAAAAGATTGAAGAAAAACTAAAGCAAACATTTTGTAAAATACTAGAAATCTTACTATAATTTAAGAAAAGCAAGAAAGAAAAATTCTTTTGAACTTTGTAACTCTAACTTTCTCTACATAAAACTTGCTCTTGGCTAATACTAATGACCTCTATTTATAGCCAACTAAAAATCAATTTACAATTATTTTATTCTTTATTTTTATTACAAGTAAGAAAATAAGGAAATCAACACCAACTTTGCCACCTTCTTTGACTGGTCATTTTGTCCATGATATCAGCCATCTTTGCTCAATTTTCTTCCACAAATCAATTATCACATGAGTTGGCTTGAATTTCCAACTGATTTCATTGAATTTGAACAACCATGGGCCAAGATATGGTTGAATAATTGAGATGTGGTTGGCATAGGGGATTGACTAGTGCAAAGCAGACCTCTTGGATTTTTTATAAATTCATCAAATACAAATCTGACTTTGGGGTCTTCATCAATGTTGTAGCTCTATGATTTGTACATACTCAGTAAAATTTTCAGATACAAATACCTTGTATTTTTCGAGTTATGTCCAAAATACCAAACTTGGTCAAGTCTGGAAATTAAATGAGCACCCTTCAATCCTCATTTTATGATGAATTTTTTATCCAAGAAAATATCATTCCAAACTTTGATTTTTGGTTTAAATATCTCTCGAAAACTTGTAAATGAATGGATTGTGAATCCATATCTTCAAGAATCATCCCAAAATCATGTCGGAAATGAAAGCTATGCTCGTTGATCCAAACCTGCACTAAAAATTGCTTCCAAATACAATTCTATGTTGATTTCCTATTTTATTCCTAACATATTAATAATACTATAAATTCATTTTATTAATAATATTAATAAGGTAAAATAATAATATAAGCCTAAAATAATTATACATTTTTAACGTTCATCAGCATATCTTTAACCTTAATAAATATTCCAAATTTATTGCATATATGTTACCGAAAATAATAAAATACGTATAATAAATTTTTTTATACTATACTCGGAAGTCAAACATTCCCAATTTATTTCATATATACTATATTTGTCAAAGTCAAACATCCCCAATTTATTACATATATGTAACTGAAAATATAAAAAATTATGGAAGAGAAAATAAAAAGTCACAAAAAGTTTTTAGAAAGTGTCATTTAGGCGGGAAAACATATTTAGAAACCATTTTGCTTTTATATATATATAGATACTACTAATTCACCCCGTGCGTTGCACGTTTATTTTTATTTTAATATTATGGTTTTATAATATCTATTAACATGAACTGGTATATATTACTTTATTTTAATAGTAATATTCGTATAAGGTTATTAAAAACAAAAATATATCTATCAATTTTATATTTTCAACTATAAACTTAAATGTCTAATTCAACTCGTTCAGAAATATCCCTCAATTTATGCGTGTCTCTAAATTATTATTTTATATATTCTTATTTTTTCTCACACACCTCTCTATAAATAATTATATATAGTATGTGAGACATGTATTTCTATATTGTACTTGTATTGTTGAAAAAAATGAACTATTATGTCATTGATATAAATGTTAGTAGTATCAACATAAATTTTACAGCAATATCATAGTAATCCACTAAAAAACTTACGAACATAAACATGATATAACTGAAACAGTGTATAGAAATAGTACAATTGATATCAATATTCATTCTTTGACATTTATTTTCAATAGATGTATGTAAACCACGTGAGTTTTCTCATTTTGATCAACAATGAATTGATGTGAATCTCTCTCAAAAAAAAAAAAAGAATTGATGTGAATCATTCATCAATCAAAAGAAATGATAGAATACACTGGGAAGTTTGACAATCCAAAAATGTTTAACTGGGAAGTTTATTTTAAAATGTAACATCAATCGATTAATCCTATATAAATGATTATATAATTCACAATAATTTATTTAATGGCACTGGTTGGCAATATGATTATTAATTATCATATATTGAGTTAACAACACATTATTTTCGTTACAAAAAATCTTTCTATTGACTTACCAAAGCAAACAACCGTCAATTTTGGATAACTCCAAAACATACATTGATCGCTAGATATTGATTATTTCATCTTCCAATATTAATTTATTGATTTACCAATGTAAAGCACCATCAATTCTATGATTGTTTTCTAGAGTTATGGTTAATAAACTATAAAAAATCATCAGTATTTAAAACTTTAAAAAATAATTAATTAATATTATATTGTATAAAATTGCATCTACACCATTGCAACAAATAAACAATATATTTGATGAAGATATGATGTATAGAATCAACACATCATTGTAACATATATTTAAGAAGAACTGACAAATACTAATATCAATTATGGTGAAATGTTATTTATAATTTTTAAAATCTATATATTATATATAGGTAGAATTGATACTATAGACTCACTTTTGGTATAAAGTAGGAACACCAGTAAATAAAATTTTCCTGATTTTTATACATATAAATAAGAATGCCATTTATGATATTTTCCTAATTTATATACATATAAAGTAGGAATACCATTTATGATATTTTCCTAATTTATATACATATAAAGTAGGAATATCATTTACAATCTTTTCTTATAATATTTTCCTAATTTATATAATTACAACGATTTTCTTATGATATTTTCCCAATATAAGATTTTATAATAATTACCATTTATAATGTTTACAATTATTTCCTAATATAATAAGAAAAAGAGCGGGAAAATAAAATTTACGGACTTCTGCTATTATATATATACAAGTAATTCACCCCGTGCGTTGCACGTATATTTTTATTTAATATTATTTATTTTATAATATCTATTAACATGAACTGATATTTACTACTTTATTTTAGTAGTAATATTCATATAAGGTTATTAAAAACAAAAATTTATCTATCAATTTTATATTTTCAAAATTATAAACTTAAATGTCTAAATTCAACTCGTTCAAAATTATCCCTCAATTTATGCATGTCTCTAAATTATTTTTTTATACATCCCTTTCTTTCTCACACATCTCTCTATAAACAATTATATATAATTTGTGAGACATGTATTTTTACATTGTACTTGTACTGTTGAAAAATATGAATACTTCACATTGTTAATCAAAAATGTAAATTGAAATATTATTCAAAATAATATGGTAGAAAAAATCATGAATAAGATTTAAAATGAACTATTATGTCATTGATATAAACGTTGGTAATATTAACATAAAGTTTACATCAATATTATAGTAATCCACTAAAAAACTTAGGAACATAAACATGATATAACTAAAACAGGGTATAGAAATAGTACAATTGATATCAATATTCATTCTTTGACATTTATTTTCAATAGATGTATGTAAACCCCATGAGTTTTCTCATTTTGATCAACAATGGTTTGATGTGAATCGTTCATCAATCAAAAGAAATGATAAAATACACTGGAAAGTTTGACAATCCAAAAATTTTTAACTGGAAAATTTATTTTAAAATGCCAATCGCTTAATCCTATATAAATGATTATATAATTAATTTTACAGCAACTTATTTAATGGCAATGGTTGACAATATAATTATTGATTATCACGTATTGAGTTAACAACACATTATTTTCGTTACAAAAAATCTTTCTATTGACTTAACAAAGCAAAACACCGTCAATTTTGGATAACTCCAAAACATACATTAGTCTCTAGATATTGATTATTTCATCTTCCAGTATCGATTTACCAAAGTAAGGACACCAACAATTCTATGATTATTTTCTAAAGTTATAGTTAATAAACTATATAAAATAATACACATACCAATTAGGTAATTATATGATTAATTTTATAGGACAATTTTAGTAGTGATTGATCATGTCAATTATTTAACGTCAATTTGATTAGTTTTATTAATCTCATATCAAGATATGAAATAAATATGTACAATTTTCAAACAATCAAATATTTGTTACCATTTTTAGTTTTGTAAATATTTTAATTAGTTGTTTTTCTTAATTAAGGTAATATATATTGTTGTCCAATCATAAACTTGTGCACTCTTAGAAATAAAAAAAAAAAACTCTCATTGACAATTATTGTCTTTTTTTTTTAAGTTAATACATTTCTAAATTGACAAATATTTAATCATAATGTACGATTTTCTTAATTTTTGTTAAATTTCTTATCAATTATCCGTTGTGTGTAGCATAGTCAAATTCGATTAAAAAGTATAAATAGATACTCTCAATTGTTTTACCAAAGGCTTAGTTTTACAATTCTTTCAATCAATAATTGATGGTATCTACAGATGGAATAAATAAAATAATAAATAATTATTGTATCTATAGTAATGATTACAATCAATTTATTGACTTACCAAATCAAAGCACCGCTAATTTTGGATACCTTCAAAACATGCATTGGTTAGGAGAACATTTGGATTGATTTATCCAAAACTGTATCTTATTTTATATCTTTTCTTTTTTATTCTTTTCTTTTTTTGATTGAGTTGCCTTAGTTGTATCGTATATATACTAATTTTATTCGATAGTAATTAGAGTTATTAATTATTCTTAATTAAGCAAATTATCATCAAATTTAACACCAACGTTGATCAGTGGACCAATTAGAAGATAATTCATTTTTCTAGACTAAACTTAATTAGTATTTGTTCACACTTCAAAATACCAATATTTCAAAAACAATACAATAAATAAATATTGCAACAATAATTGAATCAATATGAAAGAAAAATCCAGATATTCCTTCAAAAGCATGATATAAAAAATCAAATATCTTATTAATAATAAAATATTTTCAAATTAACCATAAAAAGTCCATAATCCAAAATCAATTTAAATATAAATGGAATTCGGAGAAAGAAAAATATTTCAATCAATATATGAAAGAGATATATACAATATTTTTTAGCAATAAATATTTGTTACCATTTTGAGTTTTATAAATCTTTCAATCAATTGATTTTCTTAAGCTAATACGTTGTTGTCCAATTATACAATTATACTCCCTTGTAAATGGAAAAAATGCTACATTGACCAATTATTGTCTTTCTTATTAAAAAGTAATACATTATAAATTTTCTAGATTAATAAATCTTTAATCTTAAAATATATTGACATAAAATATGTTAGTATGAGGAAAAATAAAAAAAATAAACAAATCATACAAAAAACAACTTAAAAAATACAAAAAAAAACTATCAAGAATCAAAAAGGAAACTCACCAAATATTGTCCGTACATATCTACAATATAGTTTATATAATAACTCTGTTTATTGCAAAATTCGAGTTCAATACTTTCGATGTTAGCGGGACACTTAATGAAAAAGGAAATAGAGGGGAACGTGAAGATGAAACCATATTTATTGGTTATGCATATTATTTAGGATCAACAATATCAAAGTGTTTCTCTAATGCAATTTTAAGTAGTATAAATATAAGAGGACTTAGCATAAATAATATCATAAATAATAAGCTGCCAAAAAAATATCTGAACACAAAATCAATTGTTAATTCAATGGTGAAAGATACATAAAATCACAATTCGTCTATTTTAACTATTATTTAACAGTTTAGAAAAGTTTGAATAATCATCAGTATTTAAAACTTGATTAATTAATATTATATTGTACAAAATTGCATCGACACCATTGAAACAAATAAACAATATATTTGATGAAGATATGATGTATAGAATCAACACATCATTGTAATATATATTTGAGAAGAACTGACATATACTAATATCAATTATGGTGAAATACTATTTATAATTTTTAAAATCTATATATTATATATAGATATAATTGATACTGTAAACTCACTTTTGGTATAAAGTAGGAATACCAGTAAATAAAATTTTCCTAATTTTTATACATATAAAATAAGATTACCATTTATGATATTTTCCTAATTTATATACATATAAAGTAGGAATACCATTTACAATCTTTTATTATAATATTTTCCTAATTTATATAATTACAACGATTTTCTTATAATATTTTTCTAATATAAGAATTTATAATAATTACCATTTATAATGTTTACAATTGTTTCCTAATATAATAAGAAAAAAGAGCGGGAAAATAAAAGTTTCGGACTTCTGCTATTATATATATATAGATATAGATATTTAAGCATTTTCAATTTTAAATCATGCTCTATAGAAAAAGATTCAACATTTATTTGTGATTGCAATCAAGATTTAGCCTTAATTTCAGTATTTTTTTTACTTTTAAATTTAGTCAATTTAAACCATATTTAACTAGATTGAATAGGATATATTATTGAATTGGATACCAAAATTAATCTTCCATATATGTTTTCTCCTTAATTTCAGTATACATACCAAAATTTAAAAGTCAACCATATTAATTTGGATTCCAAAATCCGAAAAACAAATAAGAAAAAGTTTTTAGAAAGTGTCATTTAGGCGGGAAAACAATTTTAGAAACCATTTTGCTTTTTTATATATATATATATATATAGATAGATATGTCTTTGGTTTTGATTTTCTTTTTGGGTTTATTTTTTTTCTTTTTACCTGTTTCCATAATATTTTATGTGTGTTAGTTTTGTATCATGTTTTACATTAAACTATAACACCCCGTATATTATACGAGATTTGCCAAAAACAAAAAGTTTTGGCGTGACAAATTTATTTGTAATAATTATAGGAGGTCAAATACTATTTAGAAATACTAAAAAAAAATCAAAATTTAGAAAAGTATCATATAAATGGTTTGCTTTAATTTTTTAAAAACTTCTATATAAATTGTATTCAATAAAATATCAAGGCGGGTCGGCATTGTGTTTAGGCATTCAAAAAGTCACTTAATTAATTGTGTTAATTTTATTAATAAAAAATACCCAATAAAATATATTTTATTTTTAAAATTTCTATAATATTTAAATAGGTAGACAAATACTATTTATTTAGTTTTCCACACAATTTAGATGAGTAAAAAGTCATTTCAATTAAATTCACATGATATTTGGCAAGCACCAGATAAATTTATTATTAATAAATATAAATAATAAATTTATTTATTTGTGTTTTAGCTTGCAAAATGACATGAAATTTTAATTCTTAATTGCATTATTACAACTATTTTCGCATTACTTTTTCACAAATTAATTGTATATTCTAATTATTGATATTTATTTTTTTTGACGTTTAAAAAATTACATAGTTAAGTGCGCCAATTTTATTAATAAAAAATATAATAAACACATCTCCATTTTTTTAGTAATTTACTTATTTATATTATATAGGTTAATCATAGATAAATGTGAAGCCGTCACATGTAATTGTGAGCATGAATAATTGACACGTGTCTCAAAATATTGAGGTGCTGACGTATCTCTTTTAGTATGTAATATTGATTCGGAAATATACTTAGATGAAATTATTTGAAACAAAGAACCTAAAAATGTAAAAAAGAAAACATATTTGATTGGTTAATATTTTTTTTCCAAATTCATACGAACATGTGTTGGAAATAAATGTAATGGTTGTAACCGAACATAACCAACCTCTTGTCTCTTGAGAGTTTGAATTTGCCTCATTTATTATCTAATCGAACTCGAGCTTTAATTTATCGAATATATTGAGGATTCACGAACTTATTTGAACTTAATCGATCCTAAATGAGCTTAGTAAATATTAGTTATAATTAAATTATTCTTCAATTTATTACAAAGTAATATATATATATATATATATATAGTTCTAAATTGAATTATATATTTATTAAGACCTACGTTTTTATTCAAACAAGTAAATTATTTAAATATTTTATATTTATCATAAGTACACGTATAAAAACTCAAATTATTACTTTAAGTTATACGAGCTTTTATCGAGTTTAATCAACCTCAGTAAATGAGTTCTAATGAGCTTTTATCGAGTTGAACTCTGAATAGCTCACATGCAGTTTGGTTCATTTGCAGCCTTAATAAGATTATGTTTATTTTTATTTGAATTGTATTATGTTAAAAGTTTTAGATTTTTGAAGATTTATATTTGCTATTGGCAGGCTATGTCAAAAATATGTGTTGATAACAAATCATATGAGATCAAACATTTTGAACTATGTGCAATATTTTTTTTAAAAATAAACATTGGAAATGAGATTTGCTCCAAAAACTAGAAAAACAAATGTCGTTTCAGAAAATGATATTTTTGATGGGATACTTACACCCCCCTCATCTAATTACACAAAAACATATAATTTTTTGAAAATTGTAAAACCATATTGAGGTTTGATTCTGTCTTACATTTTCTCCTTCGTAAGCAAAAAATATTTCACAAATCCAAACATTTATAAAAGTATTACAGTTATCCATTTAAATTTAAGATACAATCAAAGTCTTTTTTTTTTTTTATTTAATTTGAAACATCTTTGGCTTATTTGTAATTAGCCCAAACATTAGGGGTATTTTTGTAATTATCCCTAATTTGATTAACAACATTCATACTGAAGTTTTCACGGCGAGTGACCGAGGGCCAACCCGACTTTATTTCATTTCCGATCGCGAATTTGACTAGTGGAAGCTCACTGCATCTGTAACTGGAAATGGCTTCAATCTTCGCTCGCAAATCCCTCTCTGCTCTTCGCGCTCGTCAGCTCGTAAGCTTTGCTGCCAATCATATCAACCTCATTTTTCTTTATGCCTTTTTACATTGTAATTTCAGTTTTAAACATTGAATATGGGCTTTACCGGATTGAGAAACTATCAACCGGTAATTCGATGGTATAATTGTTGAATGCGTATATAAGCCGTGAAGCAGGAGTTATCAATTGTCCGCTTTATTATTTGTTAATTGTTATAGTCTAGGGTTTATAACCAATTGGATCTTATCTGGCAATAAGGTTTAACATTGTTACCGATTGGTTAAATTCAGCGACTTTCGATTATTTGTTTGGGAATTTCTAAGATTTACCGGATTTGAACGTTCGTTCTACTGGCAATCTCCAAAAAAGCTGGAGCAAGTATTAATTTTATAGCATAAAAGATAGGTCATTTGCAAGGTATCCAGAGGATAAAAAATGTTAGTTTATCTCTTTATTGGGGTCTTTGGTTATGCAAAATGCTTAATGTTACATTTTATTATTTACATTTTTATAACGTTACATGGATGCTGTGGTGGATATCAAATGAAAGGATTGGTTTCCTCTTTCCTGATAATTTTCGTCTGATGGGGATGTTGTTGGAAAATATAGGCTTTAGCAGGGCAAACCTTGCGGGATCCCGCCCGTTCTGGGATGATATGCTGTGAACGGACATTTGCCACAAAACACTCATTCTCCACTGACAAAGGTTTGTAACACGCCCTCCATAATCTGCCTTTTGTAATTATCTGGCACACAGGCGAAAATCATTTTTACTTATGAGTATCAATCTTTTACCAGTGCTCATGGTGCTGTGGGAAGCATTAGTCGTTCCAACTAGAAGATGTTGATTTTCATAAGGTCTTTAGTGAATTTGAAAATGGAATTAAGATAGTAGTCATGTACGCTGATTTCTTATACAAGAAATTAACTCTTTTGGGATTCAACAAAATTCGAGCTAGCAAATTCTAACCATCGTAGCGTAGAATATTCTAGTATAAAAATCGCGAGTTAGTGCTGGGGTGGATTCCACCAGGGGTATAAGCTTGCCGGCTAGGTATCGGCTTGTTGAATCATTTCTGGAACTATTAAGTATGAAACTGGAAGTTTCTACTTTCCATCTAATTTAGAGAATTTTATTGAACTACAGAGAATTTCGTTCTTGCTTGAATTGCACCGTCACATGGAAAAAAAGGGTAAAGAAATTCATCTTTTGCAGGCTGGCCAAGTCTTTTAAAAGAAAAACAGTGACAGAAATAAAGTGGGGCTTGGGGAAGTTGGAAAAGGATTGCTAATGTTTTAGAACTTCGAAAATCCCCTTCTGTGTCGTACTTGTCATATTGATTCCACTTGGCCTTTTTTGGAAATTCTCGTGGACATTAATAAATGGACATTGCAATTGCATTTGTAATTTCTCTCCGACAATGGTCTAAACCTTATTTATAATGTCCTTTGGATACAAATTGCAATATAACAGTTAATTCACATGCTGTTCTGCATATGATTTTCTCCAAGTAATCGTATAGATGTTAGAGATTACTCTGGGTGTTTAACTTTTCTCATATGGGTATTAATCTTTTGGTCCTTGATTACTATAGATGATGAAGAAAGAGAAAAGCTTGCAAGGGAGATATCAAAAGATTGGAATTCTGGTACAGGACTTTCCAAATCTATGTTGTCATAGCGTTCGACTCTTCTGCATTTTTACTTCAACGTCAAAGCTTATCCTCTAATTTTGGCTGCCTACTTTGTAGTTTTTGAGCGGAGCGTAAATACTTTATTCCTCACTGAAATGGTTCGAGGTCTGATGCTGACGCTCAAATACTTCTTTGATCCAAAAGTTACTGTACGTGGCTTTCTTCTCATCATCATATTTTTTATCTGTCGGGTTGAGTTTCAACATACTTTTGTTCTCATTATTATCTGTAAGTGGGTGGAGGGGAGGGTAGTTGAAGCCATTGGCTATCATGTGAACGGTGTTTTATAGGGGAATTGGGGCAACCCTTTGTCTCTTTCTAGCTGTTGGATGAATAATTGTCTGAGAGAAATTCATTGTTGTGCAGATTAACTATCCTTTTGAAAAGGGTCCTCTGAGTCCACGCTTTAGTGGGGAACATGCTCTCCGGCGTTACCCAACTGGAGAGGAACGTTGCATTGCTTGTAAACTGTGTGAAGCTGTAAGGACTGGATATTAGCACTTTTTTGCTCAAGTTATTACAATTTCCTTAGCAATCATGTGAAGACCTACTAATATGCATACATGCTAATGTTCATTTGTTAAAACTTTGAGTGACAGCATGTCTAGCTGCTGTGATGGACTTCTCTAAATTTATTTTGGCCGTCCAACCTTATTACTGCTGTTGCTCATCTTACTTGTGCCTTAAACCTTCTGTGCTACTTCATGGAGGCCAAATATTAGATCCAAACTGTTATTTGTTTGCATATTGCTTCGTTAGCTCATTTTTGCAGCTTGATAAATGTGTCTTCGCCAGTGAGCATAAGTTGATCTGATGATATATTTGTTCCTTCACAGATTTGCCCTGCTCAAGCCATTACCATTGAAGCCGAGGCACGAGAAGATGGGAGCAGACGGACAACCAGGTAAATATATTTGCCCTCACTCTCCATCAATATCTGCTCCATTTGCATTTACTGAAATCATAAATCTGGCAGGTACGATATAGATATGACCAAGTGCATTTACTGTGGTTTTTGCCAAGAAGCATGCCCAGTCGATGCCATTGTTGAAGGGCCCAACTTTGAATTCGCTACCGAGACTCATGAGGTTTCTACCAATCTCTGCATTTTGCTTGATCATATATTGGGTTTATAAGAAAAACAAACTAATTACATATTATCTATGTAACAGGAACTTTTATATGACAAGGAGAAGCTACTAGAAAATGGCGACCGTTGGGAAACTGAGATCGCTGAGAATCTCCGATCCGAAAGCCTATATCGTTAAGTAGCAGTGCTCTCACATCTGCAAATAAGGACATGGAGCTCTATTTTTTTTTTTTTTTTGAAACGTGTCGAATAAAGGAACCCATTTTTCTAGCATGTACCTCTTATGTTATGTTTCTTGGTGCTCTAGCTTTTTCGCAAGACTATAGGATGAGAAGGCAAGAAATTGAATATTCATAAAGTACTGTTGCTGACTATATTCTTGACTTGCTCTTGAACAATTTTTTTGCGATTGTCCACTTAATTCTGTGTCGAATTTCATTTTTGGTTTGAAACCTTGAATGGTATGCCATTAGTTTTTCTAAGAGATGAAAAAACTCTTGAAGGAATTCTTATTATACATTTAGTGCATGTTTGGCGCACTTTTGAAATTGATGACTATAAAAGTATAAATGAAATGGATGGATTTTTTTAGAACTGCAAGTCCAATTAAAAAAAGGGTGGATTGACACATTTTTTTTTATGAGTATACCCACTTTCTAAGTTCACCACCCATACTTTTTCAAATATGACACAATTGTTAAATACACCTACTTTTTTTTTCCAATTTTACCCTTGCACTTATTTTCCCTCCCAAATACACCCAAAAATGATAAATCCAAGGCGCCGCGGCGGCGACGGAAGAAATTCTACCAATCTTTTTTGTTCCGACAACGAAAAAACATGTAATATCTTTTGGATTACACATTTTTTAATTTATTTTATTTTTGAATTTAATACTTTACTTTAATTTCGCACTTGGATTAGTTTGGGTAATTGTTGGGTATAAATGTTGGGTAATTGTATTTGTTTGAATTCTAGAGTTACGTATTTTTTTATTTTTTTTTTTCTGTTTTTTGTCTGAGTTTGGGGAAGAAGACAATGGATGGCACGATGGGTGGCACAATGGGTGGCACGATCGAAAAGTAACTACGATCGTGTCATCGTGCAAGTGGCACGATCGAAAAATAATTACGATTGTGCCAACTGCACTGCGATCGTGCCAAGTATCGCACTTTTGTTATTCAACAATAAAATTTCAGCTGTAAAAATGGAAAAATAACACACTTTTAAGTTGCAAATTAAAGATATGTTTATTATTCGACAAAATTAATTTTTGTTGTCCATATTTGCAATAATGTGAGTGTTCGAAAATCTAGGGTTTACAAAAAAAATCAGCTTTTTACAAGAATGTGGGTGCGTGTGAGAAAGATGAAGTGTATTAGAACTTATTTATTTAAGTAAGGTATCATAATCTTTTAAACTAATGACATTTTTGAAATTATATGAAGGAAGTGCACTTAGCAATTTTTGGAGTATCAATAGCGCCACCCTAAAAAAATCCACCAAACACATTTTTTTCCCTAAACGAGCTTCAATACCTAAATGTTGATTTCAAATGGGTTCCTAAACATGCACTTAATTGTTCGATGATAATAATGAGCCACCATGCATGCACTTGCGGTTTTTTCCTGAAGTGGGTAGTGAAACTATACAAATATAAATAAATGGTTAATTACAAAAAATAATAATCTATAAATGGTTAATTTAGAGAAAAAAATATTTATTTATAACTCCAATAATGATTTAATTTAAAATATTGGTAATTTTTGGATTAAATCGCAAATAAAAACAACTGTTCTTAATGCATAAATCACCATATCAACTGTTAAAAAAAAATAAAAAAATAAATCACCATATTACCAAAAAAATTAAAAAAAAAGAAAAAAAAAACAGCGGACAAGTTATTATTGATCAAAGTCGTTAACGACTTCTGATCGTCTTAATAATTTGTAGTGCAACGGGTACGTTTTAATTCCCTACTTCCAGGTTCAGGTTTTCGCCTATCCTTCGTACTGCGGCGGCGCAACTTCTACTACCCCTTCATCTGTAAGCTGCAGTCTGCTTTTCCGCCACCGCCGATTTGTCGAGAACCAATGGCGGAAGAAGCCGTGCTAGGATTTCTTGAAAAAAACGAGGAGATTCCAGATTCTGGAAAATTCGCCGAGGAGAAAGGAATCAGCCACGATGAGATCGTCAACATCATCAAAAGTCTCAATGGTTTTCGTCTCGTCGATGCTCAGGTCTGTTTCTTCTCCACTAAAATCAATCAGTATTCTTTGGTGTAAATTCAATGCAATTGGGCGAATGACAAGATGCGTAGAGCATTTTGATTGTTATCTGGTGATTTTTTTGAAGTGTTGTACGAAGGTTTATATGAAGTAACATCTGAAGTAATTCGAAAATAAGGGAAAGAAATAGGGAGATGCCTTACATTTTTACTAGAGATTTTAAAGAACCTAGTATAAGTTCCAAATTTATGTTATATAACTCTGAATTGAATTCAGTTTGGGCGATTAAGTTGGCTTGTTATTTGTATGAATTTTGAGTTCTGGTGGGGAAAAAGGTGATGTCTTTGAACATTAGTGTGGTTGTGTTGATGAAGTGTACATGTTCTGAAAATTGCGCAGGATATCAAGAGGGAAAGATGGGTGCTCACCCAGGAGGGGGACCTGTATGCTAAATATGGATCTCTGAAGTGCAACTCTTTTTAGCTGTGCCACCAGAAGGTATCACACGAGAAGAGTTGCAGGTAATTAATGATTAATTTTTAGTGCTATATATTAGTTGTTTAATAAATGGGATGTCTTATAGAGTGATGCTATGTTTGCAGAAAACTTTCATGTCACGATTGCCAGATGATATTGAGGTATGTAGCTTAGATTTGCTAGTTCATTTGGTTTTGGATTAAATTGTAGACCTACTTCATTATTTTTCTGTTTATTTATGTGGTAGTCAGGTGGTTGATTACTATATTTTACGCATAATGTGTATATTATTTCCTATCTCCAATCAATAAATCACCAAAGAATGCAAAGTGGAAACGTAATACTCGTATGTCTACATTTTACTCGATATCTACTATCCATTTGAATGTAAAGTGCCTAAATGACCTTTTAATTGCGTTTGTGCTATCGAATGCATATTTTATTTGATTATTTGGGCCACATTGTGCTTGGTTATAAGATGAACCTTTTTAAGACATAAACTTCTTATTGTGCACTAGAACTGTATGACTTCACGATATTTATCTATTACTATTACCGTTTCATGCTGAATCATGGTTTAATTTATTGTTTAATTGCTCATTTATACTTGGAAGTTATACTGGCTAATTTTATTTATTGGACACAGGAGAAGTTGAAGTCCTCAATTTACAAAATAGGCAGCACGCAGGCCATAAAAAACAAATGGATAGAAATGGGAAAGTCGCAAGTATCAAGGAAGGTAATGCTGATCAAACTTAGCTTTTAGATTCTGTTAGGGTCGTAATTAGATTTAGCTAAATTTTTTTAGAATGCAATTCATTGAAGATAATTTGGCCAAGGTACTTATGCTTGGGGTAGCCTCTAAAATATGGTCTCTTTGCTATGTTATGACTTATGATTGTGGTCCAAAGGTACTACACGTGGGAGATAGTTTAACATGCTGCTTAAATGGATAACTGGTTTTGCCAATTTTGGGGCATGTTTTACATTTGCAAAAATTGTAATCCTCAGGGATTGTTCCTGACTTTAGTGATTTGATATAGGTTCAACATGTTGATGACAGAGTAAAAGACTTGCTTATACAGATTCAGAATGGTGAGGTGTGTAATATATTTTGAATACTCGACTCTTCTTTTTCCCTCTCTTTCCTTATTTGCATATTGGCCTTTTTATGGTTGCAAGTGCGGAAATATATACATGCATTTATGCACAAACAGTTTGTTATTGTGAATGTATGCTTGTTTGGTTGGATGCTACTTGCATTATAATTAAATTTCCCAAGATGGTCTATAAATTTTATTTAATGGTTTTTGTAAGATTGTCAAATGCATAATAGCAAATTTTAACTCAGACTCTTATTGAAGAATGCTGATTGAATTCTTTTTGGCGTTGATATGCACATAATATTAATAGAATCAATATCATTGTTGCATAAAATAGACACATCTTATTTATAGACTTTCAGAATAACGCTTTCATACTCTCATTTGACGTCAAACTGTCCATATCATATACAATTCATCGTTTTTGATAGAGTGTCTAATCTATGCAAACACACATTTTTGTTCCTTTATTTTTTTCATACAAAGTAGGAGAGGCATTATTTGGAATCTATTTGTTCCTCTCGTTAATCTGATCTCTCACAGAAATAATATCAATAGAATAGAGGTATATTTAGTTTACAATAGGAACACTGAGAAGGATATTTTGTCTGGAGTTTTTAATGAGGATTTGGTGTCAGCATATTTGCATTTTTTTGTGGGAAAAAGAGCAGTATTGGAGCTGATCAATGTTCCTTGTACCTTTATTGGCTTTGTGAATACATGATATATATGAAATCTCAAACATAGTTGGTGACATTGTTCATAATATCGACTATCCCCGAACTTACAACTGATATGCCAATTGAAGTACAGGTTGTTGGCGCCGAGGATATTGATGCTCTCAAACGAAGAAAGCTAATTAATTCCCAGTAATTATCATTTGGTTTTTCGCTTCTTAATCATGTATTTATTATATAGTATATATTCGATCATCACGTTCCTTCAACTGCCACACTGCTAATATGTGTCTTCTTTATGATTTAAATCTATTTGTTTTTAATACAAGGATATGGAAAGGCTATTCGGTAAAGAAAGGCCCTCAGTATGCTCCAAAAAGGAAAAAGGCGGCTACTGATTTAACTCGCGAGAATCTACAGAGGTGATCAATCCACTTGGTTGTTTTGTGGGGTTTTAAAACATATGATATGACATATAAATGAATTTAGTAATGTATAGTTATTCATTGCTCAATAACCCCAAGTTCATCTTCTCTATCATTATAGTTTTTCGGGACATTTTTACCGATATGCTCTAATATGGCTTATGCTACGTCTACCATTTTGGTAGAAAAATAATGCTGTTGTTATTATAAGATCTTCAAAATGTTGAAACTGTGATTGGAGGAGGCCTACTATTTTGAGACTTTAGGGTGAGTGTGCTCTGGTGTGGAAGTTGTATTTGGAACCAAGAGACTCAAAATGCTTTGCTATAGAATTTCCATTAATGATGTAAAAAGATGTTATTCTGAAACTCTATAAATTCATACCTTGATGTCAAACTGTCTATATCATGTACCGGTGATGCAAAATAGACACAAACGCATAATTGTATTGTATTGTGATGCTTAAGTCTCCATTTTTTTTTTCTTTTTTCTTTGAAGGGGTGATTGGAAGGAGATTGAGTTTAAAGAGTATAACTTCCTTGCAAAGGGCCAGCCAACAGAAGGTGGCTGTCTCCATCCATTACTCAAGGCATGGCTATATTAAATTTTCATATATTGTTGTCATTCACTTTCATTACTCTCTGATCACTCTTGATGTTACTCAACAACTGAAATTTAAGAGTTTGGGACTGCAAATAGAATGGAATTATGCTAGTCCTTGTTTCTTCAAACAATTTTTCTTACTGAACTGTGGAATACGATGTTTGGCAAGAGTTTTTTTCAGTTAAATTGATAATGTCAAATGTTATAGTTGCATTTTAGTTAGTATAGATGCAGTATATTAAAGTCCTGTCTAGCAACTTTTTCTCATAAAAATTTCTGAGATGGAAGTCATGCAACTGACATGACACTTATCTACTTTTCTGTCTCATTTAACTTATCTACTTTCTGATCTCATACGATGGAAGGTTTGACTTATTTTAAACATGCACCTAGTCATCGCATTTGAGGAAATGATAAAAGTTTCGTATTGGTTGCGTGATAATACTATTTGTGATGGTGTGGTCATCTATAGATGTTTAATTTGCATCAAGGTGGATCAACCGTTTTACGTGAATCTTACTGACTACAATTTGATTTGATTTCTTGAAGGTAAGGCGCCAAATTCAGATGATATTTCTTCAAATGGGGTAAGGAGTGGTTTTTTTGAGTGAAGCATTTCAATGTAACATCCTATTAAGTGTCCATGATTGCTGAATTTTCTTTAATGGTATGCAGGTTTGAAGAGATGCCTACAAACAATTTTGTTGAAAGCAGGTATCTTATCTTGTACTTCATGTACTTCATTGAAATCTTAGTTAACTTTGGTTCCTAACTTATCTGTCTTTTTCAGGAGATTATAATTAAGAGATATAGGAGAACATGGAGAGGTCTATCACCCTATTGTTGATGTTATAGTGTTAGATTCAGTTTTGACGAAAATAGTGATAGTTTCTATGGTCTCAGTTATTTCAGCTTATCGTTTACCATTTAGCTTTCAAACTATATTATAAAAGAGTATGATGACCTGCCCCCAGGGGCTAGTTCAGCTGGTAGGCGGCCTGCTATGGGACACCAAGGTCCCGGGTTCGAAACCTACCAGTTGCTATTACTCCTGATGTCTCCCGGGCCCAGACGTTGGGGCGCGGGTAGTTACCCCCGAGTTTGGTAGCTGTGGGTGCCACAGTGAGTTCTCGGTTATCAAAAAGAAAAAAAGAGTATGACGACCTTAAGAAACAAACTGGAAGAGAATAATGTTGTGGTTTACAAGAATTTTACATCGAGGAGTACCAGCAAATGAGAGTCTGCACTCCTTTCTGCATATGGTTTGGTCTTAAGAACGACAGTCCCTGTTTGTATAAATAATTAACCTGAGATGCAAATTGAACAATTGAAAAGGAAATATAAGCTCCTATTTCACTGCTTCTTTCGTGTCTTTACTTGACTTAACCTTCTTGTGTAGTAACATGCAGCTGCCATTAACGCCGACAGTTTATGCTTGTCTTTGCAGCTTCTGGAACTTTGACGCACTTTTCCAGCCACAACAACATCCAGCTCGCGATTCACATGATACTTTCTTTTTGAACGGTTTGATCCAAATTTCATCTTGGACCTGTACTTTAGGTGTCGAGTCCACATTAGTTTTCTTACGGTAGTTGATATTTCGCAGAGCCTTCATCCACAAGAATGCTGCCTGAAGATTATGTTGAGCGAGTTAAACGAGTTCATGAATCTGGCGGTTATGGGTCCAGGGGGTAGGCAATGCATATCATGTACATTTAAGTAGTGCAATCCTTCAGTGTAATTAACAGATTTTCTGTTTGTGCTAGGTATGGGTATGAATGGAAAAGAGAGGAAGCAAATAAGAATCTTCTGCGGACGCACACTACTGCTGTTTCCTCCAGGATGCTGTATGCACTTGCTCAGGTTAGCTTTTCTTGGACTGGTATCTTATTCTCTTTCTACTAGTTTTGCAAAAGTGCATCTGGTCCTCCTTTTCCTAACGATTTTATCATATATATTTTTGCTGCTGCTTGGTAGCATACTCGTTTTTGTTAGTTACTTGCTGGATGTCTCACTTGCAAATCAATTTTTTGACCAGGGACCTTTCACTCCGAAAAGATACTATTCAATAGACCGTGTTTTTAGAAATGAAGCGGTAGATCGGACTCATCTTGCAGAATTCCACCAGATAGAAGGTATTTGACTCTCTTCACGAAAATCCATGTTTAGTTCCATGGTTCAACCAGGCATACCTTACTAATCATGTGGTCCACTTTGATGCAAGTTGTTAAGAAATGATGAAAAAAGAGTGATGACAGAAAACATAATTTCTGTGTATTTTGTGTTGTGTAACATCAAGAACTTGTATTGACATGGTGAGCAGTTTAATAGCTGAAGTAGTTGATGATAAACAATTATCCGTTTTTGATTCTTTTGAAACTGACATTATGTTGATGTGGTGACCCATTTTCAAAGTTGGAAGTTTGTGGAATTTCTAATTTTTCGTGGTACATATTTATGTGCGTGCTTCGATTTTTATTTCACTTGGAAGTTGGAACCTCAGAATTGTTCTCATATGGGTAACTTTGCATCTGGTCAGCACTAAACTTCTTTGATGCCCAATTCTATATGTGTGGGTTTTTTCTTGCTATTGTAGTGTTTTTGGCTTCCTTAAGACTGACCTCCTTATTGTTGGTAGGGTTAATTTGTGATCGTGGCCTTACTCTTGGACACTTGATTGGAGTTCTTCACGACTTCTTCTCTCGTTTAGGTAAATTTATTAGCTTTAATCTGTATTTTGCCCACGAGGTCAATCTGTTTAACTGATTTCTTTCCCTACTCGAATCAACTGAAGTGAAGATTTTGGCTAAGATACTGGTTTCACAGTTGTTTTCAGCAGATTATCTAAGGGTTTACTACTTGTTGAATACTGAATAAGGGTCCTTCCATATCTTGATTTCAGGAATGTCCAAGCTCAAGTTCAAGCCCGCCTACAATCCTTATACTGAACCCAGCATGGAAATCTTCAGGTAATGTTTATTAGTTTTCACATGAAGCTTTACCATGGAATACCAGCTAATAAAATGTTTTTGTCGTCAGTTATCATGAAGGTTTGCAGAAATGGGTGGAAGTTGGAAACTCGGGAATGTTTAGACCGGAAATGCTGCTTCCTATGGGGCTTCCAGAAGATGTTCAGGTGATAGCATGGGGGCTTTCACTTGAAAGGTAACCAAAACTTTCATCACTAGAGCTGTGTTTGCTTTGTGGACATTGATTATGTTATTGCACATGTTGTTGTAGTCTTTTGATTATTCATTACATTATGATTTTGCTTTGGGGATAATTACAAAAACACCCCTAAGGTTTGGGCTAATTACAAAAAAAACCCAGAGTTCTTTGAAAAGTACAAAAAAACCTTGAGGTTTGATTCTATCTTACATTTTTCCGGTGATTTCTGAAAACATTTCAAAAAACCCCCTGACATTTACAAAAATATTATAGTTACCCCCCCTAAATTTAAGACAAAACAAAACCTGAATGGGGGTTTTTGTAATTTTGAAACATATCTGGGTTTTTTTTGTAATTAACCCAAACCTCTGTTTTTGTAATTATCCCTTATCATTTTGCTTTGCTTGTTGCTTCCAGATATCTATTTGAAGAATAACACTCTTATTGCTTCGTTTTTTTTCTCTTTCTTTTTCACAGACCCACAATGATTCTTTATGGGGTCGATAACATCAGAGATCTCTTCGGCCACAAGGTAAAATAAACTCCTGCCCGATTTTACCACTGAGGTGTTTGCTCTTTCATCTTTATTCGGTTGCATGATTTCGTGTTATGGCTTTGCAGGTTGATCTTAGTCTCATTAAAAGAAATCCAATATGCCGTCTTGGTCTTTAGCGGATGCAAGGCGCTATTAGCTGGAGAGTCAGGGATGCCAGTTCTATTGATTAAACAATTATTTTTCATAATTACAAATCGTTTTATAGCAGGGCCAAAATATTGGAAGACGTTAAGAGTGTAATTTAGATGGCTGCAGAATTCATTGAAATACAAAATTCGATACTTCAATACCTTACTTACACAGGTTAAGCTCTGTTTTTGGCAATTTTGGTGCCGTCGTGGTTTGTATTTGCTAACTTGTTATTTCTTGATATATATGTCTCGGATTCAGATTTTCCGTTCCATTTTCTGTTCCATCATCCGGATGAATGGCATGTATAACCCATGTTTATCTCAATAACACTTGTTATTCATCCAAATAAATGTAGTAGGAAGTAGAATACGGAAGTGGAATATGAAATCTGGTCTCGTGTCTCTACCAGTTGTTTGGATTTTCTCAGAAAAAAATATGGTATGTTGAATGTTCAATGAGCATCTCGTTTAAAATTCGACTGAGAAATCTTGTCAACCAATGATGAAGTTTGCCTTTTTTTTTTTTTTTTTTTTTTTTTTTTTTTTTTTTTTATCTCACCCCAAAATAAATGTTTTTCCAACAGTTGGTCATTGTAACCTTCTGGGCCTCTGGCTTTGTTATTCATCTTGTTTTTGATTTCTTTTAGTACAATGGGGGAAATAAGGGGAGGAAATACATGTATTTGTATGAGAACATGCATCTCAATCATTGGATCACAAGATTAATACTCATCTTATTCTTGATTACGGTTAAGCAGCATTCAATAATAATGTGTTTTTGATAGAATATTCATCATTACATCGTTAATTTATGCAAAAAAGAAAAAAATATTTACATCGTTAATCAAACACAAAAAATTAAATCTCAACAACAACTTATTAAAATATTCGACAAATAAAAGCCCATTACATAGTGAATCTCAAATTACAATACAATGCAGCCCAAAGCCAGGCAAAATATTAAACAAATTCCGGCCCATTGATTGAAGCTGAAAATTTGGAAAAGAGGTGGCAGTATTCTCTCTCGTCTCTCATTCTCGGTAAGCACGCACGCCCAAATACACGAAACACACGCCCAAACCTCAGTTTTTTTTTTTTTTTTTTTAATGTAATTATCCCTAATTATTATTTGCAAAATATATATTCGAATTAGATCTAGGCCGGGCCGGGTGTAACCGCACCATTTTCAGTGGTGTGCGTATAAAACAATGTTTATGAAGTGGGCCGCTTAATTTCACTCGACCGGTTCACAGGTTCTCTCTGGTTCACAAGTTCTCTCTCGATCGAACTCGACCCGCCCACCCCGTTCACCGCACACACTCACGCGTATTCTCTCTCTTTCTCTATCTCTGTGCAAAATTTATGGTTTACTAGGGATTTCCTAGGAGTGTTTGGTGCGGCAGCCGTGTGGGTTGTACGATGCTTTTTCGATCATTCCCTATAAGCTGTTTGATGATATGCCTGAATGAGTTTTTCCAAACTGCGTTGAGTTTATCGCCATCTTACATTAGATTTTCTAAGAAATAGTATATTTCACCCCCCTCTAAGAAGTTTTCTGCGCATATCTTTTGATGTCTATATATTTATGTGATTTTGTTATTTGTAAGTTACCTGCATTACCCTGATCATTGTACTTTGTTTTCTATAATTGTACGTGTTGTATTTCGATTCCCACTATCTGCTAGTGTAAAATGATTTATATAACTTTGGGGTTCAATTTGGCCAGTAGAATGAGCTAATATACCCAGATTAAGATAATTAGTATAATGTAGCTAATGGTAGGAAAAATCAATTTTGAACTTACGAATGATATATTTTTTTTCATGTAAGTTTCTTGATGTAACTGATAATATTTGACATTTTCATCATTTCATTTTTCATGTTTTTCCTGGCCCAGGTTCTCTAGTGTTGCCTAGTGAGCAAAAAAATGATGAATGCGGTGGCATCTATATACAAAAGATCTATCCGGGATCTAATTGCGAATACACCTGTTTATGGTTCTGCCAGTGGTAAGAATTTGTTTTTATCTTGCTTACCTTTATGGTCATGTTCCATGATGTACATGTTGATTTTACAATATCAATCATGTAATGGGACATGATTAGAGAAACTATCTCAACTCGATCGCCGTCTCGTCGTATTTTCATGCAAGTGGAAAAACTTATGATGATAATGGTTTTGGAATTTCATCTCATTCCTCCTTCGTATGAAGGTTGCGTCGAAGAGCATCCGGCAAAAACTTTGCCACGTTGCTTTTGTGTGAATTTGTAGTGTTAACTAATTTAGACAATTAATTGACACTATAAACTTCACACCACCAACCCCACATAGTGGGATAAGGTGCAGTTGTTGTTGACGATGATGATGATTCTAATCAACTCGCTCTATGTACACCTATCTAAAATTGCAGATGTGTCTGGAGAGGGATTGAGCTTAGTCTTCAGGCGCTGGGCTACCAAAAAAACAGCAGGATCCACGAAAAATGGGCGCGACTCATTGCCAAAAATCTTGGGGTTAAAAATTTGGTGGAGAGGTGAGAGCATAAAATGAAGAGATTTTATTATTGAACAACAACAACAAACTAAGCCTTAATCCCACTATGTGAGGTCGGGTATATGGATCATATCACGCCATCGTTTACGGTCCAAAGCCATATTCTCATATAACATGTCTTTTTTTTATAGTTTCTTTCCAAGTCATTTTAGGTCTGCTAATTGTGCATTTGAACTTTCATAGCTAAAAATGCAGGATTTGTTTGATGTGGTGTTGTGTGGCATATGCTGCAGAGAGTGATACCCGGAAACATCATCGTTCGTCAAAGGGGTACACGATTCCATCCAGGAAATTATGTCGGAATTGGGAAAGATCACACTCTTTATGCTTTAAAGGAAGGATGTGTCAAGTTTGAGCGCCACAAGCTGAGCGGACGCAAATGGGTTCATGTTGAGCCGAAGGAAGGTTATGAGATTCATCCGGTTTATGCTAGTGCTGGAGATGCTCCTAACATGAAGACTACTACTGCTTAACCTTGTTTCTCATCTTATGGTACTCTAAAGATGCAAACTTTAACCTGTCAGATGATTGATTATGTTCCTTTATTAGGGCCGCTGGTGGTTGAAAATGCTGAAAGACAGTTTGAAAGCTATTTTCGTCGATTTTTCGGTCATTGGGATGTCTTATGTTGTGATAGACAATTTTGCATTGCATTTTGCTTTATAGCAGTGTTGAGACATTTTTCTGTTGAAATAATACAAGTTCACAGCCAAAAGACATGTAGAGATCCAGTGAACATCATTGTGAGAGGAGCTAATAATACACATGAAATATTAGACTTTAGGGATAATTACATAAAACCCCCTGAGGTTTGGGCTAATTACAAAAAAACCCAGAGATTTTTGAAAATTACAAAAAAATCCTTAAGGTTTGAATCTGCTTACAACATCCCCCTTCATAAGCGAAAAAACATTTCAAAAAACTACCCTGATATTTGTAGAAATATTACAGTTAACCCCTTAAATTTAAGACAAAATCAAACCTCAGGGGGCTTTTTGTAAGTTTGAAATATCTTTGGATTTTTTTGTAATTAGACCAAACCTTGGGGGTGTTTTTGTAATTATCCCTAAAGTTTATTCCATAACTTTGAGAAGTATATAATGGTCCAGGTGCTTTTCAAAGGATTTTTTTGTGAAGTAAAATGAGTCTCTTTGCTCATTTACAAGATATAGTTTGCAAATAGTAACTTTTCTACAATATACATTCTGCTGTGCTGGTAACTAATTAAAAACTGTATCACTTACAATGCACAATGTGCAAGAAGAATATTCTGCTAATGCCCTAAATTATGTATCAAGTTATCTGCTATTTTATCAGACATCATTTCTGCACAATCATCATTTTGAGAATCTGAAGTTGGTTCATATGTGACACCAGATTCAAATCTTCTCCGTCTTTCCACCGCATCCTTGACTCTCATCTCAAATTCTTCATCCGTGCTTGATAACATGTACCGAAGCTTAAAATTAATCCGATTTTCCACCATAATCTTGTGCCTGGGGATTATTCGCTCTTCAAGCGAATAACTGAAAAAACTGTTGTAGTAATCAAAAGTCAGTATTTGATAATAGGAACTTGTCATAAAAGTTGGGGATAACTACAAAAAAAAGAAAAAACTCGAGGTTTGGGCTAATTATAAAAGACCTAGAGATTTTTGAAAGTTGCAAAAAATCCCTTGAAATTTGATCCGTCTTACATTTCCCCTTCATGAGAAAAAACATTTCAACTACCCCTACCCCCCCCCCCACGATATTTTTAGAAATATTACAGTTTCATTCTTAAATTTAAGACATAATCAAACTTGAGGAAGGTTTTTGTAATTTCTAAACATTTTTGTGTTTTTTTTTTGTAATTAGCCCTAACCTCAGGGGATCATTTGTAGTTATCCCTAAAAAAGTTAATGCTAGAATGACATATAGTAGTGTGTGTGAAGAAAAGCTTAAATTTGCAGGCGTAAGATGATGACGCATACCTCGGAAACTCAATGAGATCTTCCAAAGGTCGTATCATCATTCTTCGCAAGTAACGGTACTTGGGACGGAGGACATCTATGTTGTAGCGGAGAAGCATGGGAAAATCAGAAATCATCTCACCCAAAACTGGAAGTGATATACCAAGTGACAAGAAGTACTTCACATTGTGATCTAGTTTATTTGCTATGCTGCATCCCAAGAGCTCCGGCCCTAGGGCTACCACCTTCCCAATGTCCCGTTGAGAAACCCCAGCTTTTGTCAACAGGAAGATGACCTGCCAGAACGACGGTAAAGAGAAGGGGCTATTAAAAGTGAGTTTTTACATTTACATTTAGGGGTAATTACAAAAAGTACTCCTGAGGTTTGGGTTAATTACAAAAAAACCCAGAACCCCCTTGAGGGTTGATTCCGTCTTACATTTTTACCCATATTGTTAGTTGTATTGAAAAAAATTTACTGATTTCATCAAATATATTACAATTGCATACCTTAATTTTTCTAAATATTACAAATAACCCCAACTTTTGCGTCTTAAATTTTACAGTTGCATCCTTTAACTTTTCTAAATATTACAAATAGCTAGACGAACAGTTGGGGCTACTTGTAATATTTAGAAAAATCGAGGGATGTAATTGCAAAATAGTTGAATATGTCAGCAAATCCCATCAGGTCAACTAACGGTATAGGTAAAATGTAAGACATAATCAAACCTTAAGGGGGTTTCTGTAGTTTTGAAACTTCTCTGGGTTTTTTTTGTAACTACCCCAAACTGTAGGGTCACCTTTTGTAATTATCTGTTACATTTATTGTAAAAGGGTTCCAAATATAGAAGGCTCATGAACATACCACAGGGCGTATCTTCTTGTAGAGACTGTATGTCATTAACGAGGGAAACCTGGCAAGCATATTGCCAATGGCATCTTCCTGAACGCCTATATCTCGTAAAAATTGAACCTTAAAAGAACATAGGGTTATGCAGAGTCATCAGATCCATGTACACAAAAGACATATATATAAAATTTCAAATTTCGACCCTTTATGCTAAAACGTAATATCTTTTCCGTCATTCACTCAAAATGGGACGGCGACAAGGAAAGCATACCTTCGGCACAATGGTTTGCTCCAGATCAATACAGAAAACCATTGGCTTCATAGTTAGGATTCGTCTCATGCCATCTTTCGAAATCCCAAGGTAATAAAAATACTTAACAAGAGGCTTCCATCTATCTTCAATGCTACAAGCCATCAATTGTGGTTTAAATGCTAATAATCTTCCCACATCTTCATTATTGAGGCCAAACTCCTTCAAATATGCTACCTGGATAAAGAAGAAAAGAACTCAGTTCGTAACTAAGTACACGGAGTTTTTAATAAAAGAGAGTAAGTTCAGCATTGTGGATAGAGAATCATGGAACTTTCGGGATGTTACCCTAGATTTTTACACTTTGAACCAAACAAAAATGAGTTCGGGGATAGTTACAAAAACTACCATTGATGTTTGGGTTAATTACAAAAAAACCAAGAGATGTTTGAAAATTAGAAAAAAAAAACCTTAATGTTTGATTCTATGTTAAATGTAAGGGGGTAGTTGCAAATCTTTTACAAATGTAGGGAGGGTGTGTGAAATGTTTTTGCTTATGAAAGGGGTAACCTCACTGGTTTTTTTGTAATTTTTAAAACATGTGGTTTTTTTTGTAATTAATCTCAACCTCAGGGGTAGTTTTTGTAATTATCCCAAAGAGTCATAAAAGGCATTGCTCATGAAATTTCTTAGAATCGTATTATAAGTACCGAAAGATTATCGAAAAACCATAATGCTCTAACAATGTCTATATATTCCTTACACCATGATCGTAATGCAAAAAAGCATAGACGGTTATGTACCTTTTGGTTCATCTCTTCCAGAGAGAGATAACCAAGCACCTTCGGACAATCAAAAAGCATGGTTCCAAAGTCATTTTTATCCATACCCATACTAAAGTAGAATTCAGCACGAGACCTTAGTTCTTCCATGCTAAAAGACAATATCTCAGGACACCTGCTAACTACATAGCCCATCCAATCCTTCCTTACACCATTGCCCTCCAAGTACTCAAGGAGCTCATCCAACTCTTCTATGCTGCGTTCGAATACATTTCCACCAGCCCGAGTCAATGCTACTCCAATAAACCTCCCTTTCACGTGGATCGACTTTAACCATTCTGCCAACCGTCTTATGGTATCAAGATTTCCTTTCGATGCACATATCAGCTTCCCAATTTGTGGGTATGAAAGTGAGTTGTGTTTCAACCACCTACATGAAGTTAATAAGCAATTGAGATTCAGATAACATGTATCGATCTGAATTACTTCTTTCTCTTAACTAGAACATACATGATAACAACATCTATTTGGTCAAGATTCTAAGCTAGATAGCCAACAACAAATCAATAGCTAAGTAATCATCATATTGAAGAATATACATTACAATTCAGTTCGATAATGGGAGTGTTTGCAAACTCTTAAAAAGAGTGATTCTCAGCTTCTAGGTAGAAAAAACAGTTCTATCTAGAAGAAAAAAAGAGTTCTATCTAGAAGCGGGAATCACTTTTTCCTAGAGTTTGCAAACAACCACTGTCAATATCTTTCTATCAATGCAAAAACTTATGTGAGATGGTGAAAGTCCGTGAGACGGTGATACTTTTAATGTAAAAAGTGATACTTTTAGTATAAAAAGTGGTGTACTTACACTAATAATTGTGTCGGGCCTAAAATGCCCCAAAATGATGCGTTTAACTTGGGATTTCGAGCGAGCGACTTTCAAAAATTTGACTGAATAATAGACTGCCTTACTAATGCCCCTCCAACCAATTTCACTTTCCAATCTTGAATTGTGGTGAAAAAATTATTATACATGTCGGGCTGGGCAGCACTGGCTACGACTCTATCCAAATTAAAGTGAGATACTGGCTACGACCCTATACAAGTAAAGTGAGATACTGGTTACGGCATTAGTGTATTTAGACAAGTACCACTTTTTACACTAAAAGTATCACTGTGAGATGGTCTCACGCCGTCTGACAAGAGACCTGTTGTTCTATCAATTGCAAAGCAAGAGCAATCTTTTTTGCTCATTTTTAGACAAAAGTTGGCTTTTTGAAGACCATGTACCTTATAAGTTGCACAACTCCACATTCATCAATAAAGACTTTAGCACGAACATTATACGAAGACCGCGAAAATTCAGGAAATTTCTTCATGTAAACAGCCTTAATCATCACATAATCAATAAACTCAGGTATTTGAGAAACCAAATTCTCATAATAAGTGATCCCAAACTTGCCCTTTCTCATAGCCTCCTTGAAAATCTCCGCAGTCACTCTCCTCCTTATCTCAAGCGCCTTCACGAGCATTTCATCATCAACCTCATCGGCATCATCAAAATTGCTCTTCCCCCCTCTGAAAACACTCTGCACAAGTGGCAAAGAAGAGTTCGCATAAATGGATCCCGGAAATTGTGGGGTCCTTTTACCTAGTAATGACATTTCAAGCAATTTTCCTTTGTCTTGTTTGAGTAATGGCAGGTAGCTTTCGTGATTTTCTCCGTGTGGGTTTTGCTGGTCTTGAGGTGAGAGGTGACGGAGGAGGAGGGCGGTGGACTTAGCGTTGTGGGTTCGGAGAATGGTATTGTCACCGGTTGATGCGGCGTCGTTTTCTTCGTCTGGGAGGGTATGGTGGTGGTGGGAAGAGGAGATGTGGGGCACATAGGGGTGTTTAGAAGTGGTTGGGAGAAGGTACAGAGTGGCGGCGGGTGGCGGAGAAAGGCGGTGGTGTTGGAGGTGAAGGATGGCGGAGAGGTGGTGGTGGTGGTGGTTAGGCTGAGATGCGAGCATTTTTCAGTCCAGAAGGTAACTGGATAGTGGATAGAGCGAAACTGAAGTACTGAAGTCTGAAGTCACTCTATTGGTAATAAACGGTCTAATCGAGCCGAATATACAATTGTTCAAACATGTTTTAATTTTAATTGAGTTTTAAAAATTGTGTTTGAGTTTGATTTGGTTATTAATCAAATCCCAGTTTCGAGCAAACTTTAATCGGCCAAAAAACATGAATTGAAAATGTAGGCGATATTTTCACACATATTTTATTCTTTTTTACTAATCAAGTCGAGCTTTAGATCTTATCGAACGAAAAAATGTGTTCAAGCTTGGTTCATTATGTTAATGAGCCAAACTCAAACGAACTTTTAACGATCAATCTCGAATCAAATATCGAGTAGGGTTTATTTTTCAGTCCTATATACCTGATTTATTATTCAAGGAATAAAATTGAGAAAATATGTCTATAATTGTGATTTATGATATTTCTACTTAACTAATTTTTATTGTATTTTAAATGAATTTCGTCATATGATTTTTGATTTACTAATAGTATGTGAAAAGTCTAGCTTCTGGCCAAACAGGTCCCATGGTCTAGTGGTCAGGACATTGGACTCTGAATCCAGTAACCCGAGTTCAAATCTCGGTGGGACCTTGTTTTTGTAAAAATTGGTACCTTGTATTCCAATATACATATTAGATGTATGACTAAAATCGATTTTCTAGCATCCATTTTTTGTTTGCAACAACAACTAACACACATATTTTTATTCAATGAGATTTCACAATGAAAACATATACATGTAAAACTCAAATTTTCAGATATCACTAATCATTGCGGTCATACCAGTATTCATTCACAAAACCAAGACTCAAATAAATCATCCTGTGGTTGAGACATGTGTTGTAAGGGCGTATGACTCGGGTTCAATCCCATGCGAGTGCGTGTGTCTCCTCCCCAAGTTTTCCCATTATACTAAAAAAAAAAAAACACCCTCGATGAACAGCTAATAAAAAACGCCACCATAATTGCCAAGCACAGCAGTCCATGTGTAGGCATCAATGGCCTTGTAATCAGTTCCCACAGCCCTTACCAGCTCGAAAGGATTTTCCAACGCTTTCAGAATATGTGTCATTAGGGGCCGTTTTTTAGGCTCGGGATCAAGGCAAGACTTGGCAACAATAGCCATGCTCCACACTTCCTCCAGGAGATCCACGTCTATAATTAGTGATGGATCCACAATTTCCGTGACAATTACCTTGTCGTTTATACTTATATGAGGTAGTATTGTTGTTTCAAGCCACTCGTTTGTCATGGCATTATTAGCCGGTGGACTTATACCCAACTTGCCTGTCACTAGCTCGAGCAAAACTTTTCCGAAACAGTGGACGTCGTTGGCTCATGTTGGTTCTGGCGTACCTGCTCATTTGACAGTGGAATTTTACAAAGAATTAATGGTGTATGGTTACCAAACTCTAAATAAAAACGATTCTCAGCTTCTGGACGCAAAAAATAAGTTTTTTAGAGTTTGCAAACATTCCCATAATTAGTCCTCAAGAAATTGCACATACCCATAGCGTGTCTATCAGATTCTCTGCAAGCAAGAACGGAAAACTTGTCACAACTTCTCATGGCAGTTAATTATTACACATTAATGTAATTTAAGAGTGAGTTCATAAAACAAAAGAAACTATTTCGGTTTATGGAGAAGGTTCAGTATGCTAAGGTCGAGAGCCCACTTGAAACGTTACACGGAAGTTTTGCCCTAACAGAGAATACATTTAGTCCTGACACTATGCCAATCAGAAGCTTAGAAGAGATAAAATGCAACGAAAAAGTTTCTAATTTCACGACAACTTCTCGTTACAGACTAAATGTTGCCAGAATACGAAAGCAAGGGATAGATACAGCAATACTAGGATTCACAGGTAAGAATAATTGCAATGTCAATCACTGCAGCATATCCAGCATTCTTTTTTGTCAGTATCTTTTAGAAAGGCAAATGTATTCACCATTGGTAAAGGCAATAACCTGAAAACCCAGTCGTCGAAATAGCGAGGGCCACTTACTTGAGCACCAGACTGGCTCAGACTCCCTAACCTCACTTCAAAATTATCATCAAGCAGTATGCTGCTGGCTTGCACATCCCTTATAATAATATCACAAGAAATTAATAGTAATACCGGAAAATCTAAATAAACTTCCGAAAAATTGACCACTTAAATTTATTTCTAAATCAGTCTTAAAATCCATTCAAGTTTTTCGTATAATGCAGCGAAATACAGATACACACTCAGCACATACAAGTGCTAAAAAAGGAGCAATGAGGGCTTAATAGCAATTTTGTTTAAGTGTAAGGGTTGGTATATTTGGTCTTGTAAGTATCCATTGTAGCAGCTTTGGTCCTATAAGTTTTAATGAGTTGCATATTTGGTCTTGTAAGTATCCTTTATGGCAATCTAGGTCCAACGGATTTTATTTTTATGCAGTTTTGGCCTCACAGGTTCAAATTTTGTGCAGTTTTATCTCGAATGGGTACTTCAACATTTTACCTTTCGAGACCAAAATTGCTATATGTGATACTTACAAGACTTTTATGCCACCTCTTTTTACTTACGAGACCAAAATTGCTGCACAGAATACTTACAGGACTAAATATGTCACTCCCTTATATTTACTGGACCAGAATTGCAATTAAGCCGAGCAATGAGCTAGGAAATGAATATAGGCAAGCAAACACAAACAAGTTACATTTACAGATGAAATTGCAATAGATTACCCATGAACAAGAGGAGGACGACATTCATCAAGAGGAGGACGACATTCATCGTGTAGATAAGCCAGCCCCTCCGCAGCTCCGATTGCGATCTTCATCCGCGTCTCCAGTCGAGGGACATTAATCCATCCTCATCGGCGTTCTTCTAGAACAGAGAACTCGATAAATCTCCATTAGACATATACTTGCAAACCTGAAACTTCTCATTGTCTTTCTCCAGGCAATGTCCCAAGTAAGCGAAGAATTTCACTTGATAAACCTTGGTGAAGAAATCCAATTCGTACAAGTAAGCTTCACGATTACTCACCAAACTCAGATCAATTCTTTTGACGACTACGACGCTCGAACCTGGCCCCAAAATTTTGTTATCTCTGGTAAATAACAGAGAGTAATCGGGCAAATCTCCACGAAAAAGGTCCCCGGAGCTACCTCTCTCAATCAATTTTATCTTGCTGAAACTGCCGGTGGCCTGGAGTAGATGCTGGTAACTGAATTTATATCCGAGTTGATGGAAATTGAGGGACGCTTCGGAGAGAGGATCGTTGAGGCGAAAACTGCCGGCGGACTCGGAGGTGGCGAAGGAATCGATACGGCCGAGATGGCGGAGCTTTTCTCTTAGCAGCGTGGCGTCGACGAGCCGCTCCCAGTTGTCGTATATCGCGGACATTTCAATACCAAAAGATACCTCTCCATTATTAGAAATTCATATACATAGCAATGGTGAAATGATTGAATGGCGAGGAAAACAACTAACGCGGTCTGGATATTATTTAATGAATGGAATTTGACTTGCAGCCCTGTTTTTTGTTTTTTGTTCATTTTTTAGGAATTCTAGGGTTCCAGTACTCTGACCTGACAAAAATGTCGAGAAACTACGACAACTGGGAGAGGCTGGTCAACGCCACTCTCCTCAGAGAAAAACTCCGACGGATCGGCCGTGAAGATTCGTTATCAAGTTTTTCATCTTCTTCGTCTTCTTCCCAATTTTCAGATCGGAATAATTTCAGCGAATCCGATTCGCCGCTTCTCAACTCCTCACCAAATCTGGGAATACCATTTTCGTATCAACAAATTGCACTGGCCACTGATATTTTCAGTGATGAAAACCTAATCAAACGGGGCCGCTCTGGTGATATTTTCATGGGACAATTATTCGGGCTCGGGCCTGTTGTCGTAAAGAGAATTCGATTTCAGGCCTTCTCCATCGAGCTGGACTTTTTCTCCAGGATTTCTCATCATTCCAGATTTGTTCCTCTGTTGGGACACTGCTGGGGTGGTGAGAAGGAAAAATTTCTGGTCTACGAATACTTGCCGGAAAAGAATTTGTCGAATCATAGCTTGCAATCGCCGGATTGGATTACGAGAATGAAAATTGCAAGAGGAGTTGCAGAAGGTCTAACATATCTGCATCATGATTGTAGTCCACCTCTTGTCCACAGGTATTATTTTCCATATTCATCTGTGTTTTGCATTTTGCCACTCTGTTTGTTATATATTCATTGCTCATTTTTCTGAGGGATAATTACAAAAGACCCCCTGAGGTTTGGGTTAATTACAGAAAAAAACCCAAAAAATATGATAAAATTACAAAATGCCCCATCAGGTTTGATTATGTCAGGTTGACCATAATATTACTAGAATTATCACGGGGTTTTTGAAATTTTGTTGTTTATGAACGAATAAAATGTAAAATAGAATCAAACTTCAGCGTTTGTTTGTTTGTTTGTTTTTTTTTAATTTTGAAACATGTCTGTTTTTTTTGTAATTAGCTTAAAACTCCAGGGTGTTTTGTAATTATCTATTTTTGAGGGATAATTATAAAAACTGCCCTACAGTTTAGCCTAATAAGAAAAAAAAACTCTATTTATCTTTTAAAATTACAAATATCCCCTTGAAATTTATATTTAACTGACAAATTACCACTCTCAAGGTGCTATTTGTAAAATTGAAACAAATGTTATCGTGGTATTTGTAAATTTGAAAGCTAATTGAGTTTTTATTGTAATTAAGTTAAACTTTACGATAGTTTTTGCAATTCATCTTTTTTCTGATTCAATTTTTTGTTTGATTCTTGGCAGGGATGTACAAGCCAGTAGCATACTTCTTGATCATAATTTCGAAGTTCGGCTTGGAAGCTTGAGGCAAGTCTCTGCTCAAGTCAAGGAATTCAGAAGGACAACATTACATTTACCTGGTAACTGCAATGAATTTCGTAGATTATTTACTTCCAAAAACTTGAACTTTGTACCAAAACCATTGTTGCATAACACTTAATTTGTGATTGCATTTTGGATTTGCCAAGAGAGGCAGGCTACTATAATGAGTTGTTCTTCGTTGTTGTATGCAGGAAATCTCAAACAGGTAACGCGGGTACGTTCCGTGTCTTAATCATTGCTTTTTCCTTCTCATGTCACACAAAATCGTTACAGAACAAAGCACATTCAATGGTTCACCCCATTTTATCATATATGTTACTTGACATATGTGAGGGGAATTTGGCTAAGTGTATTTCTGAAAGATGTTGTATCTAAAGAGTGTTTTTAAACGATTTTCAGATTTGTTTTGCTACTTTAATATTAACTTTGTGAAAACTTATCTTAGTTTGATCATTTTAAATCTTATCTAAAATTCTAAGAATGCCGTTCCTATTAATCAGCAAGTGGGAAGACTATTCTTGTTTATTCAAAGTTTGTTCCTACTTTTCTAAAAAGTTGAAAATTGCAATTCCTTATTGAAAGAATTTAAGGGGGTGAATTCTGAAGTTGCAGTGAGTGTTGTGCGAAGTGTTGCCAACACCTCAGATAACACAACGGAAGACTTTATGTCTAAAACATAATGCACATTAATATGATGAAAGACTGAATATAGCAAGATGAAAATGAACACAATGTTTTGGTTTTTGCACAAGTATATAAATATATACTTGTGCGGTGGCCTTAGACCAAAAATTCACTAAGTGAAATGTGTACAAAATACAAAGTAAAAATAAGACAAAAGCTCCCCTTTTGATCTTGCTCCGAAAATTACATTCACTGTAAATGAGAGATTCCTCAGATTCAATCTATATAGATCTCCACTACAAAAGTAAGGCACTCTCGAAAATCACAAGAAAAACAAGTTCTAAGAAAGGTGTTGCCAAGTGTGACGTCACACTTCTGAACACACTTGACACCTTCCAGCAAACTGAAATTGGACTGACTCTTTTTATGTCCTTAAGCTCTCAACAACAATGGCTCTTCGTTTTTCCGACCTTTGGTCACTTATATACAAGTAGAAGACATCCTTCCACCGTAAAACACATCCAACAAAGTAGCACTAAACCAACAAATGTTAATGGATTAGTAGGTTAGCACATGGATAATATGTTAGCACATGGGTTAGTGGAATGTACAAGATAAAGAGATAAACATGTTATGGGTTAGAACATGGGATATGGGTTAGTGGAATGTACAAGATAAAGAGAGAAAACAAGAGTTAGAGTTTAGAACATGGGATATGGGTTAGTTGAATTAATAAATTGTTAAGTGGAAGCATGGTCATAAAGGCAAAAAATAAATATGGTTGAAATATAAAATTTCAACACCAACAATCTCCCTCTTTTTTGCCTTTCTGGATAAAACCTGCACAAGAACAATATTATCCCAACAAACTATATACCACAATAAATAAAATAAACTCCCCCTAAAATTAACAACAAGAAGTCTAATAACCTAATTATATACAGACCATCATCTCCTTCTCAAGAACCCAAATTTCTTCAGTGTTGCCAAAAGTGTTGTCAACACCTGTCAACATCTTCTGCAACACCTTCAGTGTTGCCAGCAGTGTTGCCAACACAAGCTGCAACATCTTCAGTACCACATTCTTCACCAACTGTTCATGCTCGATTTTCACAAACTAGTTTTTGTGCTTATTCTTCTCCCCCTTTTTGTGCAGAAAGGAACACATATCTCTCCCTCAAATGATAAAATACTTCAGTTCAACATTATGAACAAAAATAACACAATAAAATGAAGAAGAAACAAATGAAAAGTAGCTTAGAAAATCATTATAGAACTTCAATAAAGGAAATTTGGAGAAGATGAATGTTTTTTTTGTTTTGTTTTTTTTTATGAAGAATTTGTTTTTTTTTAAAAAAAATGAACGATACTCAAACTATCTGAAAATATCTTTTGATGTGAAAAACACTTGATGGACTTATGAAATTTACGGCAATATGTTAACCATATAAAACAGCCACTAAGTGTCGTAAATATCTCAGATTTCCAGATCTTAACTCCCCTATTTTTCAAGTCATTGACAACAAACACCAGTATATAGGAAAATGAGTAAGAAAGAGTAATCGCCACATATTTCCTCTGAAAATCAAATTAGAAATATACTCACTATTTATGCATGTCCTAATTATGCCTAAAAATATGCAAAATCTGAAAATAAAACGAAAAAAAAATATGCAAGCAAGCACACACAAAAAAAATGAAAAAAAATATCATAAGGTGTTCATAGAAGGTGTGGCCACATCTGGCTAAACACTTTTCAGATTTCATCAAATTCGAAAATTCATGGCCATACTCAGATTTACGATGAATTTTCCTTGCACAAATTCATACAATCTCAGTTTTTTTTTTTCGTATATTTTTTTTTGTGAAGACATTCGAAACTTCCTAGGTTTCAATTCCGGAATTTTTCATCGGAAACTCCTAGAGTGTTGTTGCATACTCATCTTTAAGTCGCCGTTTTACGTAAAAGACAAACATGGGGCACATGAATGCTTCTAGTTACTAAGCAACATCAAAAAGCGGAGTATAGTCTCGATTTGTCTCTTTTTTTTTTTTGGTACATGAAAGAAGGCTCTTATGTACTTTGTCATTGTTTCGTATGGATACTCAAGTGAGATTATCCAACTACTCCAATGACTTACAACAGGGGAGCCAAGCAAGAATGTACAAAAAGAAGGCAAGAATTATGTGCAAGTATTTGAAGTATATTCAATCCGATTTTTGGCCATAAAAATAAATCTGAATCCAACTGAAAAAGTTTCACAAATGGCACACATAATATGAAATCCTTGAAGATATTATGCCAAAAAAAATGCAAGATGCCTAAAAAATCCTAAAAATGCAAAATAGGAACAGGTGTTACAACAAGTGTCGTATCACCTGAGACAACACACACAGTCAAATCACACATAGACGAAGAGATTTCCAAAAATAGGAAAATCTCTCAAAATCCAACGATTTAGTGAGAATATCTGCTAATTGATTTTCAGTGGCAACATGATCAATGCGAATCAAATCTTTTTCAACCAAATCCTGTATAAAATGATGTTGAATATCAATGGTTTTAGTATGGGAGTGTTGAACTAGATTTCTAGGGATATGTATTACACTTAGGTTGTCACAATACATGATTAATATATCACTAGAAATACCATAATCATCAAGAAGATTTCGCATCCATAATAGCCGCTCATAAAAAGAATCAACAGACATAAACACACTTTCGACACTGTAACAAGACACCACATAAAAACCACCAAAAATACTTTTCTTATCATCGAATTCCCCTACACAATCAGAACCACAAAACAAAACATCAGGGAGACTAACAATAAGATAAAGTAAGCTTTCAATCATGTTTCTGTGAGAAATACATTCGACATCACTAGACTTGCACAATTCATTCAAGTTATTCCTGTATTTTAAATCTTATCATTCTAGGTCTGGTTCATAGTCCAAAAGACACCAGATTCGATGCATTCGACACTCATTTTGTAACCCATCAAGTTATTCCTTTTCATTCTTATAAAATCTTTTAAAAACATGTGGGGAATTGTTGTATTTAAAGAGTGTAAAAGATTTTCAGATTTGTTTTGCTACTTTAATATTAACTTTATGAAAACTTATCTTAGTTTGACCATTTTAAATCTTATCTAAAATTCTAAGAATGCCGTTCCTATTAATCAGCAAGTGGGAAGACTATTCTTGTTTATTCAAAGTTTGTTCCTACTTTTCTAAAAAGCTGAAAATTGCAATTCCTTATCTTCAAAATTTGTGAGCGTGTGCGGTTCAAATTTCGATTCCTATTCTTTTGCCTCATTCAAACGTGGTTTTAATTCCTTTTTACAAAAACAATTCTTCCTATTTTCATGGGTGTTAGCCGTTGGCGATGGCTTTATATATAGCCCTCACTTGGTCGATTAGAGACACAAGAAAAAGAAGAAAACCATCGTCCTCCTCTGCCATTTTTTTCTGCAACTTAATAACTTGTTGGGTTACTAGATAATCACCGCCATTTTACTTACCTGTTGAATCCTGGGGGAATTACCAAAATAAATTCCTTAAGGACAAGTGCATTCCGAGCACGCCTCAAGTTTTCTTTTCGAGTTTACAAAATCGATTTCTCCATTTAAAAACAGAGCACGCAGATTTCATAGAGCACGCAAATTTATTTTTCGCAATAAAAATTTGTTACGCTCCAATTTTCGGTTTCTTGTTTTTCGGACCTCTGTTTGAAAAATCTACTACAATCTTAAGGAATTTATGGAGTTCGAAAACACTACCCCGCTCAAATCGACGCCTCGGCCTCTCTACTACCAACGTTGCTACAACAACTCGTCCCGGACCAATGTCACCAACGTTGCCGCAACAAATGTCACGCCTTTCCCACCTCTGCTTTGTTAATATTCCAAAGACCAATGCCTTCACATCCTTCAACCTTCTCATATGCCAAACCTTTTACGAGATATCTCGAAAATAGAAATGTTCGGTGGACAAAATTATCGGCGTTGGCATGAACAATTTCTTCTATTCTTGATATGCACGGAGTAGCATTCGCTTTAACTCATAAAAGGCACGAACTGTCACGATCCGAAAGAGTGGATATGTGGACATATGCCAATAAGGTTTGCGGGCACCGATCATTAGCACTCTGGCTAATGATTTGTTCGATGTGTCTTTGTTCTTATAAAGCAAATGAAATTTGGGAATCTTTATATCTCAAATATATCGTTGAAGATCTTTGGAAAACAAAAGTTCGTAATTGGGAACTATTATCGAGATGACGGATGATAAGGATATCAAGATACAAATCAACGAGTATCACAAATCGCTGGAGGATCTCGAAAGTTTGAAAAGATTACACTCGCAAAGAAAGAGTTTGTTCTTTGGGATTTTGATCGAGAAGCTACCAAACTTGGAATGACTACAAACAACAACTCAAGCATAAGCACAAACAATTATCACTTGCGGACCGATAACACATATCATCATCGAGGACACAAACCGGAGGGAACTCAAAGCTACAAAGGCGAAGGAGATAGCTTCAAAGGCAAATATAGTGCAAGGTAAGCCTTCTTCTAAGCTTTGTTAAGAAATATCAACCGATAACAAGCCTAAAGTGAATAACCCCAATACTTTCAAGAAAAAAAAAAGAAATCTGTTATGTTTGTGGAAAGCCAGGTCACCATGCACCGCAATGTAAATAAAGAAAGAAACCTACAAATTCCCCAAAGCCAAATGTGAATTTGGTTGAAGGGGATGATGTAGTTGCGGCGGTACTTAGTCAAATTAATCTTGTGGCAAGTGTGAAAGAATGGGTGGTAGACTCTGGGGCTACCAGGCACATATGTGCAAATAAAGAGGCTTTTGCATCCTACAATCTTGTGGGAGATGGAGAAGAACATGTGTATCTCGGGGATTCTCGTGCTGCACAAGTTCTTGGCAAAGGCAAAGTTCTGTTGAAACTCACATCTAGCAAGAGAGCTTGGCTCTTAATGAAGTTCTGTAAAAATTTGTTCTGCTCCAATTTTCGATTTACTGTTTTCGGACCTCTGTTTCGAAAAATCTACTACAATAACATCTATTAAAAAGTTTAAAAGATGATAACTAGCCAAAAAGTGCTAAAAGTTTTAGTACAAGAGCTTTTACGATGAAGAATGATAGTAGTTTGTAAGTTTTATCAAGACAATATGCATCCGAATTCTGGTTGATTCTTAGGAATACCGAGAAGTTTAGAAAAACCAAAGAAAACTCTCTTTTACAATCATAAAAGGTTCGAAACAGAAACAAAATAAAAGAGAATCAGACGACATAAAAATCTAATTGATGTAAATAATACATATTCCTTTTCTTGCGTTTTTGCACAAACTACTTAATTTTTAGATGGTTTTTCTTTTAATTTTTCGTCTAACCCACACTAATTTCGTGTATCGGCCATCCCGATTTTTTTTTCCTTTTTTTTTTTTCGCCATTGTGCACAATGACCAGGTTCGGCTATGGGAACATGTGCTTATGACATTTACTGCTTCGGAAAGGTTTTGCTGGAGCTGGTTACAGGCAAGCTAGGCATAAGTTCTTACCCAGATGCCACCGTGAACAAAACCTTGGAAGCAATTATGCCTTACATTAGTGTATATGACAAAGAACTCACAACAAAAATTATGGACCCATCATTAGTTAAAGATGAGGGTGTCGTGGAGGAAGTATGGGCCATGGCAATTGTGGCCAAGGCTTGCTTTAATACCAGTCCAACTAGGCTGCCCAAATGAGATACATTCTAAAAAGCTTTGGAAAATCCTCTCAGATTGGTAAGGGAAGGATAGTTTTTTTTTTTAGCCAAAACAAGACCGGGGTGGGGATTGGCGTGATCCCTATCTGTAGATCAAATCATAAAAAGACCGTACAATGTCAATGTCATGTCCGTAAGCGAAGGATAGGTTGATGTTCGATGATTCCTTATGTGGAATCTGATTTTCTTTTTTTTTTTTTTGTCTTGCGATTAAGAACAATTTCCCATGGTATAAACTTTTGAAATTGTTGCACCTAAATTTATAATTTATATATTTACCCCTTGACCTTTATGATTATTTTATTTTTGATCTCTCAAGATGATATGATAGCCTATGTTTATCGATGAAGTTTACTACTATTTGTATATTAACTAACGATGAGGAGATTAAAGAGAAAATAGATCTGAATTAACTAGAGGTGTAATAACTACAAGCAATCCATTAACAATGAGGGTTAAAATTGAAAACTATTGGTTAAGTGCAACAATTTGTGAAACTAAGATAGTACAATAAAATAATTCGAAATTAAGTAGACAAAATAAAAAAGCACGCATAGTTTGAGGGCAATTTAAAATTACCTTTTTACTTATTTGTTTTTGATTAGGGCGGAGGAGAGAGGTTGTGTGAGTCAAACCTCAAAAGTCAAACCCCACATATGTGTTTGAGGTCTTACTCTTTTTTTTTTTTTGTCGAACGATAGAATTTTATTATAACAACTCAAAAACTAAAATTACAACTACAATCGTAGCCAACTAAGCTAAGAAGAGTCGACAAGACTAACTAAGAGCCAAGCGGGGAATTGATAAAACCAATTGATTCACACACTAAAAACTACCCACCCCAAACTAACCACTCCACGGAGACTTTCAAAGACTCCTTAAAGGAGATCAGTAACACACCAAAAGAACTAAACTCGGGCACGAGCAACCACTACATACTTTGCAACGAGAAAAACCGATCCGCCATGAGTTTCCCAAATCAACCGAGAAAAGAAAACACAAACAAAATAAGAAAACAACAATATACTAACCAACTAGAGAAAAAAAAAAAAAAAAATTGTCTCTCCCTCTCCCAAATCTCTTCGCAGCCCCATCGTCTTCTTTTCGCTCCGAGACACCTCCGTGAAGCTCCGACTCGCGCTTTCGCGCTGGACCAAAAATTCCGCCACCTTCATGCTCTGGGGGCATCATTTGAGATCCCTCCAATAAAAACATGGAGGGGAGGGGGAAGGAAGGGGAGGAGGGGGAGAGGGGAGCGGGCGACTGTAAAAGGGAGAGGGAGGGGGGAATATGCTAGTTTTTTTTGGGGGGGTTTAGAGAGAAGGGGGAGAGAAAAAGGGTTTAGAGAGAGAAGGGGATAAAGATAAGATTGAGTTTTCGAGGGTCTTACTCTTAGCTTAGCTTTTTTTGTAATTTTCAAAAAATCTTTGAGGTTTTTTATGATTAGCCATAATCGCAGGGTCTTTTTTGTAATTATCCCTAAATTAAATGATAGTTCTGGATTGAAGATAGGCGAGTACACGATCACTAATTTTCAGACTAGTCGGTCCAGCTCCAGCCGCCTCCAGGCCTTCATTTTTTTCCCCTTTCTTTTTGTGCATTTTAGAAGAATTCCTTCCAGGTTTCAGTATTAATTAAATCTGACGTGACAACATGTCGAGAAACTACGATAACTGGGAGAGGCTTGTAAACGCCACTCTCCTGAGAGAAGAACTCCGGCGGATCGGCCGTGAAGACTCGTTATCGAGCTTTTCTTCTTCTTCTTCTTCTTCTTCTTCTTCTTCTTCTTCTTCTTCTTCTTCTTCCTCTGTATTTTCAGCTTGGAGTAGTTTCAGCGAATCCGATCCACCGCTCCTCAACTCCTCCTCGACAAATTTGGGGATATCATTTTCCTATCGCCAGATCGCCCTGGCCACTAATAATTTCAGCAATGAGAACCTGATCAAACGGGGCCAATCTGGCGATCTCTTCACGGGCGAATTGTTCGGGCTCGGGCTCGGGCCTGTTGTCGTAAAGAGAAATCCTGAGGCCTTCTCCATTGAGCTGGATTTTTTCTCCAGGATTTCTCATCATTCCAGATTTGTTCCTCTGTTGGGACACTGCTTTGACGCTGCTGACATGGAGGAATTTCTGGTCTACGAATACTTGCCGGAAAAGGATTTATCGAATCGTAGCTTGCAATCGCTGGATTGGATTACGAGAATGAAAATTGCAAGAGGAGTTGCAGAAGGTCTAGCATTTCTGCATCATGATTGTGATCCACCTCTTGTCCACAGGTATTACCTATGTGCAGATAAGGCTGAATTGATAGATTTTTAGCCGAGTATTTCAAATCCATAATAACAAATTCATTGAGCTTGTTTGAATAAGCACGCCATATACATATATTTTCGTTGACAATAGATTGTGTAAGTTTCTATCTGATTTAACAATTTACAGAGCATACCAAAAGTCACATTGGGTAGCTTGAGTTCATGGTTACTTTTGTACTTAATGGATGACATTAAATTGAACACATGTTAAGCTTGACGGGACGACCTCCAATCAAGGTCTTCCGAGACTTGTCAGTTCGGGTCCTAAGTTAAAAAGAGCAAGAGTAGTAAAGTAACTAATATGAAAAATAAACTTAACTTTTTTGGAAAATGTACCCGACTATTTATGCACTCGAGATTTTCTATTCCAAATTGTGTATCCTCTCGTGTTCTAAATATCACCCATACACGCCAAGTGTATTGATGACATCATTATTTTACACTTGGCGTGTATTTAAGATACTTGGAATACGAGATGAAACACAGTTTGAAATAGAGGATCCTATCCGCTATTTATGGTCTACTCTATTATGTCCGTACACTTAGTGGCACATGACCTTATCTGTGGAATGATGTTGTCACTAATTGATGAACCGGATAAAGTGCGAGGATCTTACCTCTAGAAGTCTGTTTTACTGTATTCTCAAGGGTAAAGTGGTAAAATTACTTTATTGGTTTAACAGTATGTTAATTTTTTTTTCCCTTTTTGAGTTGTTATGGTGAATTTCAAATCTATCTTAGATGGAATTAAACTGTTCACCCAAATCCTCTCATCAAATCCAAATCCAAATTCCTAAATCCAAATGCAACCTGATTTCTTTGTGTTGGTTTTTCATGCAAGGGACGTCTGGCCAGAAAGATACTTCGATCATAATTTTGAAGTTCGAACTTGGAAGCCTGAGTCGTCTCAGTCTTTGAATCTAGCATTCGAAAGGACAAATTTACATTTACCTGGTAACTGCAATTGATATCCATAGAGTACTTATTGTACCTATACCATTTATGCAATGTTTATTGACTCTTAATTTGCAATATTTGCACGTTTAATTAATTTGTCTAGAGAGATGCTATTCTAATATGTAAATTCTTGTTCATTTACACAGGAAATCTAAAAAGGCCACCTCGGCTGGTAAGCCCAATGCAACATGGGCTTATGACGTTTACTGTTTTGGAAAGGTTTTACTGGAGCTTTTAACTGGTAAACTGGGCATTAGTGACGAGTCGTTGGAAACAACATTAGGTTATATTGGTATATATGACAAGGAACCCGTCACAAACATTATGGACCCATCCTTAGTTAGCCCATTATTAATTAAAACTGAGGATCTCTTAGAGGAAGTGTGGGCCTTGGCAATCGTCGCTAAGTCTTGTCTTAACCCCAAGCCCAATAGGCGGCCCCAAATGCGATACATTCTTAAAGCTTTGGAAAATCCTCTCAAGGTGTACGGAAGAATGGTTGAATATTGTTGATGATACCTAATGGCCAGATTTAATTTTTTTTTCTTTTTCCAAAGTTCTTTTCTTGAAGTTAAAGAATTATTTTTGACAGATGGTGAAATTTGATATACTACATTTATGTGAATGATCACTGATAATATTTAAATTAATTCGAAAATTATTCATGAATTATTTATAAGTAGAATTTAATTATTTTATAAATAATAAAAATTAGAATATTAATAATATATAAATATACTAATTATTATTAAATAAGTATTTTATGTTATCTAAATTGTAATTAACTATAATAAATGCAAGTATAAATATAAATCACGTAAAAACATACTAATTGCTATTAAATAATTATTCCTTATTTATGCGATAGCTATAATTTATTAATATAAAATACTTTAAATTGATTTTCATATAATCTAAATATAAGTATATATGTGCAATTCATATAATAATAGTATCAAAATAAGTCTTATGCATACTTTCGAACAATTATATTATATTCATATTTCGCCCGTACATTGATGAGTTCGTATATTAATTATTTATGTGTCTTTTGCCTATTTGCATTCATACTTTTATAAAATATTTAAAACATACTCGTATGTATTAATGCCATTTTTTTTCAAATCGTATTTAACTATCTCTCTTGTATTTACTGAATGGCTCGTGAATGGCCCGATATTCAGGTTTTCTTATAACTCAATCATAATTTATAATAAGTAAGTCTTATGTGAGACCGTTTCACGGATTTAAATTCATGAGACGGATTCAATAAATTTTACAAATCAAAGCAAGTTAGATCAAAATTCAAATGTGTTACATAGCATGAGTTATTTATGGTCCGTCTCACGAAATTAAATCCGCGAGACCGTCTCATATGCCTTATATCTTTATGAACATAACAAAGCTATGACCATCTCATCTTCTCGATGATGATTACAATTTCTTTGAGTTTGTCAACGAGATAAGCATCCAACTAATATTGAAAAATAATTAGAAAATTTCCAGACAGATCTTTTAACAAACAACTCGTGAACCAACTCGGTTAGCGATTGATTATGTTCGTTTATTAAGCTTAATGAACATAAATGAACAAGGAAATTTATTCGTTTATGTTCATGAACTGTTCACGAATATGTTCATTTAGTGTTCGTTTGATGTTTGATAAATTCATTTTTTAGTTATTAAATATACATTTACTGCTCAATATTCATTACTTTATTATTATGAAAAATAAGCTTATTTAAATTTAATATTACGACCTATTTACATTTACAGTCATCATAATGTTCATTTATTTTGAGTTGAGTGTTCATAAACAAGGTGTATTTAACTTTTTTATACACATGTTCATATAGTTGTTCATGAATAATTAATGAGTATGTTCGTGACCCGTTCATGAAAGTTCGTGAACATGTTCGATTATTAAACAAACGAACACAAACAACCTTTTAAAATAAACGAACGAATACGAACAACTCTCGTTCGTTCAGGCTCGCTTCGTTTACAGCCCTAATTACATGCTCAAAAGTTAAACCAAGTTGTTAATATAATAGGCTCGACTACTTTGACATTCCAGTGGCTTCAATAAAAGAATACCCATTTTGAAGTCATATTCTTCCACAGAGTTCCTCCACGAAGCTCTAGGGCAAAGACAGTGGGGGTCTTCAGGGATGGGGTTCATCCTTTTTATATCCTTCCACAGAGTTGAGAATCTGCCCATTTTGTTTTAGATCAATTAATCGTATTTCAAAATTGATTTAATTAAAAATCTAAAAAAATAATTTCCTAATGATATGAAACTTCAATTTTTAAAATCCTTGTCTAAAGTTGTTATCAAGTTAAAATGTAAAACGATAGTCATGGATTTAAGATGGGGAACTACAATACCTTCATTTTTCGTTCAACTTTAATTTTCAAGAAGTCTGTTCAGGCCACTGTTATAAAAATTTTCCACCTAAACGCTAGGCATCAATCTGCCACCTACTTACACCTAACGCCTTTTAGAATACTGTTCATGCATTTTTTCTTCTATTTTTGTTCTTTTTGTCCAGGATTAAATCTCTTCCAAGATTTGTTCCTCTGTTGGGACACTGCTTTGACTATGGGCAGAACAAGCTTCTGGTTTACAGATACTTGCCTGAAAGGGATTTATCGAATTCATTCTATATCGATAAATCCGATCGTCCTGATGATAGCTTGGATAGCCTGGATTGGATTACGAGATTGAAAATTGCAATAGGAGTTGCAGAAGGTCTAACATATTTACACCATGAATGCAATCCGCCCCTTGTCCCACGGGTATTATTAATTATCCATCGAGCAAGTCTCTTGTGAGACGGTCTCACGGATCTAAATCCGTGAGACGGACCTCCTAAGGGCTCCGTCTTGAGAACATGGACCATGAAAATAAATTTAAAAATAATAATGAACCATGAAAAAACAAAAATAAACCCCAAAAACATTAACCATGAAGAATAAACCCGAAAAACAAAAATAAACCCGAAAAACAAAAATAAACCCAAAAAATAAAAAATAAACCCTAAAAAAAACTAAAAATCCTAAAAACCCAAATCAATTAAAAATAAACCCAGGAAACAAAATAAACCCTAAAAAAACAAATATAAACCCTAAGAAAAATAAAATCTGAAAAAAAAAACCTTTAAAACTTTGTGTAAGGGCTCCGTCTCACGGGTCTACATCCATGAGACCGTCTCACGCAAGTTTTTGCCTTATCCATATTCATCTTTGTTTCACATTTTGTCATTCTGTTAATATCTAGGGGATGACAATTTTCCTGTTGGAGGATCAGATACCCGACTCGATGAGGAGGGCATGGAGGATTTTTTAGGGAATTTTCATGAATGCCTTTCTAAAAGACTCATATACTTTTAAGGTCTTACTTATTCAAAAAGAATATCTATGGTCATTTTATTATATAAATATCTAAAATACCCTGGTCTTTTAAACTATAGGGTCGTTAGTTATTGAAACGACCGGTCCTGGTAGTTTAAACTATAGGCATGGTCATTCGAACTACCAAATCTGTAGTTTAATCTACAAATCTGGTAGGTCGAACGGCCATTCTTATAGTTTAAACAAACACTCCTAGAAACATACATGTACATTACACATACACAACCAGAAACACACACTTTAAAAATCACACACGCATAGAAAAACGGAGAAGAGAAGATAGAACATACGATATATAGAGACTTTTTAAATTGGAGGAAATTGTTGGATTTGACAAGGAACGAAAAATTTGTGCATTTTGAAAAGAGAATTGAAGGGGTATTTGAGGAAGTTTAAAGAAAATTAAAGTGAAAGCAAAAAATTGATTAGGACAAAAAACTCACAAAACAAAAAATAATTTAAGGATATCCGAAATTGGTTTTCCTTCCGTGGGTTTGGTCGGAAATCTGGACAAGTAGATTTTTCTGGAAAATTTTCCAATGGCTGGAAACAAGTACTGAAATCGAGAGTTTTTTAAAAGTTATGGTTTTTTTTTACAAATTGCGATTGTTTTTGCCATCTGGCATCTGTTATAGCTACATGACTAAATTTGCAATTTACCCGTACTTTGCCATTGTGTAATATCTATTCACTGTTCTTGTTTCTGATTCAATATTTTGTTTGTGTTGATTCTGCTTGCAAGGGATGTACAAGCCAGTAGCATACTTGATCATTATTTCGAAGTTCGGCTTGGAAGCCTGCATAAGATCTCTGCTCAAGTCAATGAGATTTCACCATGTAAACATATACATGTAAAACTCAAATAAATCACCCTTGATGAATAACTCATTTTTCTCCTTTAAAAATAATTGTCAGCATAATTGCACAATGGTAGCTGAGGAAGTGATTAAAAATTGCCAAGAACAGCAGCAGTTCATGATTCTGTGTAGGCATCAATGGCCTTATAGTCAGTTCCCACAGCCCTTACCAGCTCGAAAGGATTTTCCAACGCTTTCAGAATATGCGTCATTAGGGGCCGTTTTTTAGGCTCGGGATCAAGGCAAGACTTGGCAACAACGGCCATGCTCCACACTTCCTCCAGGAGATCCACGTCTATAATTAGATTTGGATCCACAATTTCCGTGACAATTGCCCTGCCGTTTATACTTATATGAGGTAGTATTGTTGTTTCAAGCCACTCGTTTGTCTTGGCATTATTAGCCGGTGCACTTATGCCCAACTTGCCTGTCACTAGCTCGAGCAAAACTTTTCCGAAACAATGGACGTCGTTGCCGCGTGTTGCTTCTGGTGTACCTGCTCATTTTGACAGTGGGAAATGAATTTTTACAAAAGTATAACTGATAGAACAATTGATGCATTCATTGTAATTGAGAGAGAATTTGTGTTTCTTACAAATGAAGAGAGAAAAGACAACTACACAAATGAGGATGAAGACTCCTCTAAATAGTGCTAGGTTACAAATTATTAAAAGACTAAACTACCCTTAACAATACAAATAAATAACAATAATAACATAACATTAAATTACTCTAACAATAACCAAGTCTATATTCTTGCATATAGTTAGCTAATGGTGTATTAATATCATATCTCAAGAACTTTACAAGCAACGTCACTCTCATTATATTATGGTTTAATAAATAACATAGATTCAGGCTTCGAGAGTAATTAAGTGGAACCAAATTCAGGCATCATAAATCATGATTATATATAGCTAATGATTGGATAAATTTGTGTTGCCTGTGAGTGATCCAAAAAAACAACAACTATTGTCAAAAGCTGTGTTGTAGATATGAGAAAACACGGTACATAGAATTATGGGATAATTACAAAAACACTCCTGAGGTTTGGAGGAGATTTTTGAAAATTACAAAAAAAACCTTGAGATTTGATTCCGTCTTACATTTTCCCCCTTCATAAACAAAAAAAACATATCAAAAATCCCCTGATATTTATAAAAATACTACAGTTACACCCTTAAGTTTAACATATAATCAAACGTGATGGTTTTTTTTTGTAATTAGCCCAAACCTCAGGGGTGTTTTTGTAATTATCCCTAGAATTATTCTTCAAGAAATTGCACATACCCATAGTGTGTTTATCAGATTCCCTGCAGGCAAGAACAACAAACTGTGCCAATCAGAAGCTTAGAAGAAATAAAACGCAAAGAAAGTTTTTAGTTGCACAAATAACTTCCTGTTACAGGCTAAATGTTGCGAGAATATGAATTCAATCATTGGTAAAGACAATAACCTGAAAACCCAGTCGCCAAAATAGCGAGTGCTGCTTACTTGAGCACCAGACTGGTTCAGACTCCCTAACCTCACTTCAAAATTATCATCAAGCAGTATGCTGCTGGCTTGCACATCCCTTGTAAAAAAAATCACAAGAAATTATTAGTAATACCGGAAAATCTAAGGAAATGAATAAACATTTTCTCATACAAATTTGATTGCACAGAAATCAATTTCCGAAAAACTGACTGCTTAAAATTTTGGGTTAATTACAAAAGACCCCCAAAGATTTGGGTTAATTACAAAAACAAAACAAAACAAAAAAAAAACAGAGATGTTTCAAAATTTAAAAAAATACCCTCATGTTTGATTTTGTCTGAAATTTGAGGGGACAATTGTAATACTTTTATAAATGTCACATGAAGGGGAAAATGTAAGATATAACAAACCTCAAAAGATTATTTGTAATTTTCAATAACCTCTGGGTATTTTTGTAATTAGTCCAAACCTCAGTTTTTTTTTGTACTTATCCTTAAATTTATTTCTAAGAAAGTCTTAAAATCCAATTAAGTTTTTTTGGTTTAATTGCAATTTTGGTCCTGTAAGTATAAAAGGGTAGCTGATTTAGTCCTGTAAGTATCTTATGTAGCAATATTGGTCCTGTAACTCCAAATGAGTGGCATATTTGGTCCAGTAGGTTTCCTATATCGCAAATTTGCTCCGTAAATTTTAATTAACTAGTAAGAAACACGTGCGTCGCACGTGATACACATGACTTTACTTAAATAATTATATTATTTAATAATTTTATTAATTAATATTTAAATATTACAAAGTATTTAATATATTTTTCTTTACTTTAATTATAGATCGAAATGAATTGTTGAATAATTATTTTCAAAAACTCAATCCAACAAAAAATCTAAAATTAGTTTAACAACAACATAAGTTCTATATTAGCTTACAATGACATTCATCAATATTTTATTTCATTTTTATGGCTAGAAAAGTATTTTCTTCTTAATTAATCTTTGAATTATTTTAGCATTGGATGCATTTCACATAATAAGACAAGCAATTTAGCTTATAATTCACAAGTTATCGAATTAATTAAAAAAAGTAATTAATTAACTTTTATACCAAAAATCCAAAGATAATGTCATCATTTTATATTTTATGTTATGCAATTCAAAAAAATAAAATAAAGGTTAATCAAATTCTTATACTTCTTGTGCTTACTTCTTTTATTTTCTCCCAGTTCTTTGATTCAAAAATTAAAAACAAAATTACAATATAATATATATGTAAAAAAAAAAAAACTTGTTCCATATATTATTTTAATTCTAGTAACAAAGTCAATATTTTATCATAATACTTAAACTTAAAGTTTGCAGTCTTCATGTTTCCTATGTCTTAGAAATAATAAACATTAGCCTAATATAAAAGTTAATCCATTATTTTCATCGAGAGTCATGTATTAAATAAAACTATTAAAAGTGATAAGTCGAAATCTAAGTTTTGAAACTCTATTCAAATGCACACAGAATAACTTCACTTAACAAATAATAAAACCAAAGATAAACTTATGAAAGAATAATAAACTAACAATTTTCATGTGTCAGTCTTTAATAATCAAATATAATACTAATTAATTTTTATGTTTGAAAATTATTGCAAACACTTAAGGTTTTAAAAGTTGTATAATAAACTAAAAACTAATTTAGTTTTTTTAAATTTCATAAGATTTTAGAAAGATACGTTATGCAATTAGAGTTTGTATTTGCAATTGAATTTGGCTCTTTTGGCCAATATTAAAATTTACATAGTTAGTGAATTTTATAAGACGTATAGTCAAGAAAATAGCAATTATAGTATACTAAAACTAATCTATATTGGTTTGAAGAAAATGTACATTTAAAATTGATCTCTTTTAATCTCGTTTACAAAATCATATTATTTATTATAAAATATAATTGTCAATCCATTTGTAGTGTCTTTATTGCAAAAAAAGGTATATAGTACTTTAATCATTATTTGAAGTTTTTATTGAATTTTTGATCAAATAAGAAAATAGTTGCCAAAAGTTTAGATATCAAGTTGTAAAAAACCCCTTTAACTATTCTCTTATGCCTTCTTATGCCCAGGAAAATTCATATTACTTAGCACTAATCATGGTCACTTCACTCTAATTTATTTTTGTATGGTTTAACACAGTAAATTTGATACATAAAGAGTATTTTGAATATTATACTGGCACCTGAATTAACATGTAATTTAAGAATAATATTAAACTTTGACATAGATATCAAATTATTTCATATTAAATAAGTTTATTTCATTTATTTATTTTAATACAAGTTCACATACATACAGTGACTTTCCATTTCTGATTTTAGTTTCAAATTTTTTCATAATATTTTATTTTGTAAAAATAAGAATAATTTGTACCAAATTTTATAATAATTGTTTTTGTTCTTGAATTTTTATAAGTCATAAAGGTGTACTTTTATAATGAACTGATATTTTACCCAAAATGACAAATTATACATATTATGAAAGTCATTTAATTTTTTTTAGAATTTCCAACTATGACACACGTATTTTTTTTAACTATTTACTTTTATTCTTTCAACTTTTTATAATTTATTTCATTTGGTTTAATCCTGAACTATCTATATATATGAAATTAACCCTTAAAATTATTTTGGTCTGTCTCAACTCATTAATGTCAAATATAACCATTTCTTTTAAAATATATTTTATTCTTAGTTTTCACTTTAATTTGTTGTAATTATTTAATTTACTTAGTTTTCACTTAGTTTATTATGGAATTTTTTCACAAAAAAAAAAAAAATACATATGGATTTTTTATTAATTTTTCCTTATGATTTTTATATAAATATATTTATACACAATTTTTAATCTTTTTTTGCACTTACTCTTTTATTTTATAGGAAATAAAATAATTAAAAGATTGAAATCATAACATATTCAAAAAAAAAATAGTAAATTAGAAACTAAAACTTATAATGTAAGATAAAAGTCATAATAACACATATAGTTAGAATTTAAAAGGTAAATTTTTTTGTTGCGACAAACTTGTTTTGGTTCTTATTCTCTCTTTTTTCATGTTAATCTCATTCCTTTTATTTTATAATTTTATTTTACTGATATGGCTAATTAAAACAAAATATGCTTGAGAATTAAATAAAATAAGAAACTCTATTTTTTCAATATTATTTTTTTAACAACCATAAATAAAATTAATTTTCAAAATAACATATTACTAATTGAGGGAGTTTTCCGACCATGGAGGAATTATGTATTTTCTCTACTTTTTGTTTAATATCAAAACCACTAAAATATTTTTATTTTATTCTTTCTTATCATGTCTATTGTAGTTTGATATGCTTCTTATAAATTATAGTCGACATATTTAATTATTGAAAAATTCAAAATAATATATGAAATATACAATTTTTCATCATACTAAACTTTAAACAATTAAAATTCACTTCTATAATGATATATATTTAGAACATATGGTTGACGATTTATTGAAACCAAATTTAATTTTAAAATATTTTATAAGAAATTTAAAGTATTCTTAGTGTTATGATTAAAAAATATATTTTCGGTTTTCTGAAAGAAAAAAATGGGTGTAAATGAATATTTTAGAAAAGTTTAAATAAATAACAAAAGTATAAGAAAACATATTTAAATTCTTAATTCTACATAGTGCTGAACTTTATACGGTTGAAAATTTCTCATGTGAAATCCTTATATATGCTTATGACATATGGTTAGAAAGCTCTCGAAATGTAGTTTAATATGAAACTAATATTATTTCAATATTCAGAATATTTTAAGAGTTATAGATGAAAGAATAATATTTTTGATGTGTAGAATATAAAAAGTCACTTCTCTTTTAATTGAACAAATAGAAACCAAATAAATATCAAATTACTTAGTTGCCCCTAAATTTTACCATGTCAAATGGATATTTTTGTCAAATAAAAAATTCTAAGAAACATTCACACTTTTAAGATAGTATAGATGTGCAATTATGGTCCAATAAGTTTAGGGTTCCGGGTGGGTTAGTCATATTTTGGTCCCGGGTGGGTTAGTCATATTTCATCATTCCAATACCAAAATTGCACAAAGTTCGAACTTATAAGACCAAAATTGTATAAAAATCAAAATTTACGGGATCAAAATTGCTATATAGCACACTTAGAGGACCAAATATGCCAATTTTGTATACATGCGCAACCAAAACTGATACACAATAATTACATGGCTAAATATGCCACTTTCTTATATTTACAGGACCAAAATTGCAATCAAGCCAGTTTTTTCTTATAATTGCACATAAACAAGTTACTTTTACAGATGAAATTGCAATAGATTACCCATGAACAAGAGGAGGATGACATTCATCGTGTAGATAAGCCAGCCCCTCTGCAGCTCCGATTGCGATCTTCATCCGCGTAATCTAGTCGAGGGACATCAATTCATCCTCATCGGCATTCTTCTTAAACAGAGAACTCGATAAATCTCCATTAGGCATATACTTGTAAACCAGAAACTTCTCATTGTCTTTCTCCAGGCAATGTCTCAAGTAAGCGAAGAATTTCACTTGCCAAACCTTGGTGAAGAAATCCAATTCGTACAAGTAAGCTTCACGATTACTCACCAAGCTCAGATCAATTCTTTTGACGACTACGACGCTTGAACCTGGCCCCAAAATTTTGTTATCTCTGGTGAATAACAGAGAGTAATCGGGCAAATCTCCACGAAAAAGGTCCCCAGAGCTACCTCTCTGAATCAATTTTATCTTGCTGAAACTGGCAATGGCCTGGAGTAGATGCTGGTAACTGAATTTGTATCCGAGTTTATGGAAATTAAGGGACGCCTCGGAGAGAGGATCATTGAAGCGAAAACTGCCGGCGGACTCGGAGGTGGCGAAGGAGTCGAGGCGGCCGAGATGGCGGAGCTTTTCTCTTAGCAGCATAGCGTCGACGAGCCGCTCCCAGTTGTCATATATCGCGGACATTTCAATATCAAAAGCTGTTCCTCCATTATTAGAAGTTTTTATACATTTTTTTTTGAATAAATTCGGAATATATAAAAATAAAAGAGTAAAATGCTGTTTACAAAGCCAAACAGCTAGCAATAACGAGAAACAAGAGAAAATCAGACAAAAAAGATGAAATCAAGTCACATGCCGACCTGATAGCCAAAAAGGGGCCTCATTAAAACATACCAAGGTAAAACCCACTCTTGTGGGAAAAACCCTTGGTAGGAAAAAGAGTACCCCAGAAAGAAGAAAAGGCAAAACAAATCGCAAAAAATATCTGCTCTATAGCCCAAAGCGATGCGAAACATCAACAAAAAGGAACCCTCCCTACTAATGTCTGAGGTGATAAAGTAAAGTGCAATCCGCAGCGATAACCTCCTTGAGAAAATCTGGCGCCGTATCCCACCATGTATTACCAACCGCATACGCCTGCTTAGAAAGGGTGTCAGCCGCTCGATTAGCCTCCCGATAAACATGAGACGCCCGGAAATGAACGAGACGAAGACGGCGAAATAATAGAATAAGTCTGCCATTGATGACCCAAGGAACCTGCATAGAAAATGTAGAGAATATCGAAACCACATAAGAAGAGTCAGACTCTAACCAAATAAAATCCCATCCTTTATCCAATGCGATTTCGCAAGCAGTGATAGCCCCTTGTAACTCTGCCAGAAAGGCGAAACCCTGACCAAGCCAGACAGTGAAGCAGCCAACCACAAAGCCATGGCAATTCCGAAAGACACCACCACAAGCAGAGTCTCCTGGCGACCCCATTGCACTCCCATCAGTATTAACTTTAATCCAACCAAACGGAGGGAGACTCCAACGCATGAGAATAGGGTAATTATTACGTCTACAATGGCCAGGGATGGCTAGTTTGCTCAAAATAGAAAGATCCAGCGAATCATTATTCATGTAGCCGATAGGAGTACGACGAGATTCTCTAATGAACGAAAAAACTTGAGCCCGAACAGCCATAATCGAAATCTTGTAATCCTCAAAGATCGCTTTATTGCGACAAGTCCAGATGACCCAGATGAGAGTAATCAAAGTAAGTTTCCACAAAAAGAGGATTTGAGAGCTCTCCTTAACCTCCAAGCTCTGAATGATAACACCCCAAATGCCAGAAGAGAAATCCAAATGAACATTGAAGAGACCAGAAAAGAAATCCCAGTTGGGTCGCACCATCGGGCAATCCAAAAAACAATGATCCAAATCCTCCGAATGATGGAAACAAAAGTGACAAACTGCAGGCCCAATAGTCCCTCTGCTCTATAAATGACCCCACAATGGAAGCTTATTATAAATAAGGCGCCAAACAAGTAAGGAACGACGAGACGGGATACACGTGTGCCAAATCCATTTACCCCAACGAACAATGGGAAAATTCGTATGAATATGCCAGTAGGCTATACGAGATGAAACAGCGCCATGAACCGATTTAGACCAAATCCGAGAATCTTTCCCACCAACAACAGGCATGTCCAATATATCCATGACAATATCTTCACAATTCAAAATGAACAATGAAGTGAGATGCCAAGTGCCATAAAAAAGATAGTCGGAGACCTTTTGAGCCAAAATCCTGCGAAATCGACGAGGGATACCCAATTTATCTGCAATACTATACCCAAGCCAATTATCCCACCAGAACGAAATAGCGGAGCCATCTCCGATAATCCATCTAGAGTCAGTCTTGAGAGAAGAAATAAAGGGCGAAAACCCGTCCACAAAGAGGAACTAACCGGAGTGACCTTAGGCTCAAGATCGCCATCCAAGAATCGGCTACGAAGGAATCTAGCTGCTAGAGAATCCGTAGCCAAAATATCCCAAGTAAAACGCATCGGAAATGACACATTCATAGATGAAATAGAACGCAAACCCAAACCACCCTCCTCCGTAGGCGCACGCATTCGACTCCAAGAGACCGTAACAAGGCCTTTTTTCGTGATGTCCCCAAATCCCGTATAAAATTGCGAGCGGCCAGTCCCAAACGACGGATGAGCGTGGCCGCCATTTGTAGACCATCATAGAATGAACAATGAATCAAGATAATCGAATTTACCAAGCAAACCCGACCGGCCATGGCGAGAGAATGACCCTTCCGATTCATCAATTTGCTAATGATACGATCAATAATTGGCTCCAAATGAATCCGTCTTGGCACCCCCTTGAAAAGCGGAACACCCAAATAAGTAAAAGGCAGACTCCCCTCCCTCATCCGTATCGCACGAAGAATAGACCTCTTATGACGAACAAATTTGCCAAAATAGATGGTGGATTTATCACGATTAGCATACTGACCTGAAAGTTGCTCATAATCCAAGAGAATACGAGAGATAGTCGCATCATTATCAATGGAAGCTTGACAAAAAATGATCACATCATCAGCATACAATAAATGCGTAGGACAGGAGATACCATGACCAGCCCGAATACTAGAGATAACCCGAGATTGAACGTGTTGACTTATGAGGTTACTTAAAATCTCCTCCGCGATGCGAAAAAGAAGCGGGGACAACGGATCCCCTTGAGAACACCCAAAATAGCCAACCGGGGAGTCGTTGAGTAAAATCGTAAGTTTAGCGATCAAGAATGCTAAAAATCCAACCACAAAATTTGCTCGAAAAACCAAAGGCTCTCATAACGCCCAACAAAAATCCCAAGAGATGGTATCAAAAGCTTTGCGAATATCCACCTTGATGGCCATGTTGCCACCGTATGCCCGACGATCTAAACAATTAATGCATTCGAAAACAAAGAAAACACAATCATGAATACGACGGCCGCAATAAACCCAAATCGAACCGGCGAGATGATAGAGGTCGCCACCGGAGCTAACTCGCTAGAAAGGATTTTAGTAATAATCTTGAACAAAAATTACTAAGTACAACGGGTGAATCGATCGACTTTAATGACTCTGCTACCTTCTAATGAGCACCACAAAACTAGAGTTAATGCCAGGGGGACGACGCCCGTATCAAAGAAATTCTCAATGCCTTGAACCACATCCGACGAAACCAACTCCCAAGCAAACTAATAAAACTTACCGGGAGCCATCGGGTCCAGGAGCACTCGCAGATCCATCTCAAAACCGCTTGTTTAATCTCCTCGATGGAAGGGCGATTAATGAGACTCATGTTTTGATGAGGCGTAATCGATGGGTGAATGATAGAGAAATACGGGTCAACGACGTAGAAGTAGGAGAAAAGGAAGCGTGAACAAATTCTCATAAAATTGAACCACATGCTCGCAATAGCAACAGGTTCCTACAATTCTCCCCATCAATAACCAAGAAAGAAATATAATTCCCGCACTTACGAATTTTAGTCAAGCCGTCAAAAACGTAGTATTTCTGTCTCCATCCTTAAGCCAGTGTTCCGCTTCTGGCGCAACATATCATATTCCTTATGCAATAGCTCCGATAACAGCATTAGACTCCACCTCTTGGCAAAAATTCTCATCTAAATAACCATCTATGGCGATCGACTCTGAATGGCAAAGAATATCCGATAAAATGGACTCCTTTTGGTTTGAAAAATATTACCAAAGACTCAGAATTCAGTCTTTAAGACAAACTTTGAGACGCTTAAAGCTTACCAAGAATGCAACCCCAAGGGGAATTGGGACTAAATAGCGTATTCCACGACTCCCTAATCACAAAGAAATAGTCTCATCTAGAAACCACATATGTTGAAACCGAAAAGTATGCGCGGACGAGAAGGAGATGAATCTCACAAGTGATGGAAATGGGATGATGGTCGGACATAGTGCGAGAGGCAAAACATAGCAACGAACAATCTCCCATAAGTTCAAGAAACCCTCTCGACATAAGACCCTATCAATTTTAGATTCCACGTGATTCCCGTCAGATGCACGCTGGCCCTTTCCAAGTATACTTATGGCCGCAGGCGGGGATGTTTATCAACCGACAATCTTCGATAAAACGCGTAAATTCATGACACGAAGTCATATTTGGAACGTGCGAGCTACGCCTGTTCATGAGCACCTAACACAAAGATTAAAATCCCCGACCACTAGAAAATTAGAAACCCTAAGCCGAAAGATCACGCCAAAGTTCCTGCGGCGCGCCATACGAGGCATGACCATGAACAAATCCACTTGCAAGTTACCCACCGAAAGAGCGGCCCTCAACCAAAATAAATTGGTCACCATATGCAACACGGAGGTCAAGTGAAACGAGAGGAAACCAAAATCCAAATGTTACCAAGCATGCCCGACCTATGGTTGACAACGGATAAACCCATAGCCGTCCAATAAGAGGAGTGAATCGAAGAGATATTCGTTTTAGGTTCCACCAGACAAAGCCAATCTGGTTTGGTAATCAAGCAATGATTGTTTGATACATGTTTTTATCTTAATTTTGATGATTTTATTTTATCACCAAAACAATGTTTTTAAAGGTTGTCCAAATACTCCTAAATGATTTAAAATGATTTTAATATTTTCCGGAGTATTTTCTCAAAGTTTATTTTAGTCTAAATTGGACAACGCTTTTAATGATTTTACGTTATTGGGTTTTTACTCTCAAACGTTGTTTCTAAATGATTGTCCTAATACTTCCGACGGTTTAAAATGTTTTTACTAAATTTTCTGAGTATTTCTTGAGTTTTATTTTCGACAAAATTTGGACAATATTTCGCTCGTGGTCGACCTGGCCGCCTCTATAGGCAACCCGTGACCAAGATGTGTTGAAAACAAAAATGAGTCGGAAGAAAAAAAAAGAGAGCAGTCGACCGGCCGCTGGCAAGGCGTCGACCGGTCGGTCGGGCCGACCGGCCGCCTCGGGGTCGACCGCACTGCAAGTGTGTTTCAAACAACGTTTAATCCTTGCAAAATCCATGCAGGGGACCGGTTGGGGTGATGGTCGACCGGCCGAGGTAGACGCGACCGTGGCCGCCTGTGTTATTTTGTCAGCGATACTTTTTCCAACGCCTATTTTCGTGCGACCGTCCGCCTATGTTTTGACAAAGAAATTTCGACCGTTTGACAAACAGACAAACTTTCCTTAAATTGTGGGATTGATTTCTAAATGCTATATTCTTGTTTTTAATTGTATTTTTCTCAGATTTTCAATCCCCAAGAGAGCCTATACTTGATCAATCATCTCCTATAAATAGAGGAAGTTTTGGAGCAACCAATATAACATTTGAGATACAACACAACAAGATACACTTCAAGCAAACACTTGGTCTTTCATTGTCATTATTCTTGTTGTAAAATTGCCTAGCTTATCACTTTCACATCTTTGAGGTCTAGGCTATTCTTGATTACACTTGCACTCTATTGTATTATCAATTATCGAGTTGTAATCTTGAATTTGTGGTCGCCATTCAAACACAAGATATCCTTGTGAGTGTTCTTGTGGTAAGAACACACTTGAGTGAACTAGGTGTTAGGTGTGAGAAGATTGTGGTAATCTTCTTGTTGAGGTGTTGAAGAGTGTGGTGCTTCTTGAGGGTGAAGATTGTGGTAATCTTCACAAGGTGCCGTTGAAGGAAGATTGTGGTAATCTTCAAAGGAGATTGTGGTAATCTCCAAAGGTGGTGTTGAAGAAGAGTGTGGTGCTCTTCAAGGTGTTGTAAGTTGAATTTGTATTAATTTTGGTAATTAATAAAATTCTTTTTCTTTTCAAATCCATCCCTGATATACTTTGGGTGGTAGAGGATTAGGCCCTGGTGGGTTGAACCTCTTTAAATCGACGTGTGTTGTTTACATTCCGCACCTTATTATTGTGTTTGAGCATTCGGTTTGAAAAAGAGGGCGAAAACGAAAAGATGGAGATAATCTATTCACCCCCTCTGATTATCGTAGCCGCTTGGACTTACAAGTGGTATCGAGCCAAACTCTTTGGCAAGCTCGTTTCACATCGCGAGTGAAGAGAAACGATCAACGGCTACGAACGAAGCTCATCTATCCCAAGACTTCCACCACCAAGCCACCACTATTTGATTCCAAGAATTTTAATTTTTGGAAAGAAAGAATGGAATGCTATCTACAAGGTTGTCATGGGTTCGACATTTGGAACACCGTCATTAATGGAGAATCCATTCCGACGAAAGATTCACCATACACCTCAAAAGGCTTCAAAAAGCTCAATGATGAAGAAAAGAAAATCATCTCCTTAAACGGTAAGGCTTTAAATATTTTGTATTGTTCATTTACTAATTTAGAATATGAACATATTGTAGGAATAAAGTCGGCACATGAAGTATGGCAAATATTAGAAGCCATCTATGGAGTATTTGCAAATGAAAGGAGTCAAACAAAAGCATCTACTTCTCAAGATCATACAAGCTCAAATCTAAGGAATAAACCTCCTACAACTTCCAATTATAAAGAAGTTGAATATTGTTTTATGGGCATCAATGAAGAAAATGAGGTATGTCTTAAACCCTCTACTTCCTATGATATTGACATTCAAAATGATTATAGTGATTTACAAAATGATTATGATGAACTTCAAAATGAATTCCAAAGCTTACTTGTTAAATACAAAAATTTGAAAAAGGAATTCAATATTTTGAAAAATGATAAGGATAGTTTATTTACTTCCTATGAATCACTATCATGTGCTCACACCACCACACTTGACAAGGTTAGAAACCTTGAAAAAGAAAATAGTACTCTTGTTGAGAATATTGATTGCATGAAAAGGATTTATTAAAATCCAACTTGAGTACCAATGAAATGTCCAATATTGTTGATATTAATAATTGTGATAAAGAACTTGATCATAAGCTAAAATTGTTAATCATATGAAAAAGGATCAAGTCACTATGCATATTGGTCATTATGCTCCTAGAATTATTACATGCTTTTATTGCGGTAAAAAGGGCCATACTACTTATTCTTGTCGGGCTAGAAATAGCTCTAAATATTGTTGGAGACCTAAAAGTCTCAAAGCTAATCTTAAAGGACCTAAACACATGAGGGTACCACAAAATAATGTGTTATTAGGTACCCTAAAAGCAAAAATCGGAGAAAATTCATGCCACCAAGAAAACATCAAATGAACGTTTCATTTGATCAAAGAAAGGTACTACTCTCAACAAAGCCAATTTCCAAGAAGAGCGTATAATCAAAAATGGGAAGAAAACAATCCTTGAAATGGCAAAGATATCATCAACAAGATGATTTTCAAAGAAGAAAAACCATCAACCATGGGAAGGTAACAAACCTTGAAATGGAGTAATCAAGGCGAAGTCATCATCAACAAAGTGACTTCCAAATGGGAAGATATCATCATCAACAATGGGAAAGACACAACCCATGGAAACGGCGAAATTGGTAAACCGTATCTCCCCATTTGTATATGCATTTTATTTCTTTTAATTATATGCATGTTTTTAATTGTGAATTAATTGCAAAATGATTTTTCAAGTATTTATTTTTTAAATAGGTCTCTTATATATTTATGAGTTTCAATATCTTTAAAAGAGACCTTGCATGTTTTTCTAAAAACTCTTGAGCTTTTCATTAAACTTATATGGCTTATTATCTCTTATGAAATCTTATAGCATAAGCTCTTTTTTGTTATCTCATATTATTTGCCTACACTTGAATTTTCTATGAAAAGGTTGTCTAAGAATTGTGTAGGATACATATTTCATACTCATTGGCTTTTACGTCATCAAGGTTCTTAAACCATTGAGGTATGTCTACTCGTATTTTTCTTTAAACTCGATATTATGCACATATCTTTCAAGATATTTCATTTTGATCCCTTAAAGTGCCCCAAATTGAACTTGCAAATATTTTCTTTTAAAAAGGCACTACGTGTTTAGTCTCGATTTTATCATTTATATGGTTTCCCAAAACCCATATTTGTTGGATATAGTCCAAACTTATATTTTTGCAAAGTTTTAAAACTTTTGAGGTGAAAAATCGCATTTTGGAAAACTCTGGGAGAAAGAAAAATCACCTGGGACGGTCACAAAGCAGGGCGACCGCCGCCGCTCGCACCTCGACCGGCCGCACCCCACCTCGACCGGCGCCTGTGCTAATTTTTGCAACTTAAAACTCTCTGTCTTCAGTTCGTGAAACAGACTCAAAATCTCCCCAAAACCCTTGTTCAGCGATTTCTCCCCTTTTTCTTCAAAATCTTCAATTCTTCATCATTTTTCACGATTCTTGTTGCTAATCTTCTTATTTTCTCAAGAATCTTTCACATATGGCACCTCCAAAGAATTCCACCGGTCGAAATCCCATCTCCAAGCGTAGAAGGGACGGAGAGGGTTCGTCAAGAAATCGGCAAGCAAGAAGGTTTAACAAAGGGATATTCGAGCCGCTCAAAGAAACGTGGCTCAAGAAGGTGATGATGTTCAAAATCCCATTCTCTCTCGGGCCCAAATCACCGAGCTCCGCGAACAATTTCGCTCGAAAATTGCCGTTGGGCGAAAGGTAAAAATCTTTTGTTACTCAAGCTCCTAATTCCCGCAATGCTATTAATTTCATCAATAAGTATGCGGAATGGTACTATGAGGATACGGGGATGAAAGGTAAATCTATTGCGAGGACTAAAATGTGTCGTTTTAGTTCTTTTGCGAATGAGTATCCTACGATTAGAGGATTTTTTGAGGAGCAAGGTTGGATGTATTTATGGGAGCATGCTTATGTGTTGTATGATGATGATATTATCCAACATTTTTATGCTAATATGTGGGTGCAATATGATAATGATAGAAAGCCGATTGCCGTTAATTCACTTATAAAGGGTCGTCATTTTAGATGGACTCCCAATGATATTTGCACACGCTTTTACATGTTAGAGAAGGTGGTTGGGATTATTTCTCTTGCGGGACTTGGAATGATGAAATGTTGGGGGTATCAATGAAAGAAGTCAAAACGTATTTGGGAGTATGGCCTAAGTATTCTTTGTTGGCAATGACACTTGAGCATCGCATTTTATCGGTCATTGTCGCATATTGCATTTGTGGTAAGTCGGAAAGATGCCTAGCAATATGGATTACTTTTTGACTTATAAGATTGCTAGGAGGAACCACTTAACTTTGGTGCCATACTCATTCAATGTCTAATCGAGTCCATTACTCAAGGTAATAAGAAGTTGGTTATGGGAAATTGGATTTGTAAACTTCTTATTCAATCGACTTCCTTCGCCGGAGTTTAACTCGAAGTTTTTCAAAATGACTTCGACATTGACAATATCTCCCAAATAGTCACGATGCGCAAGAATATGGACATCCGACCAACCAAAATGGCAAGAGGAAGAGGTCAAGAGTCTCCGATCCTAATGACATCTTTGATGACGCCGGGGCCGCAAGATTGGTGGAAGAAGGCGAACCGAGCAATCCGGAGGGTAATACCGTGCTCAACCACCTAGAGGTATACTCAAGCCGAATTTGATGAGATGAGGGCTTTTCATGAGAGACGAGGTATGAGGCTTTGGAGCAAAAGACCTCTAAAATGCAAAAGTCTATCGGCAAGTTAAAGAAATTCATCAAGGACTTTATTCCCTGATCTTGCTTCTCCTGGATGAGGAATGATGTTACCCCACCCCTTTACTTTCTAGATTTTCATTAATGATGTTTTGTATTTTGATGAATTTTTGTAAAACTCATTTGTACTAATGATATTTGCTTGTTTTTCTTAAAAGGGTTAATATTGCAAGTTGATAATGACTTGTGGATGATCGTGATTTTTGATGGAGTATTTGATGGTAAAAATACTCTAAAGCATTGTTTGATCATTGGTATGAAGTACTTGATGGTAAAAGTGCTTCTTTTATTGCTTTGTTATGCTTAGTTGAATTTGTTGGGACTTTTGATACATGTATTGTTGAAAGCATGACTTATTACTTGATGGTTGCTCTAATTTCTGGCATTTGTAATGCCTTGATCATTCTTAGCTTATCTCAATTGGGTTGAACCCTTGAGAATCTACTTTGAGCTTCTTTATTGATGAACAATTTATTGCTTATGGTGCATATGATTGAGCTTTGAAATGAGGTTGATTGTGGATATGAAAATTTTTTTTTGGCTTGAACCATTTACAAAGGTTATATACAACCTCTTCTATTTTTCACACACACAAGGTGTTTGTTAAAATGTCGCGCTGAAAATTTCAACTTCTACATGATTCTCTCGCCTCCAAAAGTCTTCTATACTCTTTGAAATCATGTTTTGGGAAATAAAACGAGCGCATGAACTCTTCATGATATATTTCTCCCATTTTCCTTGGTTTTTTAAGCCAAAATTGCTCAATGGTTGATAAACCATTTCTTTAGGTGCACTTTAATATACTTCTATGATGTTTCTATCATCCTAACATTCTTTTTGATGATTCCAAAGGGGGAGAAACAGAAATTGCTCGTTAGCTCAAAGAAGCTAATTAAAGCTTGTCATAAAAGTTATAAGCTATGGCTCATAAAAGCCATAAGTTGTGATTTATTGTTAGTCCATTTGTTGCTTGATGGACCTATATTATTGTTTAATGTTGTTTTGTGACAGGGGGAGCTTATAAGCTCTTGAGCAAATTGTAAAAGCTTAAGTTTTTAGCTTATGGATAATTGCTTTTACATTATTCTTGATATGCTTGTTGATAGGGGGAGCTTGAGCTTATTTTTGAAAATATTTACTCCCTACTTGGTTGCTTTAATATTTTTGGAAATTTTGGTTGCTTCCAAACGGTCAAAAGCTTTACCGGAAAATCATTTCTAAAATTGCTCTTTAGTTTGGGATAAAATTGTTTTGGTTTGTAATCATCAAAAAGGGGGAGATTGTTTGATACATGTTTTTATCTTAATTTTGATGATTTTATTTTATCACCAAAACAATGTTTTTAAAGGTTGTCCAAATACTCCTAAATGATTTAAAATGATTTTAATATTTTCCGGAGTATTTTCTCAAAGTTTATTTTAGTCTAAATTGGACAACGCTTTTAATGATTTTACGTTATTGGTTTTTACTCTCAAACGTTGTTTCTAAATGATTGTCCTAATACTTCCGATCGGTTTAAAATGTTTTTACTAAATTTTCTGAGTATTTCTTGAGTTTTATTTTTCGACAAAATTTGGACAATATTTACGCCTCGTGGTCGACCTGGCCGCCCCATAGGCAACCCGCACCAAGATGTGTTCATAAACAAAAATGAGTCGGAAGAAAAAAAGCAGTCGACGGCCGCTCTCGGCGTCGACTCGGCCGGCCGACGGCCGCCTTCAGGGGTCGACCGCACTGCAAGTGTGTTTCAAACGAACGTTTAATCCTTGCAAAATCCATGAGGGGGACCGGTTGGGGTGATGGTCGACCGGCCGAGGTAGACGCGACCGGCCGCCTGTGTTATTTTGTTTGTACTTTTTTCCAACGTCTATTTCTCGTGCGACCGGCCGCCCATGTTTTTGACAAAGAATTTCTCGACCGCTTGACAAAGAGACAAACTTTCCTTAAATTGTGGGATTGATTTCTAACAACTATATTCTTGTTTTTAATTGTATTTTTCTCAGAGATTTTCAATCCCCAAGAGGAGCCTATACTTGATCAATCATCTCCTATAAATAGAGGAAGTTTTGGAGCAACCAATATAACATTTGAGATACAACACAACAAGATACACTTCAAGCAAACACTTGGTCTTTCATTGTCATTATTCTTGTTGTAAAATTGCCTAGCTTATCACTTTCACATCTTTGAGGTCTGTGCTATTCTTGATTACACTTGCACTCTATTGTATTATCAATTATCGAGTTGTAATCTTGAATTTGTGGTCGCCATTCAAACACAAGATATCCTTGTGAGTGTTCTTTGTGGTAAGAACACACTGGAGTGAACTAGGTGTTAGGTGTGAGAAGATTGTGGTAATCTTCTTGTTGAGGTGTTGAAAGAGTGTGGTGCTTTTCAAGGGTGAAGATTGTGGTAATCTTCACAAGGTGCCGTTGAAGGAAGATTGTGGTAATCTTCAAAGGAGATTGTGGTAATCTCCAAAGGTGGTGTTGAAGAAGAGTGTGGTGCTCTTCAAGGTGTTGTAAGTTGAATTTGTATTAATTTTGGTAATTAATAAAATTCTTTTTCTTTTCAAATCCATCCCTGATATACTCGGGGTGGTAGAGATTAGGCCCTGCAGTGGGTTGAACCTCTTTAAATCGACGCGTGTGTTGTTTACATTCCGCACCTTATTATCAGTGTTTGAGCATTCGGTTTGAAAAAGAGGGCGAAAACGAAAGATGGAGATAATCTATTCACCCCCTCTAGATTATCGTAGCCGCTTGGACTTACAATGATGTCGTAGCGCAGCTTTAGAGAGATCGTTAGAGATTCCTCTAACGTTCCAGTGAAGGATATTCATTGTTTACGAGAGAGCTCCTCAAGCGGAGCCATTTTAGTATGTCAGGGATTCCTCCTCAACTTCATCAACCCAAGACTTAGAAGCAACCATATCCATAATATTATGATTCTCAGATTTCCCTACAGGCACCCGAAGAGCAGGCCTAGAAGGGCCTTCTTTTCGAACCACAAATAGCTTTTGACGATTTTCTTGTAACTTTTTATCCGCTAATAAATCGACAAGTGCATCCTGATCCGGGTGTAAGAAATAATCGAGGTGTCCTGGACCTAATAGGATCCGGGCCGTCCACCTTCAACTAAAGCAACTTCCGTTGAAGGCGGATTAATTACCATAATAGCATCATTGTTCTTGCCACACACATCCTCTTTTGAAATCGAATCCATCATTCCCTACCCGCCTTCTATCGCTAAAATAGGCTATCCGGCGGACTATCATCTCCGAGAGCATGACATTTTCAATTTCCATATCCAAATTATCTCCATCCCGACTTTCAAGAAGGCAAAAACATTACTAGTATTCAAGAGGTGGAGGAATATCATGAGAAGGAGATTTCGATCTTTTGGGGGCAAAGAATATCAAGATCCCTCGCTTCGAAAGTTGCTCATCGACGAATTAAGAGCTTCGTGACTTGCCATGTGGCTTAGATTACGAGAACGGCCCGAGCTCTAAAAGGGAGTTGCTCGTTATTTATTTGTCGGATACTACCGTGGAGTGACCAATAAATTGACAATGACGGCAGAATTCCTAAGACGTTCATACCGAAAGAAAATAAATCCAGTGTGCCCTCAGACGATCAATTTTCATCTTCTCCGTAAGACTCATTCTTAAATCCACATCCACAAGAACACGTGCGAAATGACCCGGAGACCTGAAATATTGTTCTCATCAATTTTAATAAAGTAACCAATAGCTCTAGAATTCCCATAAGACCCTGGGGTGCCAATATTCCCAACCGAGACCAAAAATACGAACCCATACTTGAGCAACGGATGTGGTTGTGTTGTCGGATCGAAATCCGTGTCCATGGTCGCAAAACGAAATGTGCCTGGTGACAGAGAATAAAACATTTTTTCCACACAACATCCTTATCATTAAGATTAGAAAAATGTATGTTATAAAACCCTTTACCCAACGAAATAATACTAAAGAATCAATACGCCATAAAGACTCGCAATTTGTCGTAAAGATTCGAAATTGTCGTGGGCTTGCTACCCTTAGCATATAAGGTCCTACCAATCAAAGATTTTTCGCATAATTGACATCTAGATTCATATATCTCATCCTAATTTCTAAAGAAAAGATATTACCGCTTTTCTTGGGAATGAGCGGAGATGAAACCTTAACATTTGGCATGGGAATCTGAGAAGGCGAAGATTGTTTCAATATACCACTGTAAGAAGTAGTCGACTGAGCACCAGATATTTTGTTTGTCGTGGGAAGGGAAGCAGCAGTAGGAGAATACGCTGCAACCATGTCCAAAGTATTACGATCAAGAGACGTTGAGGGCATGGGATCGAACCGAGTAAATCAGGGATTTCCTGGACTCCATAATGAACCGGAGATGGAGGCCGGAAGAGGCATCGTCCTTTTCCGATCAATCAATCCATTACCACCCTTGTGGAATTTTATCAAACAGGTTTTGAGCACCTTTATGTTGAATTCTTCCCTTTGGAAAGATTTGGCAGTGAAAAAATGAGTGTGGAAACAGGGGCAGCAACCAACGTGAGCAGCAACGATCCAATGAAAAGTCCCGGAAGATTCCCTAACCCCAATGAAATTGCACCTTCGTTCCGCAGTGGAAGAACCACGAAATACGCACTCAAAATCTCGACAAAGACAACTCCGCGGTAAGAGAAACCGTAAGAATAGTGTTCTCCGTCGAAAACGCCACCTGCAGCAACCGCGGCCGGTGGTTTACTGGCCAGCGTGTACGATAAGGCGGGGATCGAGGTGGAGGCGATTACTGGACGCTTTTGGCGTCTGTGGCGGAGACTGGTTGAAGTTTTTATACATAGTAATGCTGAAATGATTGAACGGCGAAGAAAACAACTAACGCGGTCTGGGTATTATTTAATGAATGAAATGTGGCTTCTATTTATTTATGTTCAACTTCAATCCAATTTTCAACTCAGAACGCGTAGCACGTCAACTGCTTCTTAATTCAATTATTTCAAAGTCTTCGTTAACAAAATTAGGTACTGGAGGAAGCTTAATCAGAGAACAGCTAAACAATAGTTCTAAATATTAACAATTTTTCATTTTCGTTGAACTTTAGATCTGGAGAAGTATATGCAGTCCTGTTTTTGCTTTTTGGTTCATTTTTTAGGAATTCTAGGGTTTCAGTACTCTGACCTGACATGTCGAGAAACTACGACAACTGGGAGAGGCTGGTCAACGCCACTCTCCTCAGAGAAAAACTCCGGCGAATCGGCCGCGAAGATTCCTTATCAAGCTTTTCTTCTTCTTCTTCTTCTGAAAAGTCTTCCCACTTTTCAGATTTGAATAGTTTCATCGAATCCGATTCACTACTCCTCAACCCTTCATCAAATCTGGGGATATCATTTTCCTATCGCGAGATCGCACTGGTCACTAATATTTTCAGTGATGAAAACCTAATCAAACGGGGTCACTCTGGTGATATTTTCATGGGACAATTATTCGGGCTCGGGCCTGTTGTCGTAAAGAGAATTCGATTTCGGGGCGCCTCCATTGAGCTGGATTTTTTCTCCAGGATTTCTCATCATTCCAGATTTGTTCCTCTGTTGGGACACTGTTTGGATGCTGAGAAGGAGAAATTTCTGGTCTACGAATACTTGCCAGAAAGGGATTTGTCGAATCATAGCTTGCAATCGCTCGATTGGATTACGAGAATGAAAATTGCCAGAGGAGTTGCAGAAGCTCTAGTATATATGCATCATGATTGTAATCCACCTCTTGTCCACAGGTATTATTTTCCATATTCATCTGTGTTTTGCATCTTGCCATTCTGTTTGTTATCTATTCATTGCTAATTTTTTTGAGGTATAATTACAAAAGACCCCCTGAGGTTTGGGTTAATTACAGAAAAACCCAAAAATGTTACAAAATTACAAAATGCCCCATCGGGTTTGATTATGCCGGGTTAACCATAACATTTCTAGAAATATCACGGGGTTTTTGAAATTTTGTTGAAACACAACGGATAAAATGTAAGATAGAATCAAACCGTTTTTGTTTTTTTTAATTTTGAAACATGTCTGTTTTTTTTTTAATTAGCTTAAACCTCAAGGGTGTTTTTGTAATTATTCCTGGGATAATTATAAAAACTGCACTACAGTTTAGCCTAATTACAAAAAAAAAACAAAACTCTATTTATCTTTTAAAATTACAAATATCCCCTTAAACTTATATTTACCTGACAAATTACCACTCTCGAGGTGCAATTGTAAAATTGAAACAAATGTTAATGTGGTATTTGTAGATTTGAAAGCTAATTGTGTTTTTTTGTAATTAAGTTAAATTTTACGATAGTTTTTGCAATTAATATTTTTTCTGATTCAATTTTTTCTTTGATTCTTGGCAGGGATGTACAAGCCAGTAGCATAATTCTTGATCATAATTTTGAAGTTCGAACTTGGAAGCCCGAGTCGGTCCTCAGCTAAAGTCGTGGAACCCGAATTTCAGAAGGACAATGTTACATTTACCTGGTAACTACAATGAATTTCCGTATATTATTTACTTCCAAAAACTTGAACTTTGTACCAAGACCATTCTTGCGCATAACACTTAATTTGTGATTGCATTTTGGATATGCCAATGCCAAGAGAGCTTACTATAATGAGAGAGAAAATTGCACTTTTAGTCCCACCAAATTACATGAGTTGCACTTTTGGTCCCATAGTTGCATTTTTGGTCCCAAACGATTTTTTTTAAGCGCAATTAGTCCCATATGATTCAAAAGTTGCAATTTTAGTCCCAACACTAACGGAAAAGTTAACTGGCCGTTAACTCTATTCTTACGGGACCAAAAGTACATTTTTTCCGAAAATTAATTAAAAAATGAAAAATCTGAAAAATTATCAAACAATTATAAAAATTATAACAAAAAATTTTAAAATTATTTTCAATTTATTAAAAAGATATAAAAAGTCCAAAAAATTAAAATCTAAAAATAAAATATATAAAATATGATGATTTGTTTAAAATAATTGAAATTATTTTCAAATCCCAAAAATTACAAAAACAAGAAATGTGAAAATTATTTAAAAAAACTATACACTCGTTTTAAACATCTGAAATTTATATTAAAATATTTTAAAATTCTAAACTAAAATAAAAACTCAATATTATTTTCAAAAGGTTTCTTTTAAAAATAAATGATGTTTCAAAAATCTAAAATTTTGTTTAAAGAACTAAAAGTTGTGTTAAAAAACCGACAACTACTTCAAATAATAAAAATGAATTCAATATAAAATTAAAAATCTGGAAAATTTTCTAAAAATCTGAAAAATAGATTAAAAACTGAAACTAGAATATTTTGAAAAAATTAACCAAAAAATCTGATTGTTTTAAAAATTCCAAAAAGGGTAAAAACATTGATTTTTTTTACAAAACTAAAATTATTTAAAAATATAACAATTAACAAAAATACTGAATTTTGTTTTAAAAAATCCAAAATTTGTCCAAAAGTCTTAACATTATTTCAAAATTAGGATATTAAAATCTGTTAGTTTTTAAAAACACTTCCAAATTTTTCTAAAACATTTTTCGAAGTTTTAAAAAGTGTTTTGATTTTTTAATTTTAGAATTTCAAATATTTAAAAAATATAAAGTAAATGTCAATTTAAAAAAAGATTTATACTTATTTTCAACAATTTCCACATTTTCTTTTTATAATTTTTGGATTTTAATATAATTTCCATTTTTTTACTATTTTTTGTTTTTTTAAACAAATCATCATATATATTTTATTTTTTAGATTTTAATTTTTTTGGACTTTTTATATCTTTTTTAATAAATTGAAAATAATTTTAAAATTTTGTTATAATTTTTAAAATTGTTTGATAATTTTTCAGATTTTTTTTCTTTTTTTAATTAATTTTCGGAAAAAATGCACTTTTGGTCCCGTAAGAATAGAGTTAACGGCCATTTAACTTTTCCGTTAGTGTTGGGACTAAAATTGCAACTTTTGAATCATATGGGACTAATTGTGCTTAAAAAATCGTTTGGGACCAAAAATGCAAATTGTGGGACCAAAAGTGCAACTCCTATAATCTGGTGGGACCAAAAGTGCAATTTTCTCTATAATGAGATGTTCTTCGTTGTTGTGTGCAGGAAATCTCAAACAGGTACCGCGGGTATGTTCCGTGTCTTAATCATTGCTTTTTCCTTCTCATGTCACACAAAATCGTAGCAGAACAAAGCACATTCCACGGTTCACCCCATTTTATCATATATGTTACTTGACATGCCAATATGCCATGAACATTTTAGCAGTGTTTAATAACTAGTCCATATGTGAGGGGAATTTGGCTGAGTTTCTGAAAGAAACATCTATTAAAAAGATTAAAAGATGATAAAAAGCTAAAAAGTGCTAAAAGTTTTAGTATAAGAGCTTTTATGCTAAAGAAATTAGATAGTAGCTTGTAAGTTTTATCAAGACAATATGCATCCGAATTCTGGTTGATTCTTAGGAATAACGAGAAGTTGGAGAAACCAAAGACAACTCTCTTTTATAATCATAAAAGATTTAAAACAGAAACAAAGTAAATGAGAATCAGACAACTTAAATTAAAATCTGATTGTTAATGATACGATCCTATCTCGAGTAAATAACAATATGGGATAATTACATAAAAGCCCCTGAGATTCGGGCTAATTACATAAAAACCCAAAGATTTTTGAAAGTAGCAGAAAACCCCTTAAGGTTTGATTCACTTACATCTTCCTCCTGCAGAAGCAAAAACGTTTCCAAAACCCCTGATATTTGTGGAACATTACAATTACCCTCTCAAATTTAAGGCAAAATCAAACATGATGGGTTTTTCTGTAATTTTAAAATATCTATGGGTTCTTTTGTAATTAGTCCAAACCTTGGGGGTGTTTTTGTAATTATCCCTAATAATATTCCTTGATACGCTGCATCAGAATCCAATAGGCTAAAGAACATTCTTTTCTTGCATATACACACAAATTATTTAATTTTTATATAGTTTTTCTTTTAATTTTTCGTCTAACCCACCTCAATTTCGTGTATCGGCCCACCCACCACAATGACTAGATTTGGCTACGGGAACATGTGCTTATGACATTTATTGCTTCGGAAAGGTTTTGCTGGAGCTGGTTACAGGCAAGCTAGGCATAAGTTCTTCCACAGATGCCACCATGAACAAAACCTTGGCAGCAACTATGCCTTACATTAGTATATATGACAAAGAACTCACAAAAAAAATTATGGACCCATCATTAGTTAAAGATGAGGGTGTCGTGGAGGAAGTATGGGCCATGGCAATTGTGGCCAAGGCTTGCTTCAATACCAGCCCAACTAGGCTGCCCAAAATGAGATACATTCTAAAAGCTTTGGAAAATCCTCTCAGATTGGTAAGGGAAGGATAGTTTTTTTTTTAAGCCAAAGTAACACCCCGAGGGTGGGGGATTGAGGCGTGATCCACTATATGTAGATCAAATCATAAAAAGATCGTACAATGTCAATGTTATGTCTGGTAAGGGAAGGATAGGTTGATGTTCGATGATTCCTCATGTTGAAACTGATTTTCTTTTTAGTTTTTTTTTTGTCTTGCAGTTAAGAACCATTTCCCATACCGTCTGAACTTTGTAAAATTGTTGCACCTAGCCTATAATCTCTATATTTAACCCTTAAAGTCTATGATTATTTTATTTTGTGATCTATGAAGATGATATTATAGCCTATGTTTATCGATGAAGTTTACTACTATTTGTATATTAACTAACAATGAGGAGATTCTGAGAGAAAATAGATCTGAATAAATTGGAGGTGTAATAACTACAGACAATCAACCAACAATGAGGGTTAAAATTGAAAACTATTGGTTAAGTGCAATAATTTGCGAAACTAAGATAGTAAAATAAAATAATTCAAAATTAAGTAGATAGAATAAAAAAACGCATAGTTTGAGGGCAATTTACGTTTTTTCTTTTTGATTACATATGTTGGGTTTCCGACGGGAGGAGAGAGGTTGTGTGAATCAAACCCCAAACCCCACGTGTTTGAGAGTCCACATATGTGTTTGAGCAGTAGGTGTCAATCGTGTCGTGTTTCGTATTTTTACACAGTATTACAGTCCGACCCAACCCGAACACGACTGTTAATTATTCGTGTCAAGATACACGATCCGAACACATGGGCGAACTACCCTATGCCCCTTGGGGCTTGCCCCAAAACTTTTCAATTTTTACACTTATATATATGTATATATGTAAATGTATATGTATCAATATATGTATATGTAGGGTTTGGATCCGGTGAGTCCACATAAATTATGTGGTACGTAGGACCAAATCTAGAACGTTGATATAATTTTTAAACGGTCTAGATTAAACAAGTTTTATCAATTTTTAATAGTTAACTTATTGAAAAAAAAACTTTTTGGTAATTCTAAGTTATATCAGTTTTTAGGAGGGAAGTTATTTTTGGTAGTGGCGATAATTAAGGGAACTATTTTCTCTCACGTTGATCTTCTAAATCTTTTCTTCTTGGGTAATTCAAAAGTCACAAACTCCACACTCCACAGTGAATGAAACATCATCTCCCTCCACAGTGTATGAAATTCCATCTCCCTCGGTCACAAACTCCATCTCTCTCGATCAAAAATTGCATACCCATCTCCTCCGAAGAATGAAGAGAAAAACTGTCTCCACTCCATCCCCCTCGGTCGAAAATTGCATATCCATCTCCTCCGAAGAGAAAACCTGTCTCCACTCAATCTCCCTCGGTCGAACTGAAGAAAGAAGAGAAAAACTGTGTCTACTCCATCTCTCTCGGTCGAAACAGGGGGTAATTAGTATTACCACCTTTTTTCTAAGTCTGGGGATTGTCAGGGTGTATTATTTATGTTATTCTAAATGCATAATTAGGATCTGCTGTGGGTTTTGTTATTTTTTATTTATTGATTTTACTAGTTAAAAAAAACAAAATTGGCAAACATGGAGATTGCTTAACGAGGTTTTCAACTGCTTATTGTTGTTGATAATTATTCCTATGTATATTTTATATTATGCTTATCTATATTTTATATTGTGCTCGCAATTTAGGGGGTAATTAGTATTACCATATTTTTTTCTAAGGCTGGGGGATTGCTTATTGATGTTTTTCAACTGCTTATTATTGTTGATAATTATGCCTATCTATAGTTTGTTTTCTGCTTATACATGTGTTATATTATGCTTATGCTTGGTTGGTTTTATACTTATAAATATTTTGTTTGTTAATAAATGCTTTATATAAATGACCAGTGTCTTTTTTTTGATAGATTTTCTGTGGGAAATGGCAAAAGATGTAATGAACGAGCAGAGGGATTTGGTTTTGGGACGAGCGAAGGAGTTCGCTAAATCGAGTTAGGATCACAACGAGACGCTGTTGTTTCATTCTTTTTGATCAAAATGTTGAATATTGTAGTATTTTATAGCCATTTTAAATATGGTTGGTTTTGACGTACATGCGTAGTTGATATATGAATGTTTTCTAGTTAGTGCCGTATTTATTTTCATGGTTTTTAGATACTGTAAGCAGAATTCAGTTGCTTTGTAAGCAATTATTTTCATGATTTGATGTTATTGTAAGCATAATTCAATTGCTTTCTAAGCACCATAACATCCTTTCACAAGCAATACTTTACACACAAATAAGCAATTGAACATATGTGACCGCAATAACCAAATTTTGCACGTTGAATTATTTGCTCGAAAAGCACTACAACAGTCATAAATAAGCCGAGTACATAGAGTAATAAGCATTATAATAACAACGCATAGGCAATTTGTAATATGTGAATAAGCAGTATTAAACAAATAAATAAGCAGTCACAATATATTCTCGAACATATATTTTTTTTATTTATTAAGAATTATTTTTAAAATGGTATTCCGTTGTCGACATTATCAAAAATTCATTCCTTCTGGAGTCATATTTTCGTCACATTCTGGTATCCAGTTCAGAGATGAATTCAATGTTATTTCAATCTGTTGTTGCGCACATGTGCAATCCCAACTGATTCAAATAAAATAAATAATTAAGCAACATTTAGAATATACATAAGCATATAATTATGCACATGTAAACAAACTTCTAGCCATAACTATGCAAAGTACTGGGTTAGTACAAATGGGGACATAATCAAAAATTTGAATACATACAAGCAAGTATCCGTGCATACATAAGCAACATTTTAGTATCACCCAAGCAAATTTCTGGGTTGAAAAAACCGTCAACGTTTAAATGAATGAGAGTCAATATAAATATAAGTTTTTGATTTTTGCATAACATGATAGTTCTTATCAAACAAACTATTAATGTGGGAGTTTACAACACAGTTAAAACTAAGCAACATTTTTCATACATGCGAGCAAGTATTTAAGCACATATAAGCAACATTCTGACCATATCAAGCAATTTTTTTTAAAAAAAAAAATGGGAATGACGAAATTTAATGGGATTTACTAGATTTAGCATATGGAGTTAAGGAAACATATCATCAAATTTGTTTGGAAATCAACTAACAGCGTGGGTTGAATGAAGGATACCACCAATTCCACCAATTGTGGAAACTCTCCTATTTTTATGGAATTTACTGGATTTAGCTAACCTCCCTATTTTTTATGTGGACTAATTTGCCCCTATTTTGACTTTACCATATATTTTATTAACATTAATCAGAATTAATAATAGCCATTGAAATAGTTAGTTGGGTGGTTTGGATTTGGTCCTATGTACTCATATAATAGGGGGGTCCTATGTAATCCTCCCACTGTATATGTATATGTATATGTAGTATTTTAGTGTTTTAGTATTTTTGTCTCCAATTCAAATTGTTGATCATTAAAATTTGTTATAAACCACACAAACTCATGATTATTATCTTTAAGTTTGAATAAACTATTGTGTGGATCTTGATATATATCATAATATTTAAAATTATGGAGTATACATCTTTATTAGAATTTTGTGATGTATTTTGAAATATTCAATTTAACGATGAATATTGATGTAATTTTTTGATGTGCAATGATAACATATTATATATAATTATCACACACACACACACACACACATATATATTTGATAATTCATTCTTTAACTGTTAGACTTAGCGCTGAGTATTTCTACCAAAACCAGGGTGGGCCAAGCTAGGCCCTGGCCCACCCCACTTTTTTTTAAAAAAAAAATTAGTGAGAAAGGGTTTTTTTAAATAGTGTTGATTTGTATGATTTTTCTTGGGTTTTCCATCTGGCTCACCCCTTTTTCGTGTTTCAGCAAACCTCGCTAAGGTGTCCTGGCTCCACCATTGACCAAAACTCTATGATATTAACACTACTTATACTCATCTCAAACCTATTAAGAAATTATATCTATTACTCGTATTCCAAACCCTAAACAATTACTCATAGCATCCCGTTAGAATCCCAACAGGTGTGGGTACCCGAGTCTACCAATTCTTGTCACCTTAAGTTGGCCCCCCTCAGTTGTAAATCCTGGGTCCGCCCTTGTTAAAATAAGGAATAATTATTTAATAGCAATTAGTATGTTTTTACGTGAATTGTATGTATACTTACATTTATTATAGTTAATTACAATTTAAAATAACATAAAATACGTATTTAATAATAATTAATATATTTATATATTATTAATATTTTTATTTTTATTATTATATAATAATTAAATTATACTTATAAATAATTTATGAATGATTTTCAAATTAATTTAAATATTATCAGTGATCATTCACATAAATGTAGTATATCAAATTTCACGACGTCTCAAACAGCTGTTGACAAAAATTATCAGAAAATAATTCTTTAACTTCAAGAAAAGAATATTGGAACCACGAGCTTGTAGTTCAGTTGGTACTGCTCACTCTTTGTAATGGTATTAACCGGGGTTCAAACACGATATCGTTTAGTTTCTCTGAAATTTATCCATTCATCTCCAACCAGTACTCTCAACTTATTAAAAAAAAAAAGAACATCGAAAAAAAATCAATCTGGCCATTAGGTATCAATTATCATCAACAATATTCAACTATTCTTCCCGTACCACCTTGAGACTTGAGAGGATTTTCCAAAGCTTTAAGAATGTATCGCATTAGGGGCCGCCTACTGGGCTTGGGGTTAAGACAAGACTTAGCGACGATTGCCATGGCCCACACCTCCTCTAAGAGATCCTCGTTTTTAATTAATAATGGGCTAACTAATGATGGGTCCACAATGTTTGTGACGGGTTCTTTGTCATATATACCAATATAACCTAACGTTGCTTCCAAAGACTCGTCACTAAAGCCCAGTTTACCAGTTAAAAGCTCCAGCAAAACCTTTCCGAAACAGTAAAACGTCATAAGCCCATGTTGCATTGGGCTTACCAGCCAAGGTGGCCTTTTTAGATTTCCTGCATAAATGAACGAAGAATAACATATTAGAATAGCCTCTCCTGACAAATTAATTAAACGTGCAAATATTGCAAATCAAGAGTCAATAAACATTTCATAAATGATATAGGTACAATAAGTACTCTATGGAAATCAATTGCAGCTACCAGGTAAATGTAAATTTGTCCTTTCGAATGCCGATTCAAAGACAGACCGACTCAGCCTCCAAGCGAACTTCAAAATTATGATCAAGAAGTATGCTACTGGCTTGCACATCCCTTGCATGAAAAACCAACACAAAGAAATCAAGTTGCATTTGGATTTAGGGAATTAGATTTGAGGAGAAGAGTTTAATTTCATTTAAGATAGATTTGAAATTCACCATACCGATTAAAAAAATATGTTTAACATATTGTTAAACCAATAAAATAATTTTACCATTTTACCATTGAGAATACAGTAAAACGGACTTCTAGAGATAAGATCCGCGCACTTTTATCCGGGCCGAACCCGACACACCTGATCCGAGTTACATTTGGTTCATCTATTATTGACAACATCATTCCATATAGGGATGGCAATGGGTAGGATTCTGGTAGGATTCTATATCCTCCATCCGCATACCCATTTATTATATTCATACCCTACCCATACCCATACCCATCGGGTATTCAATTTTCATACCCATCCCCATACCCATCGGACGATCGGGTATTCATACCCTACCCATACCCTCTTACCACTTACAATTGTATTTTTTTCAAATTTAAGTTATTTCTTTTTTTAAAGAGAAATTGGAGTTATTTAAATAAAAATATAGATATTTACTAAATTCTTAAGGAAACAATAAGGAAAAAAGAATACATATAAGAATTAGCGAACTATATATTATAAAAATATAGCAAAATATTAAAAAGGATTAAACAAAAGTGTTAGTGGGTTAGTAGATTTCAGTTGAGACTTGGTGAAAAATCATTTTCTTTAAATATAAATAAATAGAGTTGTATAAATAAAAAAATATATGTAAAATATTATAAATAAATATATATGTAGATATATTATATATATAATATTATTATTTAATCGGGTATCGGGTAGGGTATGAGTAGGATGTACCTAGACCCACCTCCATACCCATACCCACATACCCATTTATTTAATCGGTGCAAAAACTACCCTCCATACCCTCCTCCGTTAGGGTCGGGTATCGGATCCTCCGTCGGGTTCGGAGGAAATTGCCATCCCTAATTCCATAGATGATGTGTCACGTGGCTCTTAGTGTACATATAACATACTAGAATAAACTATAAATAATCGGGTGTATTTTCCAAAAAGGTGAAGTTTATTGTTCATAATCCAAACCGATTTAAGTCTCGGAGGATCTTGATCGGAGGTCATCCCAACAAGCTTAACACATGTTCAGTTTTATGTCATCCATTAAGTACAAAAGTGACCATGAACTCAAGCGACCCGATGTTCGGATGAGATCTTTTCAAAACCATATTTCATCTTATATTCCACCGAATGGATGATTGCCACGTGTATAATACTTACCATGTTCAAAGCCTACAATTTATGCTTGATTTATGCTTAAAAATTAATATGGTAAGTGTTATACACGTGTCAATCATCCATGCGGTTGGAATAGAAGATGAAACACAATTGTGGAATAGAAGATCTCATCCGACTAGAGCTGACAATGGGTCGGGCCGAGCCACCCGGCCCGAGCCCAACGGGCTTTTGGAAAAATCGGGTTGGGTCGGGCCAGCCCAATTTTCATTGGGCCTTGATTTTCCTAGCCCAGCCCAACCACGGGCCACCAAACCAGCCTAAGTTAAATATTTAAAAAAAAAACAGAAAATAGCTATTTTTTTACACCAAAACAAAGAAAAATCTATTAGAGACCTATCACTATTCACTGGGTGTGTCTTTTACACACAAATTTTGTGTCTTTTACACACAAATTTTTTTAAATAGTACAAGATACAAACATATTCTCTGCTCACTGTCATGTACTTTTCATATTCTCTAAAAGCTATTAAGTATTAAAAAACACTACCCCATACAAACTGCTTTTTTAAAAAGCATAAAAAATTATTAAAAAAGTTAAAAGTTATTATAATAATAAATCAAATCCCTCACCATCATCTTGTAGCCTGTAGGCTTTAGGCGTGTGGCTTACCGGCTATGTGGGTTGAGTCGGTTGACTACCGGAGTGCTCTAGGCCTCCACCAACTCGAAGGAAAAGCATATTTTATATATTTTTTTAATTAAATATTATTGGGTTTGGGCCAGCCCAAAAAAGACGGGCCATTTTGACCTGAACCCGACTGACCCGACGGGCTGTTTAGGCCCGATTTTTTTCGGACCTTAAAAAACAAGGCCCAGTCCAGCCTTATATGCGGGCTGGCTGGGCCAATTTTGCCAGCTCTACATCCGACCAACGTGACTTTTGGTATACTGTGTAACTTGTTAAATTAGATTGAAATTTACACAATCTATTGTCAATGAAAATATATGTATATCAGTCCAGACATGGAGCTGCATCTCCTAGTATGAGGGCATGTACCCCCATAGATTTGTTTTTTTCTATTTATACAAACTTATTAAGGAAATCACTAATATCATTAACATTTTAAATTAAAAATTGTTATAATATTATTCAGAAAAGTGGGAATAGTGTAATAATACTGTTAGTATTATATAAAATAATAAAATCTATATATTAATTGGGTAAAATTGTGTCGCATTAAATATTTTTGATGTAGTTTTCGATTCTATTATTTTGTGGCCCATTGTAAAATATTTCTGTATCCATCCCTATATATCACGTGCTTATCTAAACAAGTTCAATTGATTTGTTATTATGGATTTGAAATAGAACAAAACGAATATTTAAGCAAAATGCGAAAGGCAGATATCTGCAAATAGGTAATACCCGTGGACAAGAGGCGGATTACATTCATGATGCAGAAATGCTAGACCTTCTGCAACTCCTCTTGCAATTTTCAATCTCGTAATCCAATCCAGCGATGCGAAGCTACGATTCGATAAATCCTTTTCCGGCAAGTATTTGTATATCAGAAATTTCTCCTTCTCAGCATCCAAACAGTGTCCCAACAGAGGAACAAATCTGGAATGATGAGAAATCCTGGAGAAAAAATCCAGCTCAATGGAGAAGGCCTGAAATCGAATTCTCTTTACGACAACAGGCCCGAGCCCGAACCTGAACAATTCGCCCGTGAAGAGATCGCCAGATTGGCCCCGTTTGATCAGGTTCTCGTCACTGAAAATATTAGTAGCCAGGGCGATCTGGCGATAGGAATATGATATCCCCAAATTTGACGAGGAGGAGTTGAGGATCGGTGGATCGGATTCGCTGAAACTATTCCGATCTGAAAATACGGAGAAAGAAAAAGAAGAAGAAGAAGAAAGCTCGATAACGAGTCCTGACGGCCGATCCGCCGGAGTTCTTCTCTCAGGAGAACGGCGTTGACCAGCCTCTCCCAGTTGTCGAGTTTCTCGACATGTTGTGAGAGAGAGGTCAGATTAATACTGAAACCTGGAAATCTTTTACTGCCCCATCTTAAATGCAGAACTATCATTTATTCTCATTTAATTCAGTAACAAATTTTTTGGATAAGCACTCAAAAATTGTGAAGTTATATATCATTATGAGATGATGTTTTGAGATTTTATTCAATTAAGAAATCTCAAAATGGGTAGATTCTGAACTCTGCGAAAGGATTAATTGACTTCAAGGAAGTCGTGGTTTGTTTACATTTACTGGTTTTCTGTTTATTCTTTTAATTGAACGCGTCTGGAGTGTTATGCGAGTCCTCGTGAAAGAGCCTATTAAATTAACAACTTGGTTTGAGCATGTATTTTTTTTAGAATAGGTCTCCTATAGGCAGTGGCTGACCTAGGTGAGACAAGGGGGGCTACTGCCCCAAAATTTTCCAAAATTTCATTTTCCTCCTCTAAAATTTTCAATTTTTTTTTTTAGTTAAAATAGATGATTCTCTAAAATTTTGGTAAAAAATTCAAATAATTATCTTTTACAATATAAAAACACATTAATTATGGTCATATATCCTTTTTTTTTTTTAATATGGGTGTTGGCTGCTGATTTGTTGACAAACTAAGGATATTGTAATCACCATTAGATAATTTATTATGTGAGGTTGTTGTTTACGAATTTGATTCCAAATATAAATAGGCAAAGTATCTATAGTGATATATAGAGAGTGTTTGCAAAATCTTCTCCTTGTAGAAAAAGTGATTTATTATAGCAGAAGTAGAAGTAGTTGAGAATCAAAAGTTGGTAGTGTTTGAAAATAGAATTAAAAGTTGAGAATGAGAAATTGAGAGTGTTTGGTGAAAAAGTAGTAAAAGTACTTATTTATTTGTAAAATTCAAACTAGAAGCAGAAATAGAATCTAAAGCACCCTTCTCCCTGCTTTTAAATTCTGATTAAATGAAGCAGAATTAGAAGCATAAATTGGTATATGCAAACACTAAAAATTGCTTTTTTTAAACAAAAAACTGAAAAACACTTATTTTTAGTGTTTGCAAACACTCCCATAATATCATATAAAACAACGTAGTTTTTTTTTCGGAGAGAAATATAATACAACGTAGTTAAGTAGTTGTTATGAAAACGAGGGTGTTTGGCAGAGCTTATATAAACTCTTTAAAACATCTTCTAAGATTTTTGAGAGCTTATAAGCTCTTTAAATTTGTTTGGTAAACATTTTAAAAAAAGATCTTATAACTTTATAAGCTCTCAAAATAAAATGTAAGGAGCTTATAAGCTGTTTTTAAAAAAGTAGGGGAATTCCAACTTTTTTTCCAAAATAAGATCTTATTTCAACAACCTCCTTTAATTTTGACTATTTTAATTACAAAATTGTCATTTCTGATATCTTGAAAGATCTACTATCTTATTTTATTCAAACACTTCAACAACTTATTTTTAAAATAAGATCTAACATCTTATAAGAGTGTTTATAAAGTTACAAGTATTTTTGACTTATTATAACTTATAAGTATTGTATTGAGAATCTTGAATTTTAAAAATACACTCAATATATGCAAAACTATTAACAATTATCAAAGAGTATTTATTACTAGTCAAATTTAAATGAAAACTGTATTCAAAAAAAAAAATTTAAATGAAAACTGCATACAGTAAATGCAACAACCACCTTCAGTGCATTTCATTTAGTGAAGATGCTGATAGCAGAACGAATTCCGAGAGACTCCGTCCGGATTTGGAGCTGTCGACGCAGCCGAGCCAGCGGAAATGTTCTCCGAGCGGCGTGGCTTGGACGAGAATCGTCTTCTCGGACATTATTGCAGACATTTCTGGTTAAAGCTTAATTCCTCCAGTACCTACATATGTACATATATGTGTAACAGTGTAAGTATACACAAAAATCTGTGAACTTGCATTTAATTAATTTTGAAATGGCTGAATTGAGAAAGATATAAAATTAGGGTTTGACCTTGGAAGTTGTAAATTAAAGGGGGATTTCTTCTTAATGCAGTTGACGTACCACGCGTTCTGAGTTGAACATTGAATTCAACACGAATAAAGAGGAAATTGCATTTCCTCCAAGTCAATTTCCATATCCATAAAATAATATTCAGACCGCGTTCGCTGTTTTCTTCTCCGCTCAATCATTTCAGCATTACTATGTATAAGAATTTCCAATAATGGAGAGGTATCTTTTGATACAGAAATGTCCGCGATATACGACAACTGGGAGCGGCTCGTAGACGCCACGCTGCTAAGAGAAAAGCTCCGCCATCTCGGCCGCATCGACTCCTGCGCCACCTCCGAGTCCGCCGGCAGTTTTCGCCTCAACGAGCCTCTCACAGAAGCGTCTCTTAATCGTGGTAAACTCGAGTATAGATTCACGTACCAGCATCTTCTCCAGGCCACCGGCAGTTTCAGCATGAAAAAATTGATTAAGAGCGGTAGCTCGGGGGAGTTTTTTCGTGGAGATCTTCCCAATTATACTTTGTCTTTCACCAGAGATAACAAAATTTTGGGGCCAGGTTCGAATCTCGTTGTCGTCAAAAGAATTGATCTGAATCTGGTGAGTAATCGTGAAGCCTACTTGTATGAATTGGATTTCTTAACCAAGGTTTGGCAAGTGAAATATTTCCCCTTTTTGGGACGTTGCCTGGAGAAAGAGAATGAGAAGTTTCTGGTTTACAAGTACATGCCTAATGGAGATTTGTCGAGTTCTCTGTTTAAGAAGAACGCCAACAAGGATGAATTGATGTCCCTCGACTGGATTACGCGGATGAAAATTGCGGTCGGAGCTGCAGAGGCGCTGGCCTATCTACACGATGAATGTCATCCTCCTCTTGTTCATGGGTAATCTATTGCAATTTCATCTGTAAATGCAACTTGTTTGTGTTTGCCTATTTTCATTTCCTAGCAAATTGCTCCTTTTTTAGCAGTTGTACGTAGTTTCCCTGCAATTATAAGAAAAGCTTGAATGGATTTTATGACTGACTTTGAAATAAATTTATGACTCACAGGCAACGCATATTATCTACTCGTTACCACTTAGCTATAATCATGATTTTAGTAGTTCAACATTCTTTTTGAACCCCTGAAGTTATTATTTCTTTGCAATCAAATTTGTGTGAGAAAATGTTTATTCATTTCCTTAGAATTTCCGGTATTTCTAATAATTTCTTGTGATATTTTTATAAGGGATGTGCAAGCCAGCAGCATACTGCTTGATGATAATTTTGAAGTGAGGTTAGGGAGTCTGAGCAAGTCTGGTGCTCAAGTAAGCAGCACTCGCTATTTTGACGACTGGGTTTTCAGGTTATTGCCTTTACCAATGTTGAATTCATTTGGCTTTCTAATAGATACTAATAACAAAAAGAATTCTGGATTTGCTGCAGTGATTGATATTGCGATTATTCTTTCCTGTGAATCCTAATATTGCTTATTTATCCATTGCTTCCATATTCTGGCAACATTTAGTTTGTCACAGGAAGTTACAGTGTAATGATTAATTGCCACGAGAAGTTGTGACAAGTTTGTCGTTCTTGCCTGCAGGGAATCTGATAAACACGCTATCGGTATGTGCAATTTCTTGAAGAGTAATTCTATCTACAGTTAATTTTTTGGATCACTCACAGGCAACACAAATTTATCCACTCATTACCACTTAGATATAATCATGATTTCTGAAGCCTGAATTTGGTTCCACTTAAGTAGTTCAACATTATTGTTGAACCCCTGAATCTATGTTATTTATTAAAGCATAAAATTGCTTTCTCAGCCCTTAGTTGAGTCATAATCTTTGCTTGAAGTACTCTGATTTTCTTGGAGCAGTTTATACGAAATGGTAACCTTAGCCCATTGGTTCATCTACTTTTTCCAATGTTAATGAGAGTGACTGCTTTAGACTTACATTTGATGTACTTTGATTTTTCGGGGAAAAAAAAGACCCTAACTATATGCAGAACTAGATTTAGTTATACGTTGTAAGAATTCATTTCCACTGTCAAAATGAGCAGGTATGCCAGAAGCAACACGCGCCAATGACGTCCACTGCTTTGGAAAAGTTTTGCTTGAGCTAGTGACAGGCAAGTTGGGTATAAGTACACCGGCTAATAATCCCAAGACAAACGAGTGGCTTGAAACGACAATACTACCTCATATAAGTATAAACGACAAGGAAATCATCACAGAAATTGTGGATCCATCACTAATTATAGACGTGGATCTCCTGGAGGAAGTGTGGAGCATGGCTATTGTTGCCAAGTCTTGCCTTGATCCCGAGCCTATAAAACGGCCCCTAATGACACATATTCTTAAAGCATTGGAAAATCCTTTAGAGCTGGTAAGGGCTGTGGAAACCGACTACAGGGCCATTGATGCCTACACAGAATCATGGACTGCTGCTATGCTTGGCAATATTTAATCACTTCCTCAGCTACCATTGTGCAATTATGCTGACAATTATTTTAAAGGAGAAAAATGAGTTATTCATCAAGGGTGATTTATTTAAGTTTTCGTTTTGTGGATCAATACTAGTATAGCCGCAATGATTAGTGATATCTGAAGGTTTGAGTTTTACATGTATATGTTTACATGGTGAAATCTCATTGACTTGAGCAGAGATCTGATGGAGGCTTCCAAGCTGCGGCGAACGCAGGATTTTAACTTTGGGGGCGAAAAACGGATCGAGTTTATAAATTTAAACAATAAAAAAATACTCATATATTAACCATAATTAATGGGTTTTTATATTGTAAAAGACAATTATTTGAAGTTTTTATCAAAATTTTGGGAGGACAAAGTCATCTATTTTAACTAAAAAAATTTTGTTTTTGAAAACTTTAGGGGGGGAGAAGTATGCTACTGGCTTTTACGTCACTGTCAAGAATTAACACAAACGAAATTTTAGATCAGAAAAATGATCAGTGAGTAGATATATTATCCATCCCATCTCCATTTATTGTAGTCATCCATATTCAACATTCATGCCCGTACAAATCTATGAAGAAATTCATCATACAAAATTTACAATAACTACAAAGAAAAACTGAAGCTGAGGGACAACGGCCGCCTGCATGCGTCAACCCCCTTGTCTCTGTCCCTGGCTGGACCTTATTTAATCTCTTCAAATCTATCCAACGATCTTTCTTCTACCACCCTAAGAGGATTTTCCAATCCGTTAAGAATGTATCTCATTGGGGGCCGTCTAGTAGGATTGGGATTAAGTCAAGCCTTAGCGATAATCGCCATGGACCATACTTCTTTCATGTGGTCCTCATGCCACAATAATAATGATCGGTCCACGATTTCCATGAGGGGTGTCTCGTCATGTAAATTTATACAAGGCAACATTGCTTCCAAAAACTTTATTGAGGAGGTGGTATCTGTAGAAGAACTAATGCCCAGCTTGCCAGTTACAAGCCCCAGCAAAACCTTTCCAAAGCAGTAAATGTCATGTTCGCCTGTTCCTTTAGGTGTACCTAGCCGTTAAGAAGGAAGGCCAAAAAGATGATGGCAAAAAATAAATGACACCGACAGAAAATAAAATGACACAAATTTTACGTTGTTCTGCAAAACCCATCTATGTCCACGAAAGTTTTCGTTCTTTACTAATGGTTTTGCTATGCTCTCCCCCACATCATTTTATTATAGGCATTATATGGGAGGAAATTGTAATGACCGACGGCTATCCCAAACGGGTCATTTCCTTAAACTTCCCCTTTAGGTTTTCCATCCACGTCGCCACTCATGAACTTCCTTACACTGGAAGTGGGTTTCATGTCTTGGAGGTTCTGAGTTCGAATATAAGGGAATGCATGAAACTCATTTTCAGAGGTTGGAAATCTATGAGTGGCGATGCGGATGGAAAACCAAAAGAGAAAAGTTGAGGAAATGATTACAGAAATTTCAGCAACACCCATTTTTTTCCTTCCTTGGAAGGCTTAAAAATTGACCAATTGACCCCAAGTATCGATTTGTCAACATAGTGGAGATAAGTTTAGCACCTCTCCTCGGCATTGTTTTGTGGGGGTGCCGTCCTATCAATAAGTTTTTATACTAAAACTTTTAGCACTTTACAGCTTGTTACGAGCTTTTTAAACATTTATTAACCGCCAAGATGTTCATACCTGAGATGACTTTCTTGGATCTCCTGCACAAAATGAACAACAGTCATTATAAATAGCCTCCCTTGGCAAATTAAACAGGCAAAATCTAACAAACGCTAATTGACTCTGCATAAATATACACATACACATGCATATCTATTCAGGAATTAAGTCAATTGCAGTTACCAATTAAATATAATTTTGTTCATATGTATGCCAAGTTTCTTGATTTGAGCAGAGACGTGACTCAGGCTTCCAAGATGAACTTCGAAATAATGATCAAGAAGTATGCTACTGGCTTGTACATCCCTTGCAAGCAGAATCAACACAAACAAAATACTGAATCAGAAAACAATAACAGTGCATAGATATTACACAATAACAAAGTACGGGTAAATTGCAATTTTAGTCGTGTAGCTATAACAGATGGCAATAATGGTCCTTCAATAATCACAATTTGACAAAAAAAATAAAACAATTTTGGATTTCCGACCAAACCCATGGAAGGAAAACCAATTTCGGATATCCTCCAAATTAGTTTTTGTTTTGTGAGTTTTTTTTCCTAATCAACATGTCGATTCCGAAATCGATTCCACATCAACGATTTGGTCGGAAATGTGGACACATGAATTTTTTTGGCAATTCATTCAATTTCCTGCTACCAAAGGACTTGAATGATAGTGTTTTTTACTATCACGAAACTTTTTACAAATCGTAATCATTGCAGGACCATTATTGCCACGCTTACAAGCTTAAAAAAATTGCAAATTTTAGTCCGCAAAATGCGAGCCACGAGCTTGTAGCTCAGGTTGTATCACTGACCCTTTATAAGGGTGTTGACCGAGGTTCGAACCCGGTATCTTTCAGTTTCTTTGAAATTTATCCCATCCCCTCTAACCAGCTATTAAAAAAGTCTGCAAAATGTGAAACGACGACAAAAATACGGGTAATACCCGTGGACAAGAGGCGGATTACATTCATGGTGTAGATATGCTAGGCCTTCAGCAACTCCCTTTGCAATTTTCGATCTCGTAATCCAATCCAACGATGCCAAGCTATCATCAGGACGATCGGGTTTATCGATATACAACAAATTCGATAAATCCCTTTCTGGCAAGTATCTGTAAACCAGAAGCTTGTCCTGCCCATGGTCAAAGCAGTGTCCCAAACATTGGAACAAATCTCGGATGAGATTTAATCCTGGACCAAAAGCCCAACTCGGAAATGAAAGCCTCTCGGTTGTGAAAATAAATTCTCTTCACGACAACAGGCCCGGATAATTGGCCCATGAAGAGATCACCAGAGTGCCCCCGTTTGATCAAGTTATCATCACTGAAAGAATCAGTGGCCAGGGCGATCTCCTGATACGAAATCGATGTCCCGAGATTCAATAAGTCGACGAGTGGAGAATCGATTTCTCAGAAACTCCAAGTGAAATAGTCCGACGAAGAAACGCTTGATAACGAGTCTTCACGGCCGATTTGCCGGAGCTTTTCTCTTAGGAGAGCGGCATTTACCAGCCTCTCCCAGTTGTCGTAGACTTAGGACATTGTCGGGTAAGAGTATTCTAAAAGATGCTAGCTGTAGGTAGGCGGCAGACTGATGCCTAGCGTCACAGTAGTCTGAACAGGCTTCTAGAAAATTAAAGTTGAACGAAAAATGAAGCTATTGTAGTCCCCCATCTTAAATCCAGGACTATCATTTAACTTGATAACAATATTAGACAAGGATTTACAAAAATTGAAGTTTTATATCATTAGGAGATTATTTTTTTGAGATTTTTTTATTTAAAATCAATTCAGAAATACGATAATTAATTGATTTTCTAAACTCTGTGGAAGGATATGACTTCAAGAAAGTCAATGATTTTTTTACATTTTCTGGTTTTCTGTTTATTCGGTTTATTGAAATCAGATGGAATGTTAGGCGAGTCGAGCCTATTAAATTAACAACTTGGTTTGAGCATGTAATGTTCCTGGAAATTTTCTAATTATTTTTCAATATTAGTTGGATGCTTAGTTGTTGACAAACTCAAAGAAATTGTAATCATCATCAGAAGATAAGATAGTTGTTATGTTCATAAAGATAAAACTCATATGAAATTGTCTAACAAATTTAATTTCGTGAGATGGACCATAATTAACCCGGCCATACTATGTAACCCATTTGAATTTGGATCTAACTTGATTTGATTTGTAAAATTGGTTCAATACGTCTTATCAATTTAAATCCGTGAGACGGTCTCACATGAGACTTACTCATTATAAATTATGATTTGAGTTATAAGAAAACGTGAATACTGGGCCATTCAGTAAATACAAGAGAGATAGTTAAATACGATTTGAAAAAACAAAATTGTCATTTGGATCATTGGATGGATGGATCTGAAGTTGAGGATTTCAAATGCATAATTAAAAATTCGTTGAGGTTGTCTGCATACAATAGATTTCAAATCGTTATGATTTGATGATTTTGAGCTATTTTCGGAGTCAAATGCAATATGAAGTCTTATTTTCACTTATAGAATGCATCAAATTTCACTTCATTTGGTGTTATTCATATTTCAATATTATTCATATTTGAGATAGTGTTATTTCATCACATATCCCACTATTATCCATATTTAAGATAACACAAGATCATGAAGAGTCATAAATTATACTTGGTGAAATGTGGACTCATGCTATTAACTTGACGCACATATCTACCAATCAATATCTAACAAAGTTACAAAATCATGATAATCAAACTGAAACCTTAAGAAGTCAAAAAGGTGTATGCTTCCTACTTCATGTAAATTAACTTGAAGCAAATAATAAAAAAAGGACGAACCTAGAGCTTTGTGGAGGAGGTGAATAGCGGGATATGGCTCAAAAAATCAGGGTCCTGAGCTGCTATAGACTGAGTCACCACACAAGAAATCCTCCTCCACCCTTCTACCAGGGGAATTCGAACATTCACGCTGTGAGTGCTAGCAAACAGACAACACATCACTTCAACCATTTACCAGTTGAGCTATGACCCGATGGCAACTTGAAGCACCAACTCGGAAGAGTGAGGATATAGCAATATGAAAAAATTACAATTCACCAAAGGGCCAATAGACAAAAAGAAAAAAGAAAAGGTCTCTTAAACCCGTAACAATTGTGGCTGGTCACAGGCAAGCTACGCATTAGTTCTACCATACGCATGCTGATCGTTCTATATATTGCTGCATTTTATGAAATAAGACAAATGTATTATGGATGCACACCAAGTATATACACCAGCTAATAATATACTCGCAATCCAGGTGTAGCATCTGCAAGGAAAACATTCAAATGGAAAAAAACTTAATTCCAGATTAAGGTTTTCGAAAAAATTAATTTCGGATTAAAGTTGATTTCAAACTAAACTTTTAACTGGAATCAAGAACAATCACCTATTTGAATATGGATGTATACAATGAGGAAAAAAATGCAGTTTTCACCATGATCTCAATTGGGGAGGAGGGGGTGGAAAAAGAAAAAAGAAATGAAAAATGGGTGTATACAAACATGACATCACCATGTATATGTGGAGTGTATTGATACTTTTAAAATAGAAGATAAAATACTAAATGGAATAGAGGATCCCGGTTGCCACCCGATATAATTTGATCTTGATTACGAAACGTAAAGGAGTTTGCACCTACCAATCAATATTTAACGGATTCCAACACTGTAGTTTCAGGGATAGGATCTCCTATTCCACTTTTCCTATTTCACTCTTATTCCATTGCATTGGATGAAATACACATGTCCAAGATGGTGTCATGTGATGTCACAACTGTACACGTGTCTTTCATCTAACATATTGAATAGAGAGTGGAATAGGAAAAATGGAATAGGAGATCTCAACCCGTAGTTTCATATTTTCATCACATTATAAAATTGAATCCTAGACATCTGGTATAAGTTGGAGAATCTTAACCACTTAAACTACTATCGTGAATTGGTAGATACTGCTATATGCTATTATATAACATGCAATTTTTTATTTAAGTTTGACTTATTTACAAAATATTTCTATTGATTATAAAATAGTCTTTGATAACAAATCTGCACTTATTGAGGGTATTATAAAATAAATATAAATCTCAACAAAATATTTATAATAGTTCAAAAATATTTGTAAATTTTAATTTGTAAACATATTGAATCTACCTCAGAAAATAGTTTTCACAATTTATTCTTAAAATTTATCTGCTCATGGCCAGGGGCGAGAGATAGACATTTCATTTTGAGGGAACTAATTAATTTTGAAAGGATAATTACAAAAAGTACCCCTTATGTTTCACCTAATTACAAAAAAACTCAGCCAACTTTTAAAATTATAGAAAGTGCCCCTAAGATTTAATTCAGTGTTAAAATTAAAGGGCAAACTGCAATATTTTTATAAATATGAAGGGGAATCTTGAAATATTTTTTGCTTATGATAGGTTAAAATGTTAAACAAATTAAACTTCGGGATATTTTTTGTAATTTTAAAAGTTAACTTGGTTTTCTTGTAATTAGGTCAAACTTCAAGGGTAGTTTCTATAATTAACCATAATTTTGAAGGTCTTAAAAGTCCCCATTGATACGCCCCTGCTTATGGCCGACTTAAATTTGCATATAAATAGTGTTATTTTCTTATAACTCAAATCATAATTTACAATTGCACGCTCACAAAACAATCTTTTTTTCCTAAACGAACTACTTAGTTACTAAATTCTTTGTGAATAAGGGCGGAGTCGTCGGAATAAAAATAGGGTAAATGATCTACAAAACCATATAAATTAGGGTAAAATACATTAACACCCTCTCGAACTTGGTCATATGTCTCATTTACTCCTTGAACTTGCAAATGTAACACTTACCCCCAATCAAATTTAAATATAGTTTATAGACAAAACTACCCTTAATAATAATAAAACTATATATTTTTTTAGTAAATTTTGGATATTTTGTGCCCTATTTGATTTACATTCTTAATAAATTCAAAAGTGATTTTTTTAATTGTACCTTAAGTAATTTAAACTTTAAAAACCTAAAGCAATGTACAATAAATAAACAAAAAAATTAAATATGAAAGATGAATGAAAAACACACAAAAGTATTAACTATTTAATTTAAATAAACTTTCAATACTAGAAAAATATGAATAAATATATTTTCTGAAACCTAATTTTGGTTATATGTTCCACACTTCTTCATTTATTTCTTGTTTATTCAATATGATTCATAGTCTAAAACATAGCATTAATAAATTATCAATTTTAATGAATAATCGATATTATTAATAAATTTTCCTCTTAAAAGGGATATTATTAATGAAATGAATTGAAAGCACACCAAATAAGTTCTTTAAAGTATCTTAGACATTAAATCTTGTTATTTTAGCAAGAATTATTCAAAATATTTAAATATTACCAAAGTAAATATGTTTTATTTCTTCTTTCTTACTAAATTATTACATATATCATTATATCAAAAATATAAATTATCAAATAATTTAAAAAGAATGTGTATGTATATTCAATATACAAGAATATTTATTCATATTATTTGAAAGAGTTTAAAATTATATTGAAAGTTATTTTTACATTAAACTCAAATAATCAAAATAATTTGTACCTTCAGTATTTTTGTATATTTGTTATACAATCTACTATTAAAATATTTATAATATTGAACTAGTTAAGTTACTAATTATGTTTTCTAAAAAAATTGATTTAAATAAAGAACATAAAACAACAATTGAGGTACAATTATTAAAACATGCTAAAAACAATTGTTATTAAGGGCAAGTTTGTCCATACATTAAATTCTATTTTGATTGAAGGGGGTAAGTGTTACATTGACAAGTTCAGGGGGGTAAATGAGACATCGGGCTAAGTTCAGGATTATTGTATTTTGCCCTATAAATTATAATTAAATTTTAAAAAAAAACAAACTCTAGTGTAATTTTTTTTTCCAAAAATGGGGGTCGGGGCCCGGAGTGCCCCTCCCCCTCCCTACCTCCACCCTTGTTTGTGAACATAACAACTATATAATTATGAAATTTGTTTGGTAATAAAGCGTTGTAAAACTCAAATTTGTGAGTACCAATTTTTTTCCAATTGGATATTGTAGATATGTATCAATGTTCTAAAAAGCGTTAGATGTTAATTGGACATCATATTGGGGCTTAACAATGGCAGAGGCTTTTTATCCGTCCCACACCTGTTTTTTTCCTGGCTCCACTCTTAGGGCCTAGCGCCTAGACGAAGTCTTGACGGGGTTAGGCGAGACTTGAAATGGGTTGCGGGGGCTAATCGGAAGAAAAACATAGGCGACAAGGGAGCTTAGCGCCTAGGCGATGACTAATCAGATCTAGGCAAGGATTTTTAAAACATTGATATGTATCCGTAAAGTATCCAGGAGTATCGAGTAAAATAACAAATCTGGTATGAATATGTCATCTTCACAAAGTGCCCATGTTTCGATTAGCCCGCCATCTAATTCTATATTATATCTATACTCATTAACCCATTTAAAGAAGGGTGACGCTATTGACACCCCAAAAATTGTCAAGTAGTATGCTGCTGGCTTGCACATCCCTTATAAAAATTACAAGCAATGTTTCAAAATTAAAAAGAAAAACCCTTATATTTGATTTTGTCTCAAATTTAAGGGAATAATTGTAATATTTTTATAAATGTCATATGAAGGGAAAATGAAAGATATAACAAACCTCAGAAGATTATTTGTAATTTTCAAAAACCTCTGGGTTTTTACGTAATTAGTCCAAACCTCAGGGTTTTTCTTGTAATTATCCTTAAATTTATTTCGAAGAAACTTTTAAAATCCAGTTAAGAGTTTTTTTTTTCGTTTAATTGCAATTTTGGTCCTAAGTAAAAAAACCGAAAAGGGTATAATATTTAGTCATGTAAGTATCTTATGTAGAATATTGGTTATGTGACTCTAAATGAGTGGCATATTTGGTCTAGTATCCTATATAGCAATTTTGGTCCCGTAAATTTTAATTATTGTGCAATTATGGTCCAATAAGTTCCATTTTTGTGCAACTTTGGTCCCTGGTGGGTAAGTCATATTTCATTATTCCAGTCACCAAAATTGCACAAAATTAGAACTTATGGGACCAAAATTGTACAAAAATCAAAATTTACGGACCAAAAAATTACACCGAAAGCACACTTAGAGGACCAAGTATGCCAATTTTTTATACATAGGCGATCAAAACTGATACACAATAATTATATAACTAAGTATGCCACTTTCTTATATTTGCAGGATCAAAATTGCAATTAAGCCAATTTTTTCTTGTAATTGGACATAAACAAGTTATTTGTACAGATGAAACTGCAATAGATTACCCATGAAAAAGAGGAGGATGACATTCATCGTGTAGATAAGCCAGCCCCTCCGCAGCTCCGATTGCGATCTTCATTCGCGTAATCCAGTCAAGGGACATTAATGTTGGAATTGGTTTTAGTAAATTGGATTTTGACCAATTATTTAAGTGAGTTTATTTATTCAATGTACGAAATAAATGAGATAAATGACATCTACTCCGTGGGTAGATGAGTTTAGTATTTTGAATTTCTTAAAACCAATGTCGAGTGAATGAGAAATAAATACATGAAGTTGACCACTTAAAATACTTTTATATATGAAATGGGAAGCGCTATCAACACCCCCAATTCCTATCAATACACCCATTTTCTTAATACACCCCCACTCCTTTTTTAAAAAAAAAATTATTTACTTATACACCCCCAATATTCCCTAATCTACCCTTCCCCCAATTAAACCTAATTATATCCCCAAAATATAAACCCACCGCCAACATATATGCACTTACACACACACAATGCCATGGGAGGTGAAAAAAGAATAACTGTGAACTATGATGGCCACATTCTTGAGCAATATAGATCAGTCTTAGTTCTAAGTGATGATATTTTTTACTGAGTGTTTTTCTTTTTTGGCACTTAGAGTTGCCTTACGTCAATTAACTTTTGTATTTAATTTTTCACTTATATCGATTGTTTAAACCTTGATAATTCAAAAAAAAAAAAAAAAGCAATCCACACACAACAGCTGCGAAGAACAGAGGAAAAAAAAGTCCGACACGGCGACATAGACGAATTCTTATTTCTCTGTAGGATTAAGGGCATTTTAGACTTTTTAGTTGAAAGTATTTTTATAATTAAAGATTGGGGATGTATTGATTGATAGGTTTTGGGGCTGTATTGATTAGGTGAGAGGATCGTTGAGGCGAAAACTGTCGGCGGACTCGGAGGTGGCGCAGGGGTCGATGCGGCCGAGATGGCGGAGCTTTTTCTTAGCAGCGTGGCGTCGACGAGCTGCTCCCAGTTGTCGTATATCGTGGACATTTCTGTATCAAAAGGTATCTCTCCATTATTAGAAATTCTTATACATAATATATCTGGAATGATTGAACGGAGAACAAAAGATCTAACGCAGTCTGGATATTAGTTTATGAATGGAATTTGACTTGGGGAAATGTGAATTCAATTTTTTTATGTGCAACTTCAAAGTCTACGTCAACAAAATTAGGTACTGGAGGAAGCTTAATCAGAGAACAGTCAAAAAATAGTTCTAAAATTTTATACAATATATTTCATTTTCGTGGAAGTTTAATTCTCGAGAAGTCTATGCAGCCAAGCAGCCCTGTGTTTACATTTTTGTTCATTTTTTTAGGAATTCTAGAGTTTCAGTACTCTGACCTGACAACATGTCGAGAAACTACGACAACTGGGAGAGGCTGGTTGACGCCACCCTCTTGAGAGAAAAGCTCCGGCAAATCGGCCGTGAAAACTCGTTATCAAGCATATCTTCGTCGGATTATTTCACTTGGAGTTTCCGAGAAATCGATTCTCCACTCGCCAACTTATCGAGTCTTGGGATATCATTTTCGTATCAGCAGATCGCCCTGGCCAGTGATCTTTTCAGTGATGATAACTTGATCAAACGGGGTCACTCCGGTGATCTTTACACGGGCCAATTGTCTGGGCCTGTTGTCGTGAAGAGATTTTATTTTCACAACCGAGAGGCTTTTACTTTGGAGTTGGGCTTTTTTTCCAGGATTAAATCTCATCCGAGATTTGTTCCTCTGTTAGGACACTGTTTTGAGATGGAGACGGAGAAGTTCCTGGTTTACATATACTCGCCGGAAAGGGATCTATCGAATTCGTTGTTCATCAATAATCCTGATCGTCCTGTTTATAGCTTGCCGTCGTTGGATTGGATTACGAGATGGAAAATTGCAAGAGGAGTTGCAGAAGGTCTAGCATATCTACATCATGAATGTAATCCGCCTCTTGTCCACGGGTATTACCCATATTTTTGTCGTCGACTAAAAATTGCAATTTTTTGAAGCTTGTAAGCGTGGCAATAATGGTCCTGTAATAATCACGATTTGTAAAAAGTCTCGTGATAGTAAAAAAATACTATCATTCAAGTCCTTTGGTAGCAGGAAGTTGAATGAATTGCCAGTAAAATCCTTGTGTCCACATTTCCGACCAAATCATTGATGTGGAATCGATTTCGGAATCTGACATGTTGATGAGGAAAAAACTCACAAAACAAATACTAATTTGGAGGATATCCGAAATTAGTTTTCCTTCCATGGGTTTGGTCGGAAATCTGGATAGGTAGGTTTTCTTGGCAAATTTTCCAATGGTCGGAAACAAGTCCTGAAATTGAGAGGTTTTTAAAAGTTATCCAATGTTCTTGTTTCTGATTCAATATTTTGTTTGTGCTGATTCTGCTTGCAAGGGATGTACAAGCCAGTAGCATACATCTTGATCATAATTTCGAAGTTCGGCTGGAAGCCTTCATCAGATCTCTGCTCAAGTCAACGAACCTGAATTTCACAAGGACAAAATTACATTTACACGGTAACTGCAATGAATTTCCGTAGATTGTTTAATTCCTCAATGGAGATATTTCACATGCCTAAAACTTAGAGACGATTCAAAAACAAAAAAAAAAACCATCTTCCTAAACCTTGAGGCTTCATTTGGATGGAAGGATTTGAGCTATGGATTTTAAATCCATAATAAGAGGTTGTTTGGATGGAATTATTATATAATGTATTTCAAATCCTTAGAAGTTGTTTTTGAAGTCATTTTGGAGGATTTTAAATTCTTACTAGATTCATTTGATATCATTGCCTAAATCCTCTCCCCAAATCCAAATTCTCCTGTCCAAATGCAACCTGAACTGATTAGGCAGTGCAATACTGTTGTACAACGACCATTCATTTTTTGCAAAGTTGATTTACTATAAATTTGCAATTGCATGTTAAATTTACCAAGAGAGCTTAATTTTTCTCCGTTATTTCGTGCAGGAAATCTAAAACAGACACTTCAGGTATGCCCCTTGTCAAACTTACTTTCAATTTGGAGCAAAAATTTGTCTCAGTACTGCGTCAATGCCCCATTTTAAAGATGCGCAAATTTTTGCGTCAAAAATAGCACAATGATTTTAGTTTATGAAAATATGCACTAAAATGGAACATTGCAGAATATTCTTTTTTAGTGCAGAATTTACTGCAAAGTGCTGGAGATTGAGTGCATATTTTACACTAAAATAATAAACAATATACACTAAAATGGTGCAAACTGCTGAAAATTGTCTCAATTCATTATTCTGTGACGCACAATGACCAGGTAACCCTAAGACAACATGTGATTATGACATTTACTGCTTCGGAAAAGTTTTGTTGGAGTTGGTCACAGGCAAGCTAGGCATTAGTTCTTCCTTGGACGCCACCAAGATCGAGTTTTTGTTCCAAGCAACGTTGCGTTACATCAATGTATATGACAAGGATCTCATCACGAACATTGTGGACCCATCATTAAATATACATGAAGATCACCTTGAGGAAGTATGGGCAATGGGAATAGTCGCTAGGGCTTGTCTTAATCCCAGCCCTACTAGACGGCCACAAATGAAACACATTCTTAAAGCTTTGGAAGATCCATTGACGTTGTTAAGGGAAAAGATGAGTTGGATGCCCGTGATTCACAATGTGGAAACGGAATAATATTAAGGTGTTTTTTTTTTTCATATTTCCTTCTAGGAGTTAAGAAACATTTTGATCCGATATTTATTGTCAAATATGATTGAAACATGGTGATCGTTCGATATATTGCTGCATTTTATAAAAAATGAGACATGTACCATAGATGCACACCAAGTTTATATACTCCAGGTATAGCATCTGCATGAAAATTCTAGTTCCAGATGATTTTTGTGATGAAACGTGGAAGCCCTTTAAATGGAAAATAAATCATTCCAGATTTAAGTTGATTTTCCATTTAAATCATTCCAGATTTAAGTTGATTTTGAACTGAACTTTTAACTGGAATCAAGAACAATCACCTATTTGAACATATATGTATATGCATTTTTCACCAAATATTTCAATTGCATGGGAAAAGAAAAAGGAAATGGGTGCATATTGTGAAAACAGTGCAGTTTTGTATTTTTTTTTTTTTCTGATTTCTCATTCCAAATCGGAAGAGTGCATAATATGGAAAATTTACAATTCACCAAAGGGCCAATATCAAAAATGTAAATTACATTAAAAAAGAATTGTGGCTTGTTTTACCCAAAAAACAAAAGCCTTCAAAACAGATAAGCGTCAATGTATTTCTCCTTTAAAAATAATTGTCAGCATAATGGTAGCAGAGGAAGTGATTAAATATTGCCAAGCACAGCAGCAGTCCATGATTCTGTGTAGGCATCAATGACCTTATAATCAGTTTCCACAGCCCTTACCAGCTCTAAAGGATTTTCCAACGCTTTAAGAATATGCGTCATTAGGGGCCGTTTTTTAGGCTCGGGATCAAGGCAAGACTTGGCAACAACGGCCATGCTCCACACTTCCTCCAGGAGATCCACGTCTATAATTAGTGACGGATCCACAATTTCCGTGATGATTACCTTGTCGTTTATACTTATATGAGGTAGTATTGTCGTTTCAAGCCACTCGTTTGTCATGGCATTATTAGCCGGTGCGCTTATACCCAACTTGCCTGTCACTAGCTCAAGCAGAACTTTTCCGAAGCAGTGGACGTCGTTGGCGCGTGTTGCTTCTGGCGTACCTGCTCATTTTGACAGTGGAAATGAATTCTTACAAAGTATAACTAAATCTAGTTCTGCATATAGTTAGGTCCTTTTTTTTCCCCGAAAAATCAAAGTACATCAAATGTAAGTCGAAAGCAGTCACTCTCATTAAAATTGGAAAAAGTAGATAAACCAAGATTTTATATAAGCAGCCAACGGGCTAAGGTTACCATTTCGTATAAACTGCTCCAAGAAAATCAGAGCACTTCAAGCAAAGATTATGACTCAACTGAGGGCTGAGAAAGCACTTTTATGCTTTAAAAAATAACATAGATTCAGGGGTTCGAGAATAATGTTGAACTACTTAAGTGGAACCAAATTCAGGCTTCAGAAATCATTATTATAGCTAAGTGGTAATGAGCGGATAAATTTGTGTTGCCTGTGAGTGATCCAAAAAAATAACTGTAGATAGAATTACTCTTCAAGAATTTGCACATACCGATAGCGTGTTTATCAGATTCCCTGCAGGCAAGAACGACAAACTTGTCACAACTTCTCGTGGCAATTAATCATTACACAGCAACTTCCCGTGACAAACTAAATGTTGCCAGAATATGGAAGCAATGGATAAATAAGCAATATTAGGATTCACAGGTAAGAATAATCGCAATATCAATCACTGCAGCAAATCTTCTTTTTTATCAGTATCTATTAGAAAGCCAAATGAATTCAACATTGGTAAAGGCAATAACCTGAAAACCCAGTCGTCATAATAGCGAGGGCCACTTACTTCAGCACCAGACTTGCTCAGACTCCCTAACCTCACTTCAAAATTATCATCAAGCAGTATGCTGCTGGCTTGCACATCCCTTATAAAAATATCACAAGAAATTATTTGTAATACTGGAAAATCTAAGGAAATGAATAAACATTTTCTCATACAAATTTGATTGCACAGAAATCAATTTCCGAAAAACTGACTGCTTAAAATTTTGGGTTAATTACAAAACACCCCCAAAGATTTGGGTTAATTACAAAAAAAAAAACAAAAAAAAAAACAGAGATGTATCAAAATTTAAAAAAATACCCTCATGTTTGATTTTGTCTTAAATTTGAGGGGACAATTGTAATACTTTTATAAATGTCACATGAAGGGGAAAATGTAAGATATAACAAACCTCAAAAGATTATTTGTAATTTTCAATAACCTTTGGGTATTTTTGTAATTAGTCCAAACCTCAGGTTTTTTTTGTACTTATCCTTAAATTTATTTCTAAGAAAGTCTTAAAATCCAATTAAGTTTTTTTGGTTTAATTGCAATTTTGGTCCTGTAAGTATAAAAGGGTAGCTGATTTAGTCATGTAAGTATTTTATGTAGCAATATTAGTCATGTAACTCCAAATGAGTGGCATATTTGGTCCAGTAGGTATCCTATATCGCAAATTTGGTCCGTAAATTTTAATTAATGTGCAATTATGGTCCAATAAGTTATATTTTTGTGCAATTTTGGTCCCGGGTAGGTTAGTCATATTTCATCATTCCAATACCAAAATTGCACAAAGTTAGAACTTATAAGACCAAAATTGTATAAAAATCAAAATTTATGGGATCAAAATTGCTATATAGCACACTTAGAGGACCAAATATGTCAATTTTGTATACATACGCAACCAAAACTGATACACAATAATTACATGACTAAATATGCCACTTTCTTATATTTACAGGACAAAAATTGCAATCAAGCCAGTTTTTTCTGATAATTACACATAACCAAGTTACATTTACAGATGAAATTGAAATTGATTACCCATGAACAAGAGGAGGATGACATTCATCGTGTAGATAAGCCAGCGCCTCTGCAGCTCCAATGGCGATCTTCATCCGCGTAATCCAGTCGAGGGACATCAATTCATCCTTGTTGGCGTTCTTCTTAAACAGAGAACTCGACAAATCTCCATTAGGCATATACTTGTAAACCAGAAACTTCTCATTCTCTTTCTCCAAGCAACGTCCCAAAAAGGGGAAATATTTCACCTGCCAAACCTTGGTTAAGAAATCCAATTCGTACAAGTAGGCTTCACGATTACTCACCAGATTCAGATCAATTCTTTTGACGACGACGGGATTCGAACCTGGCCCTAGGATTTTGTTCGCTCGTGTAAAAACAGAGTGTAATTGGGGAAATCTCCACGAAAGAAGTCCCCGGAGCTACCGCTATTAATCAATTTTTCCTTGCTGAAACTGCTAGTGGCCTGGAGAAGATGCTGATACGTGAATCTATACTCGAGTTTCCCACGATTAAGCGACGCTTCGGTGAGGGGATCGTTGAGGCGAAAACTGTCGGCGGACTCGGAGGTGGCGCAGGAGTCGATGCGGCCGAGATGGCGGAGCTTTTCTCTGAGAAGCGTGGCGTCGACGAGCCGCTCCCAGTTGTCGTATATCGCGGACATTTCTGTATCAAAAGGTATCTCTCCATTATTAGAAACTCTTATACATAATAATTCTGAAATGATTGAACGGAGAAGAAAACAGCGAACGCGGTCTGAATATTATTTTTGGATATGGAAATTGACTTGGAGGAAATGCAATTTCCTCTTTATTTGTGTTGAATTCAACGTTCAACTCAGAACGCGTAGTACGTCAACTGCATTAAGAAGAAATCCCCATTTAATTTACAACTTCCCAGGTCAAACCCTAATTTTATATCTTTCTCAATTGAGCCATTTCAAAATTAAAAAATGCACGTTTGAGGCAGGTTTCAGTATTGATCTGACCTCACATCATGTCGAGAAACTACGACAACTGGGAGAGGCTGGTCAACGCCGTTCTCCTGAGAGAAGAACTCCGGCGGATCGGCCGTCAGGACTCGTTATCGAGCATTTCTTCTTCTTCTTCCTCCGTATTTTCAGCTTGGAGTAGTTTCAGCGAATCCGATCCACCGCTCCTCAACTCCTCATCATATCAGGGGATATCATTTTCGTACCGTCAGATCGCCCTGGCGACTAATCTTTTCAGTGATGAGAACCTGATCAAACGGGGCCACTCTGGTGATCTCTTCAAGGGCGAATTGATCGGGCTCGGGCCTGTGGTCGTGAAGAGAATTCTTCAGGCCTTCTCCATCGAGCTGGACTTTTTCTCCAGGATTTCTCATCATTCCAGATTTGTTCCTCTGTTGGGACAGTGCTTGGATGCTGCTGACATGGAGAAATTTCTGGTCTACGAATACTTGCCAGATAGAGATTTGTCGAGCCGCAGCTTGGCATCGCTGGATTGGATAACGAGATCGAAAATTGCAAGGGGAGTTGCAGAAGGTCTAGCATATCTACATCATCAATGTAATCCACCTCTTGTCCATAGGTATTATGATCCATTCTTCTATTCTATTCGTTTGCTCGTTCTGTGATCGTATAAATGACAAATCCATTAAGCTTGTTTCGATAAGCACCCGTACTGTTGCTGCCTAGGCCGATTTTGTCCAAATCGGTGACATTTCAAGATTTATCAACTGATTTGGCGGAATCCTATTTTCAGTCTACTTAATTTTTTTTAGTGATAATTACAAAAACACCCCTAAGGTGTAGGCTAATTACCAAAAAAACCCAAAGTTCTTTGAAAATTACAAAAAGCCCCTTGAAGTTTGATTCGTCTTACATTTTTCCCATTGATTTTCGAAAATATTTCAGAAAAACCCCTAACATCTATAAAAATATTACAGTTACCTCCCTTAAATTTATTACAGACCGAAACCTAAAGGCTTTTTTTTTTTTGTAATTTTGAAACATGTGTAGATTTTTTTGTAATTAACCCAAACTTCAGGGGTGTTTTTATAATTATCCCTTCTTTTCAGAAAAAACCGCCTCCGACCAAAATGTTAAAATAAATAAAGAAAAGGTATTGTTCCCGTGGCCTAGGCGTCAGTCTTTGCCGTTTTACTAGTGTCTCGACTCGATTTCTACAACCATGATAAGCACATGATACGATAGATTTCCAATTGACTATAGATTGTAGAAGTTTTTATTTTAAGCAACCAAATTTGTAATTTGTTTGTGTTGGTTTTTGATCTTGGCAGGGATGTACAAGCCAGTAGCATACTTCTTGATCATAATTTTGAAGTCCGGCTTGAAAGCCTGAGTCAGGTCTATGCACAACTCAAGGAACTTGAAATTCAGAAGGGCAAATTTGCATTTACCTGGTAACTACATTTTCCTAAAACTTGAACAACATAAGATTTATATGTGTATATATATATTTAGGGATAATTACAAACACACCCCTGAGGTTTGGGCTAATTACAGAAAAACAAAATTACAAAAAAACCTTGAGGTGTGATTTCCTCTTACATTTTCCCCTTGATAAGCAAAAAAGATATCAAAAAACCCCTGATATTTATAAAAATACTACAGTTACACCCTTAAATTTAACACATAATCAAACATGATGGGTTTTTTTGTAATTTTAAAACATTTTTGGATTTTTTTTATAATTAACCTAAACCTCAGGGGTGTTGTTGTAATCATCCCTATATATATAGTTATTGCACGTTTAATTTGCCAAAAGAGGCTATTCTAATATATTTTTTGGTTCATTTACGCAGGAAATCTAAAAAAGTCACAACTGGTACGTTCCTTGTCTAATATGTTCCCTGTTTAATTTGCCATGAGAGACATTCAGATTTCCTATTCCACTCCATATACTATATATTGTATGAATGACACGTGACATAATAATGTCTAAATTGTACATATGTCATTCATCCAATATATGGAATAAAGAGTGGAATACGGAAATTGGAATAGGGGATCTCATCCCATATAAGCAAAAATATTCCAAACACCACATTTACATTATAAAACTACTACAGCTGGGCACAATGTGCACAATGTCATCTGAATATTCAGTATTTTCTTGCATGCACAATGTCAAGGTACGCCTAACGCAACATGCGCTTATGACGTATCTTTCTTCGGAAAGGTTTTTTGGAGCTTGTAATCGTAAGTCGGGCACTAGTAATGCGAGTCGTTGGAAACAACATTACCTTACATTAACATATATGAAAAGGAACTCGTCACAAACATTGTAGACCAGTCGTTAATTATAGATGAGGATCTCTTAGAGGAAGTATGGGCAATGGCAATCGTCGCTAAGTCTTGTCTTAATCCCAATCCGACTAGGCGGCCCATCATGCGCCACATTCTTAAAGCGTTGGAAAATCCTCTCAAGTTTGTAAGGACCTAAAACACTAGCTCTGAGAGGCTTAGATAACCAAACTTAAGCACAAAATAAAAGTATGTAGTTGGATCTGAAGTTGAGGATTTCAAATGCATGCATAATCAAAAATTCGTTGAGATTGTTTGGATACAATAGGTTTCAAATCGTTATGATCTCATTTTGAGCTATTTTTGGAGTCAAATGCAACGTGAAGTCTCATTTTCACTTACAGATTGAATGCATCAAATTTCACTTCAGTTAGTATTATTCATATTTCAATACTATTCATATTTGAGATAGTGTTATTTCATCTCATATTCCAATATTATCCATATTTAAGATAACACAAGATCATGAAGGGTCATAAATTATACTTGGCGAAATGTGGACTCATACTATTAATTGGATGTACGTCTACCAGTCAATATCTAACCAAGTTACAAAATCATGATAGTGAAATTGAAACCTTAAGAAGTCAAAAAATTGTATGCTTCCTATGGCATGTAAATTAACTTGAAGCAAATCAACATTCGTCATTTTTCTGTGAAGAAAACAATCCCCTAAAACCCTAAACCCAAACTCGTCCTTGAATTATAGGTCCATTTTTCTTTGAAGAAACAGAATTGCTATTAACCACCCAAAGACAAGATGCATAGAAGGTATATTTGTTGCTTTTACTGAATGGCTCCGAATTTAGTACTCATGGGCCATGGCTGATGCTGCTTAAATCGGCAGATCACAGGTAGTCAAGGTTTCTGATATAAAATCCAACTTCTTATCTGGAGCTGGTAGTTATTAAAACGAGAACTTCTTTGCGTACATTAGATGGGCATGGGGTTCAATAACTTTTTCTCCATGACTCCGAATGAAAATATGATTGACAATGTCGAACCATCTTATGTCAATGCCCTCTATTTGTTGAAGAAATAATTTTGTGGTTCATTTAGTGGCGCACCATCTTGTCTTACCCTACTATGCTTGTATTTTGGAGCAAATACTTCATAGATCGACAACGAAAGGTCACCACTTGTGATCTTGGAGTGGTTGTCCACTTTCCCAAATTCTTCATCCAATCGCCGACCAAACATGCATTACGTTTCTCAATGTATTTCTATACTGATACACCCATTTTTCAATACATCACATCAAATCTCTCGTCCTCCAGAAACTTCCTCCAATCACTCTCAATCACTAAACGAAACAAACTATGAATGATTATGGCCTCTATCAACAAACATCAAAAATAATTTTAAATTTATTTTTGTAAATAGATCAAATCAGACAACCGTTATGTTCATAAGAGTATCTCCAACAACACGGTATAATAGTGTATTCCCCTATTTTTGTGGAGAAATTTTCCCCAACAACACGCTAAATCCCACCCCATTTTACAAATTGTGAATAGGGATGCCAATGGGTCGGGTCGGGTCTCGGGTCCTCGGGTCTGGGCCAGGTTCCGCCTGGACCCGAGACCCGACCCATTAAGAAAATGCAATACCCATACCCATACCCGTCCCAGTAATTCCAAGCGGCTACGATAATCTAGAGGGGGGGTGAATAGATTATCTCCATCTTTTCGATTTTACCCTCTTTTTCGAACAAAACAAGCTAAGACAATAATAAGGTGCGGAATGTAAATAACACACGTCGATTTATAGAGGTTCAACCCACCTAGGGCCTAATCCTCTACCACCCCAGTATATCCGGGATGGATTTCAAAAAGAGAAAAAAGATTTTATTAATTACCAAAATTAATACAACACCAACTTACAACAACACCTTGAAGAGCACCACACTCTTCTTCAACACCACATTTGAGATTACCACAATCTCTCTTCAAGATTACCACAATCTCCAACGGCACCTTGTGAAGATTACCACAATCTTCAACCTTGAAGAGCACCACACTCTTCAACACCTTGACAAGAAGATTACCACAATCTTCTTACACCTAACACCTAGATAACCCAAGTGTGTTCTAACCACAAGAACACTCACAAGGATATCTTGTGTTGAATGATAACCCACAAATTCAAGATTACAACTCGATAATGAATTATACAATTGAGTGCAAGTGTAATTAAGAATATCCTAGACTTCAAGAATGTGAAAGTGGATAGCTAGGCAAATTACAACAAGAAATAAGACAATGTAAGAACAAGTGTATTCTTGAGTGTATCTTGTTGTGTTGTAGTTTTCTCTCTTGTTGTGTTGCTTCAATTCTTCATCTATTTATAGAAGATGTCTTGTACATGATAGGCTCCTCTCGGGGACATGAAATCTGTAAAAAATACCAAGACAATTGAAGAAAAGAGCTGTTAGAAATCAACCCCTCAAATTAAGGAAAAGTTGTCTGTCAAACTCAATCTGGATAGTTCTTTGTCAAACGAGGGGTTCAACCGTCAGCAGAGATAAGTTGAAATTGAAAACTCGCAATTTTTACACAGGGGACCGGTCGGAGGGGGTGCGACCGTCCCCTCATGTTGGGCGGGTTGGGGTTAGTAAAAACATGAAACAGAAGAAGAGCGCACTTGAGGGGGCTTCCCCTGGCACCGTCGCCCCCTCAAGTTTTCCTCCGTCCTTTTTCTGTTCCAAAACTCAACACAGTGCGGGTTGCCCTATAGGGCGACCGGTCGAGCCTGAAACATAAGTGTTGTCCAATTTTATATCGAAAATAAACTTCAAGAAATACTCCGAAAAATAGTAAAAATATTTTAGACCAATTGGGAGTATTAGGACAACATTCAGGGACATTGTTTTGATGTAAAAACACTTGACACAAAATCATATAAAAGTGTTGTCCAATTTTGTCGAAAATAGACTTGAAGAAATACTCCGGAAAATATTTAAAACCATTTCAAATCATTTAGGAGTATTTGGACAACCTTTAAAAACATTGTTTTGGTATAAAAACAAAATCATCAAAATCATGATAAAACCATTTATCAAACAATCTCCCCCTTTTTGATGATTACAAACCAAAACAATTCAACAAGGTCGATTTTGAAAGCAAAACAATTTTGAGAGGCGATATTGAAAACAAAACAAGTTTTCTGGTAAAAAATAAATATCCGTTGAGAGCGACAATATTCCACGCAATATAAACACAAGGAAGGGAGTAGAGATATTCAAACACATATTGCAAATGCTCCCCTATCATCATGCACAACAAGAGTAATAGAAGCATTTAATCAAAAGCTAAAGGCTTAGCTTTTCAATATAGAGCTTAAGTATCAATAACTTAAAAGCTCCTGTCAAAGAGACATCATTAGAAACATATATAAGTCCATACTACAACCAATGGACCAAGAATCATACACAGCCATAAAACACCAAGTGGACTAAATATGATCCACAACTTATGGCTTTATGAAGCCATAGCTTATAGCTTCTTTTCGTTAAGCTTATCTTAGCTTCTTTGAGCTAAAGAGCTCATAACCTATTTCTCCCCCTTTGGAATCATCAAAAAGAATGTTAGCACGATAAACACATCATATGTTCATATCAAGATGTGCAACTAAACCGATGTTTCGAATGATTTGAACATTGAAGCTTATAAACCAAATAGGAGGGAAAAATCGATCATACGACTTGTAGAAGCTTATGAAAACTCATTTGATTTGCAAAACATGATCTTTATAAGTATATAAGACATATGAAATCGAGAGAATCATGTAGGTGATTAATTTTTCATTGAAATATTTTATCGAACACTTGGCGGGCGTCAAAAATAAAAGAAGATATATATAGCCCTTGTAAATGTAATCAAGCCAAGTTTTTTCATCACCAAAAGCAATTTTATAAATATCATTCATCAACAGTCATCATACCCATCATAAGAATATAAGAATTCCAACTATATATCAAAGATGAGGCACTTTCTCAAGGGTTCAACCCAATTGAGATAAAGAAGAAGAATTCTTACCATTTAATCGGTAAAGACGAGCAATGATGATGATAATCAAGCTAGATAATCCCCAAAATATGAAATTTATGCAACAAAACTCATTTGGAGTGAAATGTGTGTGCAAATGTCAAAGGGGTCGAACTATGAGTCAAAAGGGCCAAAATGGTTGAGAGTTAGAACAGAACCATTTTTAACACAAATATAGCTATGGGTGACCGGTCCAGGGTATAGCGGCCGAGGCCGTGGCGGCCGGTCGACCTCTCCCCAGCGACCACTGTTGATCTGTTTTTGAAAAATCCGAAATTTGATCCAGAAATCCGATTTTTCGCCCTTAAGTTTTAAAAACGTGCAAAATTCAATATACATTATGTCATAATCAAGCTCGAAATGGAGTAAAATACTCGGCGGTGAACGATTTAAAAAGTCCGCGAGTTATACTTGAGACGGAATTAAACACATCTCAAGTTTTTGTTAAACATGCAATCCCTTAGAAAAAGATATCGAATCTCAATATGTTTAGTTCGATTATGACGAACCATATTTTGAAAAATTATTATCACCAGACTTGTTATCCCGAAAATAAGAACGTTTTAAGACTTTGGATACAACAAGTCATAAAAAAAGTGCCTTTCAAATATTTGAAAATTTTCTTTTAACGGCACTTTAATGAGATTCGTTGGGATAGTTTTTGAAGTCGAGTATATAGATGTAAGGCATATGGAATGTCGAGTCTATGGGAGTAATAAAAGTGAATGAACATATCTCGAATTTGTTTGTCGACCGATTTGCATTCCTCAACCTTCATCAATCTTTACATGGTAATCATAGAGGTTGAGATGGTTCCTCATTTTTTCTTTTCTATACTTTGAATGTGGAATATAACCACCTTCTTGGCATTGTTGAACTTGAATTCCAATGATCAAATTTGAGCTTCCCTCATCATGATCATCTTAGGTTCACCTTGCATTGACTTGGAAAAATATCTTGCACAAATATTTATTAGTAGCACCAAAAATATTATAAATTTGCACAAGTAAACAACCTTGCCCTTTTTCAAAACAAGAAGTGTAGTATCAACTTTACCTTTTGTAAAATTATTTTGCAAAAAAAAAGCTAAGTCTATCAAACCATATACGGGGTACTTGTATCAACCGTACAAGGTCTTTTTATAAGAATCATTTGGCCTAAAAAAAATTTAAACTCTGATAGACTTCTATTTGAATAAAACCATTTAGAAAATTGGATTTAACATCCATTTGGTAAAACTTGAAATTTTCTCAAAACAAGAATGAACAAGTAAAGTGCATATAACTTCTAAATGTGCTATGAGTGCAAATATTACATCAAAATCATTACTTTCTTCTTGACAATATCATTGAGCTACTAACCTTGTCTTGTTCATCAAACTTGTTGCGAAATATCACAAATTTCTGCAAAATCTTAACAAGATATTTTGCACACGAGCATAGTAATATCGAATAATAGATACACTATTTTAAGTACTATGCATCATCAAGAGTCTAATAAATCATTCAAGTTCAAATAAGCTTAAGAAAGCTACATAAGGTCTAACTTGACAATAAGAGAGCACATAGTTGAGACCTCATTTACAAGAATCATATGATCAAGAGGTTTGACATAAGTATCCAAGAATAGTAGCATTTATATGTGCAATAAAATGCATAACATAGTAGATCAATTGTTTTATCAAAACAAAATATAATCCTTTACAAATCTTAGATAAAACAAGCTATGTCAAATAATGCCTTTTCAAAAAATCAAAACATCCTCTTAATGGCACAAGTATAAGCACATAGGCATATGACAAAAATATATCGAGTCTATAAGATAAATACCAATGATGAGCGTACCTCGATAGTTAAAACATCTCTTAAAGAGAATGACGAAATATATATCCTACACAATTCTTAAACCAAATTTTGCATAAACATAATAATACATGTGTAGGTTAAGCAATAAGAGATATCTTAAGCATGAGTGTGCTATATAACTACATAGGAGATAATAAACCACATAAGTTTAATTAAATGCACAAGAGTTTTAGAAACATCATGCAAGGTCTTCTTTTTAAAAATATTTTGAAACTCACAAATATATTGAAGACCTAAATTTTAAAAATATGAAAACTCATATTGCAATAAAGACACAAATAAAAACATGCAAAGAAAATAAAATGCATATTTAAATAGGGAGATACGATTTACCAATTTTGCCATTTCCATGGGTTGTGTCGTTCCCATTGTTGATGGTATCTTCCCTTTTGAAAATCTTCTTGTTGATGATGGTTTCTCCAATTGCTCCATTTCCAAGCATTGTGGCCTTCCTATTTTTGAAAGTGTCTTTCTCTTGCAAAATCATCTTGTTGATGATGTCTTTGCCACTTCCAAGGATTTTGTTCATCCCATTTTTGATTATTTCCTCTTCTTGGAAAATGGCTTTGTTGAAAATATTTTCTCCTTTGATCAAATGAAATGGTCATTTGATGTTTTCTTGGCGGTATGAATTTTCTTCGATTATTATTTCGCCGGGTACCTAATATAACATTGTTTTGTGGTACCCTCAAGTGCTTGGGTCCTTTGGGATTAGTCTTGAGACTTTTAGGTCTCCAACAATAATTAGAGCTATTTCTAGCCCGCCAAGTATTTACCGTATGACCCTTCTTACCACAATAAAAGCAAGTAATATTACTAACATGTATAGGAACTCGATTCTTTTTCATATGCTTAACATATTAGGCTCATGATCAAGTTCACTATTCAAATTATCACAACCATTAACATTCACAATATTGTGTAATTTATTGGTACTCAAGTTTGATTTTGATAAATCATTTTTCATGCAATTCATATCCTCAACAAGAGTACTATTTTATTTTTCAAGGTTTCTAACCTTGTCAAGTGTGGTGGTGTGAGCACACATGATAGTGATTCTTAGGAAGTAAATAAACTATCCTTTTCATTTTTTAAAATATTGAATTTCTTTTTCAAATTTTTGTACTTAACAAATAAATTTTGGAATTCATTTTGAAGATCATCAAAATCATTTTGCAAATCACTATAATCATTTTGAATAACAATATCATAGGAAGTAGAGGGTTTAAGACATACCTCGTTTTCTTCTTCGATGCCCATAAAACATTGTTCGACTACTTCATAGTTGGAAGTTGTAAAAGGTTTGTTCCTTAGATTTGAACTTGTATCCCTTTGAGAAGTAGATGCTTTTGTTTGACTCCTTTCATTTGCAAATACTCCATAGATGGCTTCTAATTTTTGCCATACTTCATGTGCCGATCGAATTCCTACAATATGTTCATATTCCAAATTAGTAAATGAACAACACAAAATATTGAGAGCTTTACCGTTTAAGGAGATGATTTTCTTCTCTTCATCATTGAGCTCTTTGAAGCCTTTGGAGGTGTGTGGTGTGTCTTTCATCGGAATAGATTCTCCATTTATGACGTTGTTCCAAATATCGAACCCGCAACCTTGTAAATAACATTCCATTCTTTCTTTCCAAAATATAAAATTTTTGGAATCAAATAGTGGTGGCTTGGTGGTGGAGGTGCCGGAAAGTTGAGCTTCGTTCGTAGCCGACGATCGTTCCTCTTCACTCGCGATGTGAAACGAGCTTGCCAAAGAGTTTGGCTTTGATACCACTTGTAAGTCCAAGCGGCTACGATAATCTAGAGAGGGGTGAATAGATTATCTCCATCTTTTCGATTTTACCCTCTTTTTCGAACAAAACAAGCCAAGACAATAATAAGATGTGGAATATAAACAACACACGTCGATTTATAGAGGTTCAACCCACCTATGGCCTAATCCTCTACCACCCCAGTATATCCGGGATGGATTTCAAAAAGAAAAAAAAAAGATTTTATTAATTACCAAAATTAATACAACACCAACTTACAACAACACCTTGAAGAGCACCACACTCTTTTTCAACATCACCTTTGAGATTACCACAATCTCTCTTGGAGATTACCACAATCTTCAATGGCACCTTGTGAAGATTACCACAATCTTCAACCTTGAAGAGCACCACACTCTTCAACACCTTGACAAGAAGATTACCACAATCTTCTTACACCTAACACCTAGATCACCCAAGTGTGTTCTTACCACAAGAACACTCACAAGGATATCTTGTGTTTAATGATAACCCACAAATTCAAGATTACAACTCGATAATGAATTATACAATTGAGTGCAAGTGTAATCAAGAATAGCCTAGGCCTCAAGAATGTGAAAGTGAATAGCTAGGCAAATTACAACAAGAAATAAGACAATGTAAGAACAAGTGTATTCTTGAGTGTATCTTGTTGTGTTGTAGTTTTCTCTCTTGTTGTGTTGCTTCAATTCTTCATATATTTATAGAAGATGTCTTGTACATGATAGGCTCCTCTTGGGGACATGAAATCAAAAAATACCAAGACAATTGAAGAAAAGAGTTTAGAAATCAACCCCTCAAATTAAGGAAAAGTTGTCCAAACTCAATCGGATAGTTTCTTTGTCAAAACGAGGGGTTCGACCGGTCACAAGAGATAAGTCAAATTAAAAAATCTGCAATTTTTACACAGGGGACCGGTCGAAGGGGGTGGGACCGGTCGCCTTTATGTTGGACCGGTTGGGGTTAGTAAAAACATGAAACAGAAAGATCGCACTCGAGGGGCTTCCTGCACCGGTCGCCTAGGGTCGACCTGCCGCCCTCAAGTTTTCCTCCGTCCCTTTTTCTCTTCCAAAACTCAACACAGTACGGGTTGCCCTATAGGGCGACCGGTCGAGCTTGAAACATAAGTGTTGTCCAATTTTATATCGAAAATAAACTTCAAGAAATACTCCGAAAAATAGTAAAAACATTTTAGACCAATCGGGAGTATTAGGACAACATTCAGGGACATTGTTTTGATGTAAAAACACTTGACACAAAATCATATAAAAGCATTGTCCAATTTTGTCGAAAATAGACTTGAAGAAATACTCCGGAAAATATTTAAAACCATTTTAAATCATTTAGGAGTATTTGTACAACCTTTAAAAACATTGTTTTGGTATAAAAACAAAATCATCAAAATCATGATAAAACCATTTATCAAACAGTCCCGTCTCATCTAGACCCATACACGCCCCGACCCATACTCGTGTCTTGTGGGTAAGACCCATTAGACCCGCCAACTTCATATATTTGGCCAAATTTTTTTGATTTTTACTCAAAATAATGCACTCAAAAATTATGTTATTTATATAATTTTGTAGATATTATATGAATTATAAAATAAACACCAACATATATAAATCAAGAGTTCTTGAATAAGAATAATACAACATATTCATTCTATGTATAAAATAAAAAATAAAATAAAAATTATATGGATCGGGTAAGGGTCGGGTCCTGCCATACCCGTTACCCGACCCATACCCACTCGGGTCTAAAACTCAATACCTTTTACCCGCTCCTTACCCATTTATTGGACTCATACCCGCCCCATACCCATTTATTGCACTCATACCCGCCCCAAATGAGGTGGGTCTGGTTCGGGTTCGGGTTTTCGGGTACGGATCTTACCCGGACCCATTGCCATCCCTAATTTTGAACAGTACCCTGCTACATCTAACGGGGACTGTTCACACGGTATCCTTTTTTTTTATTTTTTTTTGTTTCTTTAAATTGTTGTTTTTTTTATTTTCTCTCTTTGTTTCTTCTTTTTTATTATTTTTTATTCTTATTTTTTATTTAGTAATAATAAATCAATAAATTATGTTCCTAATTATCATGTGGTGTTTTTCTAAATTAATACTTTATTGTTAATTATTATACTATGTTCAAATTCATTATTAATGCAAATTATATTTATATTTAATTATATTAAATAAAACTAAATATTAAACATTAATATAAATATATGTGCTAAATTATTATATAATAAATATATTAATTAATATAACAAAGAATAAAAATAGAATATTCCAATTTAGAGTTAAATATAGAGTTGACTGTTGGAATTGAATCTTGAATTCCTCTAAATTTTTCTCTAAAATAGTGTAAATACATACAAAATACAGTCAACTGTTGGAGATGCTCTAAAGATTTTGGGAAAAAATGGTAAACCACCACCTCATACCTCGCATACTAAATTATCTTAAGGTGATTAAATTTTTTTTAAGTTTGTCAACAAAATTGCAGCCAACTCATAATATTGAAAAATAATGAGAAAATTCCTAGAAACTTTACATGATCAAACCAAGTTGTTAGTTTAATAGCCACCGGCCGCTGCGCGGAAAAACCATTCCAGCCGCTTCCAAATTAAAATAAATAAATATAAAACCAGAAAATGTAAACAAACCATAACTTCCTAAAGTCAAATCCTCTCAAGAGCTAAGAGAATCTGCCCATTTTGACTATATCTAAATTATAATTTCATAATACCATCTCCTTTTTCGTAAATTAATGCTGCAGTTGGCTTACTCACTCCGAGTTATGGTAATCCGAGCTAATGCATATAAAGTCCTATCTACGTATAGGAAACCAACTTGCAACACGCAAACAAGATTAGAAGGGCCTTGGGATCAATAGCGTAGCCAGAAATTATTACGGGGTGGGCTGATAAACGAAATTGAGTGGGCCAAATAAAATAGCTAAAAAAAATACACATAAATATTAACAAAAAAAATTTAAATAAATTTTACCTAGAAAAAAAAATTAAAAAGGGGGGTTGGGGCTCGGGTTGGCCCCCCCTATCTCCGCCATTGCCTAGAGTTTAAGTCAACAAAATATAGAAGAATTGTCCACAACATAAGAGGATTAAGCAGTTAAGTTGTATTTAGCTTGTCGTGATGAGTTGTACTTCAAGTGCCTAATATAATAAACTGAACTTTTATGGTCTGATATTATGAGTTGCGCCTCGTGAGTTTTGCGAGGTGACTTGGACGTTGTGAGCTTTTTCTATTGACTTAAGCCAACAATAGTTTCTACATAATAATTATAAGTTTCCACCACTGGCCTTCTTTTTTTTTCCACTTTTTCTTTAAAAATTCCAGGTTTTCAGTATTAACCTGACATGTCGAGAAACTACGACAACTGGGAGAGGCTGGTCAACGCCACTCTCCTCCGAGAAGAACTCCGGCGGATCGGCCGTGAAGACTCGTTATCGAGCGTTTCTTCTTCCGAATTTTCACGGAGTTTCAACGAACCCGATTCTCCGCTCCTCAATTCCTCATCAATAAATCTCGGCCCGATAAAGTTTTCCTATCGCGAGATCGCCCTGGCCACTCATATTTTCAGTGATCGGAACCTGATGAAACAGGGCCACTCCGGCGATCTTTTCACGGGATATTTCCCACAATTAACCGGCGCCGTTGTCGTAAAACGAACTCGTCTTCGCAACCGAGAGGGCTTCTCTTTGGAGTTTGGGTTTTTTTCCAGGATTAATTCTCATCCGAGATTTGTTCCTCTGTTGGGGCACTGTTTGGATGCGGAGAAGGAGAAGTTTCTGGTTTACGGTTACTTGCCACAAAGGGACTTGTCGAATTCACTGTTTTTGAAACCTGGTCACGGCCGCCGTCGTGATGGCTTGCCATCGTTGGATTGGATTACGAGGTGGAAAATTGCAGTGGGAGTTGCAGAAGGTCTAGCATTTCTACATCATGAATGTAACCCACCTCTTGTCCACGGGTATTTATTTACCATATTCATATGAGTCACAAAAACTACATTTAAAGTTTGGCCTAATTAACCCACAGGTTTCTGGGGATGCATTTGTAACCTCCAGGTCTCGGGTTCAAATCTTGACTATCAAAGAATTTGGAATTGGGATGCCCCTCATCTTTCTAGGCCCATTCATGAGAAGGAAGGATGTCCCATAATCCGAAAGCTAAAAAGAAAAAAAAGTTTGACTTAATTAGGAAAAACAAATTGAGAAGTATCTTTTAAAATTACAAATATCACCTTAGGGTATTATAAACTTACACATCCTTGAGAGGTTTGCAATTTCTCACCTATTGAGGGTGCATTTGTAATAGAAACAAATGTCAAGGGGTATATATGTAAGTTTGAAACAATGATGGGATTTTTTGTAATTAGATTAAATCTCAATGTATTTTATATAAGGGATAATTACAAAAAGCTACCCTTGAGGTTTGATTCTCGGTTATAATTTTAAATGGTTAACTCTAATATTTCTATAAAGTAAGGAGGGCTTTTGGAAAAAAAAATCTTATTAGGGGAAAAAATGTAAGATGGAATCAAATCCCAATATTTTTTTTAAACTTTTGAAATTTCTCTGTATTTTTTTTTTTTTTTTTTGTAATTGCCCTAAACCTCAGGGATAGTTTTTGTTATCATCCCTTTATATAATTAACCATTCAACACTTTGCCATTATGTTATATCCATTTATTGCTCGTTTAATTTTCTAATTCAATGTTTTTGTTTGTGTTGATCATTCTGGAAGGGATATACAAGCCAGTAGCATACTTCTTGATCAGAATTTTGAAGTTCGGCTTGGAAGCCTGAGTCACGTTTCTGCTCAACTCAAGGAACCTGCGAATGGCTTTCAAAAAGACAAAGTTACATTTACCGGGTAACTGAATTTTCTTTCCGTAGAGTACGTTGTTCCTGAATGGACTGGAGATATACATTCACATTTTCCTTAACATTAAAGACGTTACACATAGGATCCAAGCAGATTGGAATAAATGAACGACAAAACGAGTGCATCTTCTATATTTTGTAACCATATAATATCTTTAAAGTTGAAACGAAAATTTTATAAAACTGCTATAAGACTAGTAATGTTTTGTGGAGTAAAATGTTGGGGGACTAAATATGAAACGAACAAAAAATAAGGGTAGCAGAAATAAGAATATTAAGCTGGATGTGTGAGCACTCTAGGTTCGATAAAATAAGAAATAAATATATTAGGAAAAATTAAGGGTAGCACCAATTGATGAGAAAATTAAAAAAACACGCTTGAGTCTGAGATAGTTTGGACATGTACATAAGAGACATTTAGATGCACCAGTGCAATATGTAGAAAGTTGGTAATCACTCATTCAAATTAAAGACAAAGAATGAGGTAACCTAAAAGAAACCGGAAAAAACTATTAGAAAAGACATGTTATATCTAAGAATAAATTAAAACTTGACCTTTGACCATCAAGTGCGAAAAAAGGATTGTTGTTGTTGAAAGAATAAAAGCATTCCCAAAAGACTTTTCAAATGAAAAATCATCTTTATTTTGAAGAGCCATCTACCAAAAATCATCTCCAACAAACTTTTTATTTTAACATTTAAATTTAGAGAATGAGTTTTCCATCTCCAAATTTGAAGAGCCAAAACAACTCTTTATAATTAATTTGCATTAGGTTTCTTATATTTTGGATTACGTTTTTGAGTGACACTTTCTAAAAACATCCAAAATTTTGAAAATTTCCATGATTACTTCTAATATTCAACGTGTAATAAATTAATATTGGGAAAAGAGAAAAAAAAATAGTCAAATACAAAGAGAGTATTGGAAGATATCAAAAATTTCACTCTTTAAATTTAAAGATGCTCTTTATTTTGCAAGAGATGCTCTTTAAATTTAAAGAATCTCTTGGTAATGCTCTAATACGGCAATGCCCAACACTATTGTACCAAGACCATTTTCACAGAGTTAAATTTAAGGATAATTACAAAAACACCCCTGAGGTTTGGGCTAATTACAAAAAAAAAACAGAGATGTTTTAAAATTACAAAAACATCCCTCAAGTTTGATTTTGTCTTAAATTTAAGGAGGATAACTGCAATATTTTTGTAAATGTCAGGGTTTTTTTTTTTGAAATATTTTCGAAAATCGCGGGGGAAAATGTAAGACGGAATCAAAGCTCAAAGGTTTTTTTTGTAATTTTCAAAGAACTCTGGGTTTTTTTTTTTTTTGTAATTAGCCCAAACCTTAGGAGTGTTTTTGTAATTATCCCTTAATTTAATAAACTCTTGTTTTGCAATTACATGTTTAATTTCCCAATTGTAATGATCAGTTGTTCGTCGTTGTGCGCAGGAATTCTGAAAAAGGCACCTCGGGTATGTTCCATTATCCATATATGTCTTGATCATTGATAAAGAATAAAGTGTCAATCCATAAATAAGTCATCTAAAAACATTATAGTCTTGTATGGACAATATGACCATGCAGGTTCACCTAAGGGAACATGCGCTTATGACGTTTACTGCTTCGGAAAAGTTCTGCTGGAGCTGGTTACAGGCAAGCTAGGCATTAGTTCAACGACAGATGACATCGAAAACGAGTCGTCGTTCGAAGCGATGCTGCCTTACATCAGTGTATATGACAAGGAACTCATCATAAACATTGTGGATCCATCATTAGTTACTGATGAAGATCTGCTGGATGAAGTATGGGCCATGGCGATCATCGCTAGGGCTTGTCTTAATCCCAGCCCGACTGGTCGGCCTGAAATGAGACACGTTCTTAAAGCTTTGGAAGATCCATTCAAGTTGTTAAGGGAAAAGATGAGTTGGATGCTGATGATTCACATTGTGGAAACTGAATTTTATTAAGTTTTTCTTTTTCTTTCGAACTTTTGATTGAAACATTGTTATATTGCTGCATTTTATTAAAAAAATGAGACACGTATAATGAATGCACACCAAGTATATATACCCTAGGCCACCACGTGATATAGTGAGAAAATTTTAATTCCAGATTGCAGAGGATTTTGGTGACGAAATGTAAAGACAAGCCCTTTAAATGGGAAAAAAAATTAATTCCAGATTTAAGTTGATTATTGAACTGATTGAACTTTTAACTGGAATCAAGAACAATCACCTATTTGAAAATGTATGTATATAATGAAAAAAATGCATACACCACTAGTTTATAGCTCAAGTGGTATCGTTTATCCTTTGTAAGGGTGTTAACCGGGATTCAAACCCGGTATCTTTCAGTTTATTTGAAATTTATCCCCTCCTCTCCAACCAGTACTTCCAATTTATTAAAACAAATGAAAAAATTGCATACCACGAGCTTGTTGCCCAAGTGGTATCGCTCAGCATTTGTAAGGGTGTTGACCGGAGTTCAAACCCTATATCTTTCAGTTTCTATGAAATTTATCTCCACTTCTCCCACCACTACTGCCAACTTATTAAAAATAATGAAAAAAATGCATTTTTCAACAAAGATCTCAATTGCAGGGGGAAAGGAAAAGAAATTGGGCGTATACAGCGAAAACAGTGCAGTTTTGTACTTTTTCTGATTTCTCCTTCCAAATCGGAAGAATGCATAATATGGAAAATTTACAATTCACCAAAGGGCCAATAGAAAAAATGTAAATTACATAAAAAAAGAATTGTGGCTTGTTTTACCCAAAAACAAAAGCCTTCAAAACAGAGAAACAGATAGAACCACCACTATCCAACCCCCACCAGTTTCTAAACCCTCCCCCAGATTAAAAAAAGGAAAAAGAAATAATAACAAACCAAAAAGGTCCCTAAACCTGTAAACAATTGGCTGTCACTGTTCTGCAAACAAATCCGTCCTCGATTTTTCATGTCCATTTTTTCATTAAATAAGCAGAATTTCAGCACCCCAGAGCAGCAGAGAATATACAGGGGAACATAGCAGCAAGACATCCATATCTCTAGCAAGCCACATTATTACCAAAGAATCAAGAACAATCACCTTTTTTGGGGGGATAATTACAAAAATCCTCCCGAGGTTCGGGCTAATTACAAAAAAACCCAGAGATGTTTCAAATTACAAAAAATTTCCACAGGTTTGATTATGTCATAAATTTGAGGGATACTGTAATATTTCTATACATATCTGGGGGGTTTTGAAATATTTTTTGCTTATGAAGGGGAAAATGTAAGACGGAATCAAACTTCAATGGGCTTTTGTAATTTTAAAAAATCTCTAGAGTTTTTTATAATTAGCCCAAACCTCGTTTTTTTTTTTTTTTTTGTAATTATCCCCTTTTTTTTCTAGTTCGCTGTTACTCTCTCGATATCCCGCTCGTCCAAAGGCTCGGGAAATATTTCCTTGGAGTGCCGTCTGGCCGAGGACGAATGACCATTATTCCCATCACCATTTTGGCCGCTCCCTTGAGAACCCGTCGTCCCCGACCGTTTCCCGCTGCTCGAACCTTCGACTTTGTGAGACGGGGCCGCCGGCACGGCCGCCACGTCAGACGAACTATGCCGCCAGCTGCCAAATACAGCCGCGTTCCATGACCCTCGAGACGATGTGGTCCTAAGCCGCTCAGAGCTAGTGTGTTCGTCTCTTACCACTTTCAGCGGATTTTCCAAAGCTTTAAGAATGTAACGCATTAGGGGCCGCCTATTAGGCTTGGGATTAAGACAAGACCTAGCGACGATTGCCATGGCCCACACTTCCTCTAAGAGATCCTCGTCTATGATTAGTGATGGGTCCACGATGTTTGTGACGAGTTCCTTGTCATATATACTAATGTGAGGTAATGTTGTTTCCAACAACTCCTTCATGGTGGTATCGGTGGATGAACTAATGCCCAGCTTACCAGTGACGAGCTCGAGCAAAACTTTCCCGAAGCAGTATACGTCATAGGCGCATGTTGCGTTGGGCGACCTGGACATTATAAGAAGAAAAATTAGATGATGAAACTAGGGTAAAAAATATTAACCACCATTTTTTGAATTACCAAACAATTTCAGTATGCATCATCATAAGACAATAGAATGCTAGATTGGGAATTTTAACTGTTGCATTGATAAGAATCATCAAATATGCTTCCCACTGCCTTTATTATAGCATCATGTAAAGAAATTAAGAGCAATAGAGTAAACAAACAAAACTATGTATAGAATTTCCAATTATTGTTCTTCTTGATACATACTCAATAATCAATATCGCACGACGGGGATGCCATTAAGTCCTCTCGATGTTTATCTTATGCAAGCCATTGCTAGTATAGCACCAATATAATTTGAATTAACACCAAGTATAAAGAAAAAAAATAGTTAATTTCTTTGGTAAAAAATTTTGCCATCGTCGTTTGTAGCACTTCTGACTTTATTTCCAAGCAGCCAAATAGAAGTCAATGATCAAGGACTACATTAAACTGTTTTAAAAGTTTTCCTCAGTATTGAACTCACTATAAGCATACCATTTGTAAAATTTTGTAACTTATTAAAAGGCTTGCACCTTGGTTTCAAGAAAAATTATTTCCATCTCAAAACATGAGATTTCATGTGCATGACAAGATCAAGATTAATAAAATGAGCTTAATTGCATAATAACCTGTATAAAAAAGGAGATCAGCCATAAATATTTTAAAGGAACAACTTAAAGAATAAAATTAAAAAAGGAATTACGTAATGATGTATTGCCTGACAAGGACTTGAAAACAATGGTTTGTCCATAAGCATGGAGCAAAAGTTTTATCAAGTTTTGACCCTCTAATTTTGAAGTGTAAACTGCATAGCCGGTCATTTGAAGATAAAGAAGCATTTACTCTCATATCTTTAAGGTACACATGCACGTGAATCCTCATAGTTAAGATTTAATATTGGCATGAAGAGGCTACAATACTATTCAGCAGCACGTTTCTACTAACAATTAAGGACGACATAGAGACACAAAGGAGATAATAACAAAATTACACAAAATTAACAACGATAGAATTATACGTACCTGAAGCACCTTGGTCCGATGACCTGCACACATGAATAAAAAGGTCACAACCACAGTAAAGTAGTGCAACAATAATAGAACATAAAAGGCTATTTTATGTAAACAAGGAAACTTCAGCTGATAATATTGGCAGAACCTAATGACATATTTCAAAACAAAAAAACAAAAGTAAATACTCACTGCGGCAATCGAAGTAACCTTGTGATCCGACTTTGATGAGCGTCACCTTCCTGAGCACAAACCTCACTCAAACTTCCTAACCGTACTTCAAATTTATCGTCAAGAAGTATGCTGCTGGCTTGAACATCCCTTCACAAAATTATTATAAAAAAAACAGATGAACATCATTTTGGTGAAGATCAAAGGGCCAAAATAAATCAGAAACAGAAAAACCTATGAAGCAATAGTCTTGAAGAGTCAAATGCTAGTTCTAGTTCTTTTTCCATTTTACTCATTTATTTTATCCTAAACGTTTGTGTTCTGGAATAGAAAACTTCACAACAGTGACATTCAAGCATAGGATGAGCAGGCACCTCTACACCATCAAGAAAACTAAAAGAAAAAGAAAAAAGTGGTGTCTACCCAAGTTCCGAAACTTTTTTCAGTGAGAGTGTTAATAATTTTTGTTTAATAGAATTCTAATGCCGCATCTCTCCTACTTCAACTCATTTAATTTCGAGCTCGGAAATGCAGTTGTTGAAAAACTAGATAAGCATTTTTTCAGTGAGAATGTCATAATATTTGTTTGATAGAATTCCAATGCTGTGTCTCTCCTACTTACACTCATTTTATTCACTTTCTTACTTTTTGTTGCATTTATGATAATCTAAATCCAATCAAGGAAATGAATTAGCTCAAAACAAGTGTTACATATATAAGTGTCATCAATCCCAAGTGCTAGTATATTGCCAAGTTCGAGCAGGCACTTATTCGAGTTGGGTTCATAATTTTCACCAGGCACCTTCTAAGTACCATGACATGGTAAGAAAATCCAAAAGCAGCCATTCCTATGTTAGAAAGTGTCTATTAATTCCCGGGTAGGCCCCCATCTGCTAAATTTAACAAGACAAGATGGAGTACGAAACTGACATACAAAATATACAAGTTTTCTCTATGTTATGTGTTTTGGCAAATAGCGTAACAAAGAAAGAACAATATGCATAAAATGTTAATAAGTAGATATTAAGTCGGCCATGTTTATAAATTTTTGGTGCATGTCGCAACAAAATAAACTAAAACTTGTAGCATCTAACTTTATGCTCTGTAATTCCTGTAGTTCTCATTAACCAATAGCCTCCAGCATTAATATATATAATTGCATATCCAACAAAAACCCATCCAACAATCAGCCCAAAATCGAAATTTAGGCGTTTAAGGAATATAGATTTCAGCGACAAGAAGGAAAAATTCAGACATGAGATGAACGAAAATGTGTGAGTTTCAATATTACCTGTGAACAAGAGGCGGGGTACATTCATGGTGTAGATAAGAAAGCCCTTCCGCAGCTCCAATTGCAATTTTGAGCCTAGTTATCCAATCCAATGACTGTAAACTGTCGTCCGAATTTGTTTTCTTGAACAAAGAACTGGACAGGTCTCCATTAGGCATGTGCTTGTAAACAAGAAACTTCTCGTTCTCATTCTCCAAGCAATGCCCTAAGAGAGGGACCAATCTAGGATGTGAAACCTTGCTGAAAAGCTCCAACTCTGACATATACGATTCCTTTTTAACTTCAGACTGCAAATCCACTTTTTTTATGACTACAGGAATTCCACCTTCAAGTATTCCGTGGAACAAATCACCGGAATGACCGTGCTTGATTAGATTTGCTTCGTTCAATTCACCTGTGGCTAGGAGAATCTGCTGATATGTAAATGCATCTCCGAGATTCGAAAAATCCAACGATGCTCCTGGCGGTGGAGGGCTTCCACCTGCAGGAACGGGCCCCACGCTAATACCCCTTTGGTTCGTTGTGTCCCTCCTGCGCTTGCATACAACCAGAAGCACAACGGTAATTATCAAGAGCGCAGTGAGCCCAACACCACCAAAAACAGCAGCCAGTATGATGACCGTTCTCCGCCTCCTATTATCGGACCTTGAAGGAGGAGGGGGTTGCGTAGCGTTTGGCTCTCCGAAATTATCGAATACCAAATTCCTCTCGGCATAGAACGAGGCACATTCAGCCACGCTCCTCTGCGTAGTCAAATTTCGGAGGCAATTCCCACTAAGAGAGGTGCTGCCACGTGCGTAAATCGGAACTGGACCCTCGAAATAATTTCCCGACATGTCGATAAAACCGAACCTGCTAACTACAGGTGTAATATTTCCATAAAACAAATTCTGGGAAATATTAAATACCGCCACACTAGCATTAACTATCAAACTGACATTGGGCAATATACCGGTAAAGTTATTCACAGACGCATCGAGGAATTGCAACGTGGGCATTGACCACAGCACATCCGGAAATTCACCAACGAAACCGTTATGACTAAAAACCACGAACTGCAATTGAGACAAAGGAGGAAATAAATTACCGGGCAACTGCCCTGCAAGGAAATTGCTTCCAATTATCATTCGCCGCAAGTTTCTCAAACCTCTCAAATCCAGAGGCACAGACCCTGACAGCGAATTAAACCCGAGATCAAGGTCAACCAGATTGGAAAGATCACCGAGTTGGGCCGGTATCGAAGACGACAAGCTGTTCCTCGAAAGATTCAAGAACTGTAACCTAGACAATGTCCCAATTTCTGGAGGGATTACACCAGAAAAGAAATTCAAAGACATATCTAGCACAGTAAGATTCCCAAGTGCAGCAAAAGTCCCTGGAATCGAGCCCGTGAGAAAATTCTCCGAAAGATCAAGCACAGAAAGACCAACTAACTGAGATAAACTCGGTGGGAGTACGCCGGTGAGATTGTTACTAGACAAATACAGTTCAACTAAGCTACTCAAATTGCCGAGAGTGATTGGAATAGCACCATTAATCGAACAAGACCTAAGATCAAGCACTTGGAGTGCAACAAGCTGCAATCCTAGCCACTGGGGAATTGGCCCCGGGAGGGCGAAATTCGAGGCGTTGAACGAGGATAAAAGGGTCAAATTCCGAAGGGCATCTACTGAAAATTGAGGGATTTGACTTCCCCTCCTCGTTCTCCTGAAACCCGAAATATTGATTCCTGTTACCCTGCCATTGGTGCATTGGACACCGGCCCATGAAGTACACGGGTCGGATTTTATAGGCCATTCTTTTGCCCTCAACCCTAACGAAGATCTTAACTGAAGCAACGCCAATCTATCTTGCCTAGAAACCAAGAATTGCTGCTCTATTGTACAACCAAACAACAAGAAAAACAAAACCAAACAAATTAAAACTACCCTGCTCCTCTGATCCACCATTTCTGCTCCAACTTCATTGAACTTCACAGAAAATCCCCCTCACATTCATATACACAACAGGCGTTTGTAACTGTAACAACTTTGAGATTATTGGTTTTATGCATTTGTTTGTCATGACATACTAGAAAAGCTATAAAAGAGAAGAAAGAAAACTTTCTGGGGGGAGCTTTACCTTTATGATGAATGATGAATAAAAGTGGATCAGAAGAAGTTCTGACTTGATTCTTTCTTCCAAACTCTCTCTATTCTTTTTGTTTTCTTGAAATTAAAAAAGAAACAAAATTCTCTTCCTTTTACTCTCTCTCTCCTAGTTTTTCTCAGTGGGCTACCGTCGACGGAGGAGAGAGAAAAAGGGATTTTGAAAAAAGTCAAAAAAAAAAATTGGGGTTTAGGTGGAGAGAAAAAATAAAAATGGGGATGGAAATTACTGTGTGCAGAATAGTCAGTAATAGTAGAGAGAAAGTGATGAAGACCAGTCTCTCTCTCTAAAATAAACACTGCGCCAGAGAAGGTAACACTATAACCCAGAAACCATTCAAAGATTTCTTTTGATTTTCTTCTTTGTTTTTCTTTTTTTATTTTTTCCGTCTCAAAATACAATGTTTTCACCGGCGGGTCGGGTCGGGTTTAGAGGATTAAATGGGCCACTGGATTCGGGTTTTTATGAGAGTATTTGTGTGATTCCGGTGGATATTAACTGTTAGCCGCCGGAAATCCCGGCCAATGCAGCTGAGCTTATATACTTTTCCTGCTGTAATACATTGTACTTTCTCGCTCACATAGTTGTACATTTGATTTGATAGTAGTTTAATGGACTAGTAGTACTTTAGGTATTCTCTTTAAATTTGTATTTATTATATTTATATATATATATATATATATTGTTGTTTGTTGGGCTGATGGTGAAGTTGACATAAGTATTATGTTTGTATTTTCAATATCACATAAAACATAGGGTGTAAAGATCTGTCTCTATGTTTTATGTGTTATTTTAAGGTGAATTCTAAATATCAATTTTATAATATATATTATGAAAAAAATGATAACCTCATCTCTAAGGCTTCATTGTTTTCGCTTCTGCAGAAATGTGGGTCCCCGTTGTCATAGACAGATCAATCAACACACAATAAAAACATTCACGTTGCGGTGTGTCAGTTGACAACACGCCACTGGCTTATATGCCACATATAAATATATATTGGGAATAATTACAAAAACACCCATAAGGTTTGTGCTAATTACCAAAAAAAAACAGAATTTTTTGAAAATTACAAAAAAAATACTTGACGTTTGATTTTTCACATTTTTCAATTTTCGAAAATATTTGTAAAAAACTATATTTACAAAAATATTTTATGTTTATCCCCTTAAACTTAAGACAAAACGAAACATGAAGGGTGTTTTGTAATTTTAAAACATGTCTGACTTTTTTGTAATTAACCCAAACCTCATGGGTGTTTTTGCAATTATCCCTATATATTATAGAATGTAACTTTGGAGGTTCTCCAACTACTTTCAATTTTTTGATATATTATATACTTTATTATTTAATTTTTATTTTTATATATAAGTTCTAAGCTTGCGCCTAACTAGTACTATGACATATAGTTCGCTGATCCCTTTAGCAGTTGCCAGTTAAATCCAGATGCGATCGCAATTTAATTATTGATGGAATAGAATATACCTCACTTAACTATATATTAAATTGGATTAGATTTATTTTCAGCTAAGTTAGGAAATAGTTGATATTGCATTTATGAGCCAATATTGAAATCTTTTACCAACTGGTAAATGCAGTAAAATTCAATTGGTAGATTGTAAATCAGGCATTTAACTTGTACTAATTATTACCTCTCATAAGCACTAGTTACCATTTTACAACTGTTATATAAAAATGATTGGATGGAATTTTAATATTACTGTAGAATAATATATACATACATACATATACACATAAATCCCTTAATTAAAGGAGAGTGTTTGAAAGGGGATTTAATGGGAATAAATGCAGTTCCTCCATGTATTTAATATTTTGGTTGTCTTATTTCTTCAGAATTTTTATAAAAAAGGAAATATAGGTAAGGATATTGCAGAATAATTTAAAGTATGGCAAGTAGTATAGTTCTCATTTATAGTTGGTAGCTGGAAAGCAACTACAACTTGAAAAGAAATTTTATTAATGTTTTTGAGATTTATTTCGAGAATAATAGAATGATAAATTTTAATTAGAATTACTTGAAGATATTAAAAACTTTACACTGTGTATTTTTCTTTATTTATTTTCATTCAGGAAATTTATCGATGGGCGCTCGTGAGAGAGAACATTTTGTAAAAAAAAATATTAGTCTTATACAAAATTTAACTACAATAAACTTTTGAACACTTATAAAATCGATATTTTGTGCGGAGGACACATGAATGACATGATTAAATAATTCTAGGCATAGCTCAAGTGGTTAAATGACATGTTATTGGACGAACAATTTTCAATTCGAATCATTTCCTCCTCTCCTTCCAGCCAAGTTGGCAATCAAGTTGAGTCGGGCCAGGTCGTTACTAGCCTATTAGGTCAGATGGCAAAATCAAGTCGACCCGAAAATATTTTCATAGCCCAATCTGGCTAATATTGTAGTGTATTTTGCTTTGGATTAGCCGGATCGACCATGCAATCGGGCCTATTAAGCCGGATTAAATAGGCTTAGTCCTTTTTGAGCCTCAAAATTTAGGCCCGATATGGCCTTGTTGTCGGGCCAGGCCCAAATTGCTAGCACTATTGTTGCATATATTGTTTTAAAAATATTCGTCTAACCCAGATTAGTATCCTCTAGGCGTGAGGACGCCTATGTTTTTCTTTCGATGATGATCCATATATCGCGTCCATGTTCCGCCTAGACGTTAAATTCCATTTTGTTGCATACCTAGCGTAAGCTAGCGCTTTTTAGAACTAAACTAGGTTAAAAAAAATTCATTTTTTCGTTGGTGGGAGACAGTGAAAACAATGTAAGTTTTTTAAGAGAATTTTAGTAATCAGATGAAGTCTCCCATCATTAGATTCTTAATTTTGATATCAGTGTTTATCTTTTTAAAAAAGCCGTGTCAATTTGAGATCTTTGTGTGTTATCCTAACAATTAATATGTTATTTGACTTTGCTTTAAAAAAATGTTATTTGACTTTTTTTTTTTTAATCGGGTCTGAATAGACCATTTGAGAATTTAGTATTACAGACTCAATTAGATGTTTGAATATAAAATTTATCCAAAAAGTTCCAAAAGTAAAACTTTTACTAGCAATACTTATACGTGCACAAACCATATCATACCTAGCATTACTTATGACGTATTGGATTCGAATTTCACTAAACATATATATTTTATTTGTGTTTTTAATTTTATGATAGTTGTTGACTGATGATTATTTGAAATACAGTATTTTCAATTTGCTGATTTGTTAGTTGGTTTATGACATAATAATACATGCCAACCCTTTATTAAGAAAACATAATTAAGGAATAAATGCAACTGTCAAAGGAATTTAATAGCCTTTATGCTTTTTTTTATTAAAGTATGTTAAAATAATAGGGATAGTTACAAAAAAAAAACTTGAAGTTCGGGCCAATTACAAAAAAATATAGACATTTTTTAAAATTACAAAAACACCCTTGAGATTTGATTATGTCTTACATTTTTCCTTCATAACAAAAAATATTTCAAAAAATCATGTAATATTTATAAAAATATTAGAGTTACTCCCTTTAATTTGAGACATAATCAAACCTACAAGTGTTTTTTTTTGTAATTTTAAAACGATCCTGGATTTTTTTGTAATTAGCCCAAACTCAGGGATATTTTTGTAATTAACCCAAGATAATAAAAAAATGCATGGATGTGCGGTGAGATGCATATTCGTGTATATTATCAAGTGTAGCATCTACATCTCACCGTAAATAATCAATCATACCGAATAATTAAAAGGGTAATAAATAGGCTTGATTGAATTGGATCATAGAATGTAATCAGAAAAAAAAGGAATTGGATCATAGAATAAATATTTAATTTTTTAGACTTCATTATTTATATTATTCATATAGGGAAGTTGGCTTGGATTAATTTGTTGTGACACTTGGGCCATAGGACAAATTTTTGAAACTCTAGTTTAACTAAAATGGAAAATTTTATTATAAAAAAAAAAAGGAAAATTTTGGTCAGTTTGGTAGATACAGTTACGACAACCTCAACACGAAAGGTTCTTAAGTAATTTTGACATAATTAGGGGGTGAAAATTGAAGAATTTGTCTTTTGTTATCTTATATTTTGATGGAAATGAAATAATAGAGATAGCAGGTGAAATGTCTACATCTGATTATTTTACAACGTCAGCGTGAAGAAAAGAACTGCAATACTCAATAGTCAGGCTCTTTATTTCTTTATCTTATTTAATCTTTTTTATGATTGCCATCAACTGTTCTAAAAATCTCCGTATAGATCCAATTAGTCATCACTTAGTCATAGGCCTTCTGTGTTCGCCTATGTTTTTATTCCGATTAGATCCGCCTAATCCTGCTCAGGTCCTGCCTAATTTCGCCCAATGCTTTTTAGAATATTGATGTCATCTATAACTGGTGGGAAGGTGGTGGGCTAAATTAAGCAATGTTTTTGAAGTGTTGGTGGGAATTAAATTGTGTCTCTATGTTGACAGGTGATGGAAGAATTGTTGCATCTATTACAGGAAGATTACTTATTATATCATTATGTTTATTTTTAATTTGATACAACAACCACACAGCCTTAATCCCACTATGTAGAGTCGATTTATTTTTAATTTGATAGAAAATAGTAAAAAAGATTAAAATTGTGATTGAATGTGAGAGAAATATGTAATAAGCAAAACATAAGGTGGAACGAACAATAGAGGATCGGAGATTTAAACCATCTTGGGAAGCTAGAGTGATCATGAAAGAGGGATGCTCATGTGGTGGTTGAAAAAACGAATACAACACCGAGTGTGTATATGTTGTGACTGCATCCTAGCCAAAATATATTATTGTGGAATAAAAGAAAATTGGTTTTAATTTCCGTGCGATGGCCGGAGACGATGGGTACTCCTTTGGAATTGGACCCTCTATATCTTTGCTATGTGCTCAACGGCGGAATCAGGGGACAAGGGGGTACTGCCCCCAATATTTTCCAAAATTCTCCCTGCAAGTTTTCCATTTTTTTTAATAGTTAAGATAAATGACTTAATTTATTAATGCATCCTCTAGAATTTTATAAGAACTTCAAATAGTTGTCTTTTACATTAGAAAAAGTTATTCATTATAGTTAGTATATAAATATTTATTACTCATAATTCAAATTTATAAACTCAAATTTGATTTTTCGCCTTTCTCTAAAGTTAGAATCATGCTTCCGCCATTATATGTGCTAATAATAATGCCCTTGTGTTTATGTTGTGTGCTTTGCGACTGGAAAATAATTGATAAACTAAATGTGAATTTGAGTGAGTGTCACGAGTAATCACTTTTTTTTTCACTCGCCACATGGTGACAATTCTTTGTGGAAATATTTTTTTTTTCACAAGTGTTATCAATTAAACATTTATATCATAACTATTGCATCTCCAAGCTTTTTCATTTTTTGCTAATTTGATAATCGGATTTCATAAATATTTAATTAAATTATCACTCCGAATTTGACGCGTTCTTAGCGAAATCACAATCAAAGTCAATCTCGACTCTAATTACATAGCCAAAATCATGCCATCTAAATTTGACGATACAAAAACAATTTGCAATCAAATTGTCATGTATAAAGGTGCTATATAGGGAAAGAGCAGGTGGAAAATTATCGAAACATCTTTTTTCTTGTCTGATAAATATCTATTTGCACTAAAGGCCTTTTCCCAAAAATAGTAAAATGGATGTGGTCAAACACCATTTCTTAGTCAACTCCACTATTATCTATTTGTGGCTGGGATTTAATCAGCACCATCTGTCTTTTTTTTTTTTTATAAAAAAATAATAATAATTTATGAGGTGGCAACAGCAAATACCTAAAAGAGGACTAGACCCTGCCTTTGCCCTTTACCAAATTAATTTGTCCGCTTCAACATTTTCAATTTTGCTCCGTTTTTTTAAAATTTTGTAATTTAATTTGTGGGTCAGCGTTTATTTATCAACACCATACGAAAGTTATAAGAAATATATATTTTGGTGGGAAAATTGCAAAATTGGTCCTGTATCTATAGGAGTATTGCAATATTAGTCCTCTAACTTTTGAAGTTGCAATTTTAGTCATATGACAATTTTGCTCATTAGCATAAATAACAATGTTAATCATTTAATTTTTAGGATTTAACAATTTTAGTTGTGGTAATTTCGGTCCTATTATTCAAATAACAAAATTTTCCATATTTATACGTATTTTTGTATTTTCATAATTAAAAATAATACATATAGAACTCGTCGTATCTCGGTTTTGATCTATATTCACAAATCTAAAATTCTTCAATCATTAGAAAATATATAATATAAATGATAAATAAATTCAACTCAAGTAAATAAAATATAGGCTTTTACACAATTTTATACTTTATCATATGTATAAAGATTATTTTGGCTATCAAGTGTTGGAGGAGGGTTATCTCAATTTAGGTAAGAAGGGGTTATTTAGAAATTGGAAGTTGGAAGAGGAATTATTTTTTCTTTGTAGTAGGAGGAGGTTATTTGGCTAAAAATATAAGAGAGTTTTTGGTGGAGAAATATTTGTTTGTATTGATTCTTCTCAAATTTAGCTTTTACAAAAATGATCAAGACACCCCTATTTATACTAAGTACAACTTCCTAACCAATGGCTAGGATTTATTTAATTTAATGGCTATAATTCATCCACTAGAATCATCTTCTAAAATATCTACTTTCCTAGAACATTCTACAAACTTTTCTACAAATAATATCTAAGATATTTTTCCAAGACACTTCTAGACAAATTCTAGAACTTGGGTCATGTGGGCTTGGATCTTATTTTATCTTTTAACTCAAATATATATTTTCAAGCCCAATATTAATTGGACCAAAATCAAGTTTAAAATCCAACATCCCCCCTTAAACTTGATTTGTCATTCCGAGAAAACTTCTAAGTCGTATGAAGTCTTCATGCTTGAGCGGTTTGGTGAAGATGTCCGCAACTTGATCTTGAGACTTCACATACCCCACTTGCACGCCTTTCTCGATATGCATTCTCGTATGTAGTGGTAGCGAGTGTCAATGTGCTTGCTTCGATCATGAAACACAGGATTCTTTGCCAATGCCATGGTGATAGGTGTGAGTTTTGCATGTATTTTGAGGTATAAATATGACTAAAATGGTGATTAAACATGCAATAACGTGTATGAAATGGTATATATTCGCTCTTTGTGGAAAAAAGATATTACGCTTGCTTGTTTTGTAGGAATTTAACGATATTTGGAGTGATTTTGTGACAAATACGAGCATTGCTACCTAGAATCATCAAGAATCGAGCGATTACACCCAATTGGAAGCCAACTATGTGGAGTCTAGAGTCATAGTGATGAGTCGTGTGTCAAAAGAAGCATGGATGATCAAACAACAAGGAGATTTATCTCAAGGAACATCCAAACGCGTATGGAATTTCCAAAGACCTTTGGCAGGGTTTAGTATTTTGGCCATAAATCTCTCTACAAAATTGATATTGAGGTGATTCAAGTGGCTATGGAAAGCTAAGAGAGAGAGCTACAACTCTTATGAAGACCCCGAAAGCAAATTCGGACGTTTGGGTGGCGCACGGGTAACCCGTGCGTGGGCGCACGACCCGCGCGCCCTCTGACGGATGTTTTCTATAGGATGGCGCACGGTAGACCGTGCGTGGGCGCACGACCCGTGCGTGCTACGAGACTGGGTGTTTTCTCTACGAAATGGCGCACGGGTAGCCCATGCGTGGGCGCGCACGACCCGTGCGTGCTTGCGTAAAAACTCCAAAAATGACAAAATTTGACTGGACTTCCAAAAGGGTATAAATACCACTTCTTGGGCGCACACCAGGGAGGAAAGGTCCGAAAAGACCCAAGAACACAAGAAATAGCTCAACTTCATCAAGGAAGAATCAAGAGAGAAGAATCGGGTCGAATCGGAGCTTGAGGATTGAAGATAAATCGAGAGATTATCCATTTCCCTAAGTTTTCTCATTCTTTGTGCTTTAATCTTTCATTTTAACTTGTCATGAATATGAACAATTTGTCTATGAGTTATTTATTTGTAATGAGTAGCTAAACATCTTGTGATTTCCGGGTTTTGGTAGTAGATTAATTGAACTCTTGTTGAATGTTTTAATCTTGGTTGAAGTTATTATCTTGAAGCTATTTGAGTACTTTGTTCTTATTCTTGTTTTATCACTTGGCCAATGATTTAACTTGTTTGATATATTGATTCATAATTCGAGAGATGAGCTTCAATATTAGATCTTGAGTACTTGACATGAATATTTGCATAATCGAGAGGTTTGTGAATATTTGTGAGGATATTTGATCTTTTGTGCATTTGGGAGTTGTGTATCTTATGTTGAGTAGAGATGCTAGCATAGATATTTCAATCTACACTTTATATACATCTCGAGAGGGAGGATAAAATACCATTGTGATCGTCTTATAGGTGTATCGATAATAACTTTGGCATTGATTAAATCGACAACAAGAGGAATATTAATCGAAACCATAACCCGAATCCATTTCATTCCTTGATAATTCCATTATTCTTAGTATCTTGTGTTTTTGTGGTTAATCTTGTCTTTACTTCCACAACAATCATCAAATTCCGATCGTCTAAATAAAAATAAGACTATCTTAGTTCAATACTTAGCGCATAAATTTATTAGTCTCCGTGGATACGACCTTGCTTACCCTATTCTATAAACTACACCGTACACTTGCGGTGAAGCTAAAAATAAGGCGAACAAGTTTTTTTGGAATAGCTGACTTGTTATCGACACAAATCTTAGTTGGCTCTTCTTGTGTCATTCCCAGTTCCTTCAAAAATTTCTCGGCCAAACGCATGGCAAACACAAGTTGTCGCAGCTCTACGTCTCGACTTCACGCAGTTGAGAGAGTGACTATCGGCCGCTTTTTGACATCCAAGTGAATGCGGTATCTCCCATGAAGAACACAAAGCCGAGTACTTTTTCGATCATCCACATCTCCGGACCAATCGCTATCACTATAGCCAACAAGTTTATAATCATTAGTTGTTGAATAAAATAAGTGAAATTGATCGTACCTTTGAGATAGCGAAGAATCCTTTTAGCGACCTTCATGTGAGTAGTGGTTGGATTTTCCATGTATCGACTTATTATACCTGCGGTGGCATAGAGAATGTCGGGTCTTGTGCACGTCAAATACCGCAAACTTCCAACCAAACTTTTGTACAATGTCGGGTCCACTTTTTCTTCTCCGTCATACTTTGATAGCTTGATGCCGCACTCCACCGGTGTGTTAATTGGCTTGCGATTATCCATCTTGAATCTCTTGAGAATCTCCTTTGCGTAGCCTTCTTGCGAGATGAAAATCCCATCTTCTTGTTGTTTAACTTCAACGCCGAGGTAATATGCCATAAGCCCGATATCGCCATCTCAAATTCTCTCGGTCATTGCTTTCTTGAACTCTTCAAACATGTCCGGATTATTTCTGTGAAGATCAAGTCATCCACATATAAACACATGATCAAAACATCATTTTTCCGACCTTGACATAAAGTGCATGTTCGTGCGGGCACTTAGTGAACCCATTCTCTTGCAAGTATTTATCGATCCTGCTATTCCATGCCCTTGGTGCTTGCTTTAATCCGTATAGAGCCTTCTTCAGCTTCAAGACTTTATCTTCTTCATTCTTCACCACATAGCCCTTTGGCTGCTCAATGTAGACTTCTTCCTCGAGAACTCCATTTAAGAAAGCTGACTTTACGTCCATCTGGTGAATCTTCCACCTGTTTTTGAGTCTAAAGAAATGATAAGCCTTATTGTTTCCAAGCGAGCGATCGAGCAAATACCTCGTCATAGTCGATTCCAAATCTTTGACTATAGCCTTTTTGCGACTAGCCTTGCTTTATATCTTTCAATTTCTCCTTTAGCATTCTTCTTTGCTTTGTACACCCACTTGACACCGATAGCCTTATGTCCTTTTGGAAGTGAGGTCAGCTCCCACGTGTCGTTCTTCATGATTGCTTGTATCTCCTCATCCATAGCATCTCTCCATCTTTTATTTTGGATTTGCTTTTTCAAAAGTCACAGGGTTCACAATCTGCAAGTAGACGAGAAAAGTGTTATATCATCTATTCTCTCGGTGTTCTCATAAAGATCTTCTAGACTCCTTGCACGTGTTATGCCTCTTTCATTTAGAAATGATGGTGGCGAGTCTCCTTCACCGCTGATTGTGAAGTGGATGGAGTAGTTGGCTCTTCTTGAACTTCTATTGTTGGCTCGATCGGTCTCGGCTCCTTTTCTTCAAAATTCGGAAAGAAATTGAAGTTGTTTTGGGAGCCAAAATCCCAATCGATTCTTCATCAAACTCTACATCACGACTTATCACAAGCTTCTTAGTATTTGGATTATATAACTTATAACCTTTAGAATTTGAGTCATACCCGATGAAGATGAATGTCTCGCTTTTGTCATCAAGCTTACTTCTTCTCTCGTCAGTACATGTGCATATGCTTTGCTTCCAAATACTTTTAGATGAGAGATACCTGGTTTTCTTCCACTCCAAGCTTCTTGTGGTGTTTTTCCCAAACACTTCCTCGGTTGGTGAACGATTTGACAGTACACCGCACACGCCACCGCTTGACCCCGAACTCCTTTGGCTCCTTTTGCTTTTGAGCATGCACCTTGCCATTTCAAGAATTGTTCTATTCTTTCTCTCAAACTACGCCATTTTGCTTTGAGGATCTTGGGATCTGTCAAGGGGACGCCGGATTCCATTTGCTTCGCAAAATTCTTGAACTCCTTAGATGTGAATTCGCCTCCACGATCCGATCGCATTGCCTTGATTTTGCATCCACTTTCATTTTCCACCATAGCTTTGAACTTCTTGAATGCTTCAACACTTTCGACTTGTTTCAAAAAATATACCCGTGTCTTTCTAGAGAAATCATCAATAAAGAGGAGGAAATAATTATTTTTACCGAGAGAGCTTGGCTTGATTGGTCCACAAACATCAGTGTGTATGAGCTCCAGAGGCTTCTGTGATCTCGAGCTTGATTCCTTTGGAAAACTCTTTCTGGATTGTTTTCCCAATAGACATCCTTCACATAGTTGATCGGGATGATTGATGGACGGTAATCCTCTCACCATCTCTTTCTTTGATAGTAATTCTAATCCGCCAAAATTTAAGTGCCCAAATCGTAGATGCCAAAGCCAAGATATATCTTTGTAGCAAGCTTTGAGACATTTTGCTACATCATTCTGGATATTTAATAAGAACATTCTATTTCTAGACATTGGCACTTTAGTGATTAAATTATTTCTATCATCTCTTATAGAAAGACTACGATCTTTCATGTGAATGTCATAGCCTTTCTCTAAGAGTTGTCCCAAACTCAAGATATTACTTTTCATATTTGGAACGTAATAAACATTTGAAATAAATTGATGACTTCCATTCTTCAAGCGGATTAGAATTTTACCTTTTCTTTTGACCGGGACTTTAGACTCATCTCCAAAAGAAACATTGCCACTCACCGATTCATCAAGCTCTACAAACATGCTTCTTTTTCCACACATATGGTTGCTTGCACCAGTATCGAGGTACCAAGTGTTGTCTTGTCTTCCATCACCACCTTTGTATGCTAGTAACAAATTGACATCTTCTTCGTTTTATTTTCCACATAGTGGGCCTTTTCTTCAACCTTGTTTTTGGGAGCTCTACACTCGGAAGCATAGTGTCCAAATTTTTGACAATTATAACACTTAGTTTGTGATTTTTCGTACCTTGTTCTTGGATTGCTCCTCCCGCGTCCCACCGGTTGAGTATTCTCTTCTATCTTCATTATTATTGAAACCTCCTCGTGCATGTCCACGACCACGGCCTCGTCCGCCTCGTCCTTGAAACGACCTCTTCCATGTTGACCACGTTCATTGCTCATGCTTTCTTCTTTATCCTTCACTTGCATTTTAAAAAAGTTGTTCTACAATATCTTGCTTCTTTTTATGTTTTTCTTCATATGCTTGTAATGACCCCAATAATTGATCAATAGTCATCTCCTCCAAATTTTTTGTTTCCTCAATTATTACGACAATATGCTCAAATTTAGGACTTAAAGAACGGAGTATCTTTTCCATAATTCTCACATCACTTAAATTTTCACCATTTCTTTTCATTTGATTAGAAACCGCCAAAACTCTTGAAAAATAGTCGGAAATAGTTTCGGACTCTTTCATATGTAAAGCTTCAAATTCACCTCTTAATATTTGGAGACGTACCTTTTTTTACTTGCTCGGCTCCTTTGTGAGATGTTTGAAGCTTCTCCCATGCATCCTTGGCGGTAGTTGCACTTGAGATCTTTTCGAAACCATCATCATCCAAAGCTTGGTAGATGAGATAGAGAGCTTTCTTGTCTCTCTTTCTTGAATCTTTTAAATTATCCTTTTGAGTTTGGGATAGTGTAGTCTCATTTTGTGGCTCGACGTATCCTTTTTCTACAATATCCCAAACTTTATGTGCACCCAAAAGGGCCTTCATCTTGATACTCCAATTATCATAGTTGCTTGTGTTGAGCATAGGGACTTGAAAGGAAGCCACACCATTTGCCATATTTTTATGTAAACCACAAGTGATCTTGTGGCTCTGATACCACTTTGTTGGAGGAGGGTTATCTCAATTTAGGTAAGAAGGGGTTATTTAGAAATTGGAAGTTGGAAGAGGAATTATTTTTTCTTTGTAGTAGGAGGAGGTTATTTAGGCTAAAAAATATAAGAGAGTTTTTGGTGGAGAAATATTTGTTTGTATTGATTCTTCTCAAATTTTGGCTTGTTACAAAATGATCAAGACACCCCTATTTATACTAGTACAACTTCCTAACCAATGGCTAGGATTTATTTAATCTAATGGCTATAATTCATCCACTAGAATCATCTTCTAAAATATCTACTTTCCTAGAACATTCTACAAACTTTTCTACAAATAATATCTAAGATATTTTTCCAAGACACTTCTAGACAAATTCTAGAACTTGGGCCATGTGGGCTTGGATCTTATTTTATCTTTTAACTCAAATATATATTTTCAAGCCCAATATTAATTGGACCAAAATCAAGTTTAAAATCCAACATCAAGAGCATTTTGAGAAAAATTAAAATATTGAAATAGTCTTTAGGCCAAATTTGCATCAACTGGAAATTTATAGAACTAAAATTGCACAAATCTAAAATTTACTGGACTAAAATTGCAAAAAAAGTAAAATATACAAGACTAAAATTGCAATTTCAAAAATTAGAGGAGTAGTATTGCAACACCTCTATAAATAGAGGACAAATTTTGCATTTTTCCCTTTTGGAAAATGATTTTTCTTTTGGCTTTGTAATCTTTTCAAATTCCCACCAATTCCTTTTTTTACGCCAGATGTATCCCACACACCTAGGTACACAATTGTCCATACTGCGTCGGGCCTATAAGGAGCTCATGACACTAGTAATGAGACTAATCCTCTGCAGAGGTGGACAACCCAAACCCACACTCCAACAATAGTCAGGGGAATCGATCCCAGGACCTCTAACCCACCAAAATGAGCGCACGCCACTCGGACAACACCATGGGGCCCCCACCAATTCCTAATTGGTAACCTCAATCTTTTTTTTTTTTTGATGAAAGGTGAAAATATTATTAATCCAAACAAATACAGCTTTACAAATACAAAAGATATGGGGTGTACCCAACGATCCCCATTACTGGGTAACAAAGAAGATAGAGGTTCCACTACGGGGAAGCACTCTATATACAAACAACAAAATACAACTGAATTGTCATCAACCAATTAACAAACCGTTGTCATCAACCAATTAACAAACCGCTTAAGGATGAAGTACGGACATATCAAAATCATCCTTGTGGCTTAACTTCAAACTCCATGTCCTTCATTAATTGATCCATTTTTTAAATAAAAAGTAAAATTTTATTTAACTTTAATGGATCTCAACTTAAAAAAGTTAAACTTATAATACAAAAATGACCCTTGAATGCCTCTACATTTCTCTTTTTTTTTTCTTTCTCTATATACCAAATGAAAAATATAATAATAGGTTTGCTTAGTTGTACCACTTGCTTTTCCTATATATATTAATTAAAATAACTTATAGTTCAAAGATTACTTCACTTCCAGAAGTATACAGTGCATGTTCTATAAATGCCTTTTCCAATAAAATTTCAGGGTAAAAATTAATGGATCCTGCACTAGGGTTTTTGTAAATACTGTTTTTCTTTTTAAAAAAAAATGATCAATATCTTAGGTAGTAGGTAGTATGTATCATTCATCTAAGACAATCTACATCAAGTAAAGATTGAGTCTTAATCCGCAAGCACTTAATTCATAAGTATCAAATATGTGTATAGTCCCTATTAGGTGACTTTTATATGTTCTCAATATATTCTTTTATTTCAATTAAAAATGTTATTTCATATGTGAGATTTCGTTCAGAAGATCATATAAGTCACTATCTAACGATACGCGATAATGATATGTGTTTTGTCCAGCGCGAAGTTCTAATTCTACGAATCAATTAGTTCTATTTATGTTTACACTTTTTTGTTTTAGATCAGTATAAGTTTATGATCTTGTAGGTTTCCAACTATTTTTCATTTGATGTTGTAATCCGTTGTAAGTTTCTTCTGATTAATTAATTAAACTCATTTTGATTCTAAAAAAAGTATATTTATATATATATATTATATAAAAAGTAAATATTATACTTATGAGTGCACTCCAAATGATGTAGATATAAATCCAAGGAGAAAAGATAGATTTAGAATTGTATTTATCGTTACCCCTCAAAAAAAAAAAAAGAGTTATATTTATCGTTAGTTCACGATTTTAGACCACTAATGTTTTCGAAATTGTTTAAGCATCCCAGTGTAATTAAGAGAAAAAATAGGTTTATAATTAGAAAAAGGTTTCATAAAAGTAGGAGATGTAATATACTAATATGAATGTGATACAAGTCTGGGATCATGAACCGCACTATCTGTCCAGTACATGATTACCCTTTCATTCGCTTGTTTATAAATAATTAATCAATTAAATAATACAGCATCAGCTCAAATGCTATTTTATGATAATTAATTAATGATTAGAAATATAATGAAAGTGAGATATACACGTGATTAAGGTGGCAGATGAGTTATTATAAGCTTTATATCCCTTCGTCTACTCTGGGGTTTTCTGAATCTTTCTTCCTTTTATGTTGTATTAACTTTTCCTTTTTCCTTTTTTTTTTTCCCCTTTTTCCTTTTGAAAAGGTATACAGATAATATTGTCCTTTCTAAATATTGGGGCTAAGTATTTTATAAACTTGGTTAATAAGTGATTGACATCAATTAAAAGTTTAAGTAGTACTTTAAGTTGTTTTATATATATATATAAAAGGAAATTATAGTTTTTTAGCTTTCCCCTGTTTAATTATCATATAATCTTGTTCTTAAGTATGCAATATTGTTTTATTTTTCTAAAATTTGTACCTCATTTTTTCCTATTTTAGATTTATATTTGAGTCCGTCGGATTTTTAGCCTTTCTTCCTTAGCAAAAATATTTTTTAGCCATTTCTTGAATTCAAATGTGTACTTTACCCTTTTTTCATTTTGGAATTGGTACATAACTCGATATCGAGTCACATAACTCAGTACTGAGTTATGTATTGCATAATGGTCAAATACCTTACCAGATAATACATAAAGGGTAAGACCATCAATTTTTGGTCAAAATAACTAAAAAACATATTTTTGAAAAACCATGGCTACTTTTCATTTTCGCAAATAGAAATGGTCAATTTCTCTTATTACCACTTTTTAAATATTTTGTTGCCTTTTGTTTCTATATAATTAGGTGAAAGATGATATCGGATTTGAATCATGCTAAATTGAATTAATGGTTACTCTCGGCTCTTTACTGGACGTCAAAGAAAAACCACCTAGGTATAGTTTAAGTTTATTCATTGGGTGGCGTTATTCACACCCCCAAATTTGATGAATACAATCACCTCCATATAATTGCAAAAATGTCATTTACTTAAAAGATTATATTACCCCGACTTAAAGAAGTTCTAAATACATCAACACCATTCACCCACATTCTTCTTCTTCTTGAACTTTTTTCTTCTATAAATCCTAGATTTTTCCAACACCCAAATTGTTATAGATATGAACAATATAGTATTCATATCCCCAAATAATGAATGTATATTCTTAGTTTATATCATAAAATATGTTATTTCTCAATTTTTCAGATGAAATTCAAAATACAAAAATTCATATACAATTCAAGCATCATCATTATCGCCAAAGGCTTTGAGACTTTAAGAAGATGCTTACTGCAATAATAGTTAAAACAAAAATATGTGCAATTAAAACTCTTTTCTAAAATGAAAATAGAAACAACAAACTACTATGCAGAATGATAAGCACCATAAAATAGAAACAACAAACAATAAATGTAAAGAATGATAAAACGCGATTTGATGTTCAATGTTCGTGCGTGAGAGAAGTTGGAATATCAAAATGCAATAAATTCATCTTTATGATTATTTGCATAAAGTTTCAATTATTTGTCATATTTTAAGTCACGAAATTTTTTAACTAGTTTATATTATAGTTTTGTATTTATTAGAGAGATATAAATTATATAACATTTTAAGTCAACATCACATTTTAAGTCACTATAACAATATCTTTCTTAGTAAATGTTATGTAAGTTTTGCATTCCCTTAATCCACCAACCATCTATTTTGAAAAACAATTTTTTTTTTTAAAAATAAGGTCAAGCTCATGGTCTGATTGGCCGACGGCCGCCCATTTAGCTTTCTTTTAATTAACTAGTCCGGGCCAAAAAGACCCCAATTTAAACGAGCCAGAAGAAAATGACCTTAACCCTGCTAATTTTATGGGCTAAATGGACTAGCCCGCAGGCCCGATCCCATTTAACATCTTTAGCAAGAGGGCCATCCCAATGTTGTTTGATAATTTCCTCGCAATCTATGGATTTCACCCAAAATGCCGAAACGGAAAACACGCCGCCCATTATTTCGGATAAGATTCAAATTTCTATGTTGGACTTGAATATAGAGAAGGGAATGGTCAGAGAAGAAAGTGGGGCAACGGTTGACGCGTGTCCATGGGAAAAGATCGTACCAAGTCGAATTGCAAAAAGCCCTGTCAAGTCTAGCCCGTTGGGTAAGAGGAGACAGAAATAGGTGATTCCATGTGAATTGATTGACTTCAAAGCCCAAATCAAACATGTTTAAATGTGAGATAGTGTCTCTAAGAGATTCATTGGCCAATGCGCGCGAGGGTGGTTGCCTTGAAATTCAGATTGAGTAAAAACTTCATTAAAATGTGAGATAGTGTCTCTAAGGTAATTCTGGGGTGATCGCAAGACCTCTAATGCAATTTCAACTTTGTCGCCTAAGGTTAATTCACATTTGGTTCGCCATAAACACAGGTGAATCGAAAGGATTGCCCCGATAGTTCTAAATCAACATCTTTTGAAGTGGTCTAAATAATTACAAAGAGAGACTGGGATGTCTTTGTGCCAAAGTAAAGCTAGCCTACCCAAGTGACCTCGAGCGTCCACTGAAAAACCATGGAGATTGAGAGATTGTCGTGATCTTGTCAATAACCGGCGACTTGCATTTGGTATCGCACAAGAAGACCAGTTGGGGACATTTGCTGCGAATAAATTCACGCAGCTCCTGAATTATTCGGGGATTCCCCAAGCCTCAATAATTCCATGATAAGATACTCATTGTGCTCGGCGGGATTGACTCTTGCCAATCTCCGTTGTTGATGTTTTATTGGATGTCGCCTGATAAGTGTCATTTTGTACATATTTTGTGCTATTAATTCAATAGTTTTGAATTGTTTTGTTAGAAAAATCATAGTTTCTCAAGTATTTCTGTAGCATTTTATCGCGGGATGTGTTTAACATTATAGGTGGAGCAACTTGGAGCAATTTGAAGCCAACATCAAGTGTAAAAAGGCAAGAAAATCACTCAACATGACTTGTGGGTGTCAAGTAACATGGCCATGTTCAAAAAGAAGGAAATAAATTGAATAAAAATTGGAAAAAGAGCCCAAAACGGCCAAACCGTGTCACCGAACACGGCCATGTTGAAGGGGATCAAAAGAGGAGGAAAAATCGCACAAAACAGGCCCGAACACGGCCTGGCCGTGTTGGCCAACACGGCCGTGTCCGGCGTTTGAGCAATATTTTTAGTGCGGCAAAGACGGCCGGCCGTCTTTGCTTCAACATGGCCGTGTCAGGGCCACTTTCAGACACTTTTTTATGCGGAATTTAGGGAAAACTCACCAACCAATCCCTTTTGGCCACTTTTGTACATTTTTAACACCCTATTTTGCTGAAACATGTCTGCATGTTCCATCCCTCATCACTTGAATACAAGAATTCACCAACCAACAATGAAAGTGGGGGTGATTGTTTAACAAAAGTGAGTACTATCAATGTATTGGTGTACAAAAATGTTGCCTATAAAAGCCAAGGGTTGAAGTAGAGAGAGGCATTCATTAGATACTCAGGAAATATTCATTGTATTCATTTCATTAAGTAGAATTGGGATCAAAGGGTCTTGGAGAAGAAAGCTTGGGGCAATATTGGAGAAGAAGGCTTGGAGCAACATCATCAATCAAGGAAGAAGTCCACTGAGGTTTTGAGAAAGATAAGTACACCATGTCTACAATACTTAAATCTTCTTATGTAATTTACTCTTTTGTTAAAATCATGAGTAGCTAAAATCTTAGTGTTTGAGTGTAATGAACTATAGAATGGATTTGTGATTAAGGTTTGTATGTTTTTAATAAAATTCTCATGTCTTGTGTGATTCACTTATATCATTCTTATCTCATTCGAGTTAATATTTCCTAGATATTAATTTGATATCTTTTCTTCATCGGTGTCGAAAGATTTATGGTGAAAAAGAAATTGTATAAGTGAAAAGAGTTGCATGCAATCCTAGATATAGGGCGACATAAATCTTCCTCGGATTAGGGTCAAACCTAACATGGGAATTCATAAATCGTTATAATGCAATCTTGGAGGTTTTAACTAGAAAGAGATTTCAGTTAATCAACTTGAGATTAGGAGTTTTTCGCCTTGAGAAAGGGATTAACTTAAATCGGGAATTTCTACGTCCACATAACATGAGATTTTATTAAAAGAGGTTGGTTTTTGCTAAGGGCTTATGGTTGAATTTTTATCTTGTTGAATCACGAAAACATTCTAGAGGATTTACATTCAAACATATTTCTATCTCTTGATTTCTCATTCTACAATCTACTTTTATCTAATTTATTGTAAGTTGCGATTATTTTAAATTCTCTATTTTTCATTTTCCATTTTAACAAACAAAACTCGAAAATTGCTAGATTAGATAAAAAGACGGTAATTATTAGTACTTACAATCCTTGTGGGAATGACACTCGGTACTCAATAATCTATACTACAAAATGATAGGTGCACTTGCCTACGGTTTTCTAGAGTAGCTTTTGAGCCATCATCACCGATGGTACATAGGGGCCCGATTTAATTTTTTTGCCAATCTTTTTCTCTGGGGGATCCATGGGGGGTTTGTAATATTGAAGCTAGGTGAAAGTTTAAGTTTGGTAGAAAAGAAAATGTTTGGAGACGTTGGGGTAGATGTTGAGAGTTTTTTGCGGATAGAGACAATACATCAGGCTAGTTTACGAGTCGGGGTGTCAAGTTCCATGCGGACGAGGGCCAAAAATGGACTGGAATGTGTGAGAGGGGTGGTAGTTTGAGTGTGGTTCGATGATTGAGAAGGGGATATTGATTATGAGTATTGGAGGGGTTAGCTTGTTGGGTATTTTGATGTGAATTTTGCAGGATGGATGGGTTCAAATTGTTGTGATTGGGGTTGGGAGATAGAGGAGTTGAGATAGGGATAATGTTTGGAGTGGTGGAATTATCAAGGGTTTGTTTGTTTTGCATGGGTATGGGATATGTCATGGGGTGAGGTTAACGAGTTGAGTTCTGAAAGAGGGGGTGGGATAATGACGAGTGACAGAGATGGAGGGTCATTATTTTGTGAAGAAAGGGGAGGGCTGGTAGTGTCTTGTTGCGGAGTAGGAGAGTTATTAGGGTTTGGGGGGACAATTGTTAGGGTTTTGAGGACGATGGCCGGAAAAAGGGTTGGAGGATTGAGGGACTCACATCCAAGGACCATAGAGATTATCGGAGTTTGAATCAGGTGGGGCAAGGAGTTTAGTTTCACATTCCCGGTCACCATGGCCTATAATTCCACAGAAGTAACAGAAGTTGGGCAATCTTTCATATTTCACCGGGAGAATGTATTCAACATCGTGTAGGGAAGCTTTTACCACATGTCTAAGGGGTTTGGATATGTCAATATTGACTCGAATCCTTAGAAAACAGCCTATGGTTGATCCGTCTGAGTCTACATCGAGGGAAATGAAGTAGCCAATGGTGTTGGCAATAGTAGTGGAAAATTCCTTGTTCATCAAACCAATAGGGGTTTCATGGAGTTGGATCCAGACGGGACATGGTTTGATGTCGAAGAAGATACTTCGATAGGGCTAGTAAGGCTTTATCGAAGAGCCATGGAGAGCCAACAATCATTTTCTGCTTGTCAACCCTATTACGGAATTGGGAAAAAACAGTGTTATCACCAGGGGTTTGCACGATAAACCATGACGTGGAGACCATAACCTTTTGAACATCGCTGCGATGGAGTCGAAGTTAATGATTCTGGAGGAGAGGACTCTACCCACAAGACTAAGAGATCCATCGAAATCTTTTAAACTGTTGGAGTCCAGAGATATGGCGATGTTCTCTTCATCATTGAGAGAGAGATTGGCATAAAGGGTGGATAGATCATCGGACATGGAGGCTCTGGAAAGCAGTGCTGGATTCAATCTTTTTAGTGTTTTACCAAGAATGAATCAGAAAACGGATTCCAGCGAGAGGGGAACCTGCAAAGACAAACAAATAAAAACACAATGGGAGGGATAGTTAGGGCGAAGGCTGATAGAAATAGACGATGGGATGGCACAAGATCTGGCATAGAAAACCTACGACGAACATGACGAAAAGGAGGAAAACGGTGATAAGGGTGCTAAGGAAACCTAGGATTCTAGATTACAACATGAGGTGAGCGTAAAAATGATTTTACCAAAAGATATATTTTCTCATTCTATTAACCTCATGGATTTGCAATTCAGATAGAATTGAAAATTTAAAACTCAAATTGCAATACTCATTGACCATATTATGTCTTTTCATGAATGAAAGTTCATCTATAATTTTTGCAAACCTTAGTCAAGATGTGACAACAATCAAGGTCATTCAGATCATCAGTCATTAAAGATCCACCTAAGAATATCTTTAAAAAAACATCTTAGATATTATTTTAAGAAAGTTCATAGAAACTTCTAGAAAGCTAGATATTTTAGAAAATAATTCTAGTAGATGAATAATAGTCATTATATCAAATAAATTCTAGCCATTGATTAGGAAGTTATATTAATATAAATAGAGTTGTCTTGTTCATTTTCTATCAAGCAAAATTTGGAGAATTTGAAAACAATTAATAGAAGCAAATATTTTTCCACCAAAAACTCTCTTATATTTCTTACCCTATATAACCTCCACCTCTTACAAAGAAAAATAATTTCTCTTCCAATTATTAATTTATAAATAACTCATTTTTATCTAAATTTGAGATAATCCCCTCCAACAAATATTTACCACGCAAAAAGACGACAAATCTGATAATACTCCTAATGATTTTTCTGAAAAAATTGGGACATAATTATAAGCAGTGGAAGAAATGCCTCGTGTATTATATGTCTCAACCATTCGATGATTATGAATATATTGTGTGAGGAAACAATATGATAAACCTAGTATCATAATCTCCATTCTCGTTCTGATTATGATCTCTATCAATGAGTAAACAATCTAAATAATGCTCATGGAAAATGGATAGAGAAAAATCATACGGGAAAATGTATATTGTCGAAATGAGTTCACCCATAGCTTCGATTTTACTTTGTCATTATCCACGAAAATTATCTATACTATTGTTTGCTTGATATGGAGGTGTGGAAAGAAGATAGTAGAGTATGTATGGTGTATCAATGATTTTACACTCTTAGCATACTCTAACAATCAAAATATCGTGAATTCATTTTCAAGTCCATGATCCATTTTGTTGGCTACATATATAGGTTAGTTTGAATTTGATAATGATAATTTAATAACGATCAAAGATGATGTCTTGAAATTTTGGGGGTTTGGTTTCTTTAGTGCTACTAGCGATGCGGAAATGAATGATTATAATTCCATCGCAAGTGTGATAGATAATTTGATATTGAATAACATTAACTACTTCCTAATTAAAATTAGATATTTAAACGTTTGGCAATTTTATCGACTCCTGATAAGCTTGCCTTCATAAGGAATAATATCGAAAATAAACCATCACTACAATCCAACTTGCATGGGGATTGGACAAGTATGACACTAGGACATAAGATTCTGAGTGATAAACCACGTTCAAGCCGGTCCAATATATGTCATTTTTGCTAATGGAAAGTAGTGAATCAAAGCTCATTTTCCTATACATTTGTGGAAAAATTTCAGCCTAATAAAACTAATCTTTTATTGTCACATTCTGCAATTTGGAACATTTGTTACAGGCTCATTAATGAGTCATCTGGATGTAACATGATTTATCAAATCAATTTAATGGTTGTCAAGATTTCTCATGTTTGAAGATCAAGAATTACAATGCAGATGAGATATGCATGATTGAGTTTTTCAAATTCAATTTATCAAAATTCAGGGGACATGGAACTCGTCTAAGCCAGAAATACATACAATATGTTAGAAATGGAAAAACACACACACAAGAGGAGCTCCGTATGATTATTCAATTTTACTATTGATTGTTTTGCTTTCAGAAGAGGATGAAGTTCTACATAATATTTTAGCACAAAGATCTTAGGCATGTCAGATTTATTTTGAGTTATGAATATAATTTCACCATACCCTATTTAAAGGAGATGTCATTCGTCATAAAGAAAAAAAACATGAGTTTGGAACAACTTTCAACTATTTGGGAAACTATCACATGTTGAAGTTTAGTCGATTCAATCTAAGAGCGGCATAAGGTCAATGTACATGCGTTAACGCCCATCTTAACCAACATATGTTTTTGGGGGTGCAACTTATAACTGCTACCTTGTTTTAGACATTTGTGCGTGACACACTTGTTAGCATGTGAAGTATATGCAACAAGTGTACACTACACTACAATTAGCATTGGATTTTATCCCACTTGTAAAGCAATTTTATTGTTAATTATATTAATATAAAAGTATTTTTTTATCTTAGGTTTGTATTTATTATTTAATTACTCATTTGATAAAGTCCTTATATCATTTTAAGCCATTGGATATGGTTGCGCATTTAGTGGCTGTTAATGTTTACTTTTTAAGTCAAACATTATCTTTATTTTTGTTTTGCAATTTTCGGGATATTTAATGTTAGTTTTGTCAGTTAATTTTCTGGATAATTAATGTGAGTTTTTAGTAGTTATTATCAGTTTTCATTCCTTAAACTTAAGAGTTGATAATGATAGTTTTTTTGTTAGTGGTAGGAGGTTTCTTTTTCTTTTCGTTGTTTTGTGCATGTGGTTTTGCTTGGGGAAGTTGTTTCTTGGAGAAGATATTTTTCTCTCTATTTAAAGCAAACGATTCTGCAAAAAAAGATATGGGTTTTTAGTGTATGTGAGCGGCTGATAAGAATCTGAGAGATACACTTTTCCGCAAGAAGTTTGCAGAAAGATCATGTTACCATAAATGTTGTGATATTCTAGACATCATTTTTCTTTGAGTTATTTGTTAGTTCTTTCTGAGAGAGTTTAGGCATATACGAGTAGTATAGTGAGAGCATTGAAGATTCTTCTCAGTTTGTAATGAGGTGTTGCCTACTTTGTAATGAATTGTATACGTGTACACAATTTTCCAATTTTGTTGTGCTTTGTTAATTTATCTGTCATTTTAATTTCACTGTGAAATTTGTGTTAAACACTTAAGTCTTTTGATGTGTTATCAATACTCTTCATTTAGCAAAGAAATAATTTATTCCTAAAAAAATCTAAATAGTAGATTTAGGTTTCAATAGTCTTCGTTCATTTTAACTAAACATTTAATAATGGATCCAAAGAGAATCTTAAACTAAGAAAAAAAAAACATGCAAATACTGAATATAATCAAGACCATTTTTAATTAATTTCAATAATCTTTCTGTAGTTTTCATATGTCGTCATATTATCAAGATTGCCTTGCTTCATGCTTAGAAAAAAACTATCTACCAACCAGAAATACTAAATATATTCTTGATGTAGTCAAATTAAGCATTATTAATAGTACTATGTTTATAATAACATTATTTGTCAACTTCTATAAACATATATATCCCAAAAATACACTTAGTCTATAATTTGATTTGTGCTAGTTTGCTCATTTGATCGAGCATAAAAAATGACAAATTAGATATACAAATAAAATATAATTCTACCTAATTGACATGACTTGCAGACTTTTGTGATAAACTCGAGTGTTTACCCAATGCGCACTATAAAGGGCAGTGGTTACGGATTTCCGCGTTATTAAATAAAAAGTATTAAATAATTCTGCGTAAAATATAGATGCAAACGAAGAGGCTGTTTGGCTAAGCTTATTTAAAAGATCTTATAAGATCCTACATCTTATAAGATGTTTTTAGAGTTTATAAGATTTAGATCTTATTTTAAAAATAAGTTGTTGAAGTGTTTGGATAAAATAAGATGATGAAACTTATAAGCTCATAACATCTTATTTTAGGAGCTTATAAGATTTTTTAAAATAAAATTACCAAACAAATTTATACAATTTATAATCTCTCAAATATCTTATAAGATGTTTTGAAGAACTTATAAGCTCAGCCAAACACCCTCGAAGTGTTGAAAGTTCAAATATTGGGCCTAATTTTATTACAATTCATATTGATAGTTGGTACTATGAATTATGTGTAGTTTTTTTTTTCTCATTCCTTTCTCTTTCTTGTTGGAATTTTGTTTTGGTAAAATGGGTGTTGACTTGATTTTGACCAAATAATTAAGTGGTTTCCATTAGTGAAAAATGGAATTAAATTATTTGTAAAAATTCTACTAAGAGAGTAGATGAGAATAACATTTGGAATTTCTCAAAACCAATTCCGGGTGAATGAGAAATTAATGCTAGAAGTTAACCACTTAATACAAGAAAATAGTATGGGAAATGAAAAATGTGGGGAAGGAGAAATGCTACATCCCACATAGGAAAAGGAGGCAAAGTTTGCTCACTTGATATATCCCAAGTTGGACTTATGGGTTTGGGCCCTTGGGGGCACCCAAGTTTTTAAAGGGGTGATCAGCTACATGCTTGTGGGTTTTGTTCAAAGCACACACACACGCGCACTGCCGCCAGCTGGCCCGGGCTTGGGCTTCAAGGCCCTTATTCTTTTTGGACCAAAAACGTTTAAAATAAATAGTTAATTAATTTTTAGTTAATTAATTAACAGATTTACAACTGGGAAATGTTAGCACCCGAGCACGGGCAGACGTACGACCCATGCGTCAATCGGACCTGTTCGCGTCCGAGAACGGGCAGACGCACGACCCGATGCATGGGTCGTGCGTCAAGTCGAACTTTGCTATTTCCGTTTGCATCCACGCACGGGCCGTGCGTCGATGCAAAGTGAAGAACAAATGCATATGTTCGGTGAAAACATGTCTTTTCGAGCCAAAAGACGTGATCTTTCCATACGGGGCACCTGATGCCTATATAATTCTGTTAGTTTTATGCTCTAGAAGCAAGACAAATTTTATATTATGCCATTTGTTATTCTGAAATAAATTATTCATTTTGATATGCACATTGTCATACGGAAAAGGTCCGAATTAATTATGTAGTATATGATCATGTGGATACGTCTCTGACGAAGACATAATCATAGGTTCTCATAATTAATGAATTGGTTTCACAGTTGTTAAATAAAGTTGGGCACTTTATTTAGGCTGCAATATATTATAAAATAATCTGTCTTGATTATTATAAAATATTGGTGTGAATTATTCACAATGATTGGATCAAGGGAGATTTAATCAAGGTTAAATTTCTGTTAAAAGGGAATTAAATCTCCAGATATATTGGTTATGTTATTTATCTTAATCATGAGTTTATTTTAAATAGATAATTACATAATTGTTATTCTTTGAATTATCAATAAGTGAGGTTTAATTATTACAAACCAACACCTTGATAGTTTGAGAATTTCGATTAATTAATTATCAGTATTTATGAAATAGACAATATGAAATTTGTATGAAAATATCCTCTTGATATGTTTCGGTACTTGGATGTAAAAAGTCACTGGCTAGTGCAATTGTTCCATTAGAGAAATTGTTCAAGTCGAGAGAATAAATAATTAATTGATTGACAGAAATTTGTATCAATTAATTATTGATATTTTACGAAGGAGAAATACACATTTAATATTTAATATTTAATATTTTATTATTAATCTTGGAGTCCAATATCGGGCTTTTAGTGGAATAAAGATCGGTTTAGATAATTGTTTTACAATTATTAAGAGCCTTGATTAATAATATTGTTGGATCCCTAAACTAGCTCAAGATAATTGGTGTGGCCTATATCACAATTAATGGACTTCTATATTAGGGTAGGGTTTGTTAATACTTGGGCTTAGGCTTAAGTAAAACCCTGCCCCCAGTTCTATTAGGGTTAGAGACATCTATAAAAAGATAAGATGTCGATTCTAAACCGATACGAAAAATAGAACGGAGAAACAACGTAGAAAAGTCGGAGGTGATCTTGGAGCGCTCACACGCCGCCACACCCCTTGAGAATAGTTTAGAAGATCTAACAGGTATTCTCTTCTTGGACGAGGAAGATTCAGTTGCATATGTATTTCACATGTGGATCATTTCCGCTGCGTATACCTATGATTCCTTCAATTGGTATCAGAGCCCCATGTGAATATATATGCAAATTGAGTCCAATTGTTTCTTCATACGATTTAGATATATGGCATCTAGGCTCTCTGTATTACGCGTTCATATAATCGGTGTTTTATTAGTTGTAATATTTTTGATTCATGTTAGACGTTTGTAGTTGTAAAATCGTCTTAATGCCTTATCGAGCTTTGTGTGGTAGAGTAAATTAGCTTTGTGACAAAAGGCCATTGATTCAAAGTCTGCTTAGTGCGTGCTTCATGATTGTGTTTTTTTTATAATTATTTTAATGTTTCTTGCTCTTATTATTTTAAGGGGCATTTAGTTTAATTTTATTCCCCAGTTTGCACGCATACAAAAGGATCTTGATAGAAGGCTGGAAGCAGACTACTCTCGTTTTTTTTTTGTCTGTCGTCTTATTCTTTTCTGTCATTTGGTCTGTGTGCATTGAGACGTTTTATTATTTACTTCATGGATCTTAAGTTACATGGTATAAAATGATTATGTGATTGCATGCCATATAGAATAGATGATGCATATTAATCGAGATTTGTATAATAATGATTATGATTTTGATCTGGCTTAATGATTATGTGCTTTCTTATTATCATGATTTACTGCAAAATCCAGATTGATAATTATGCTTTATTAATAATTATTATGATTTTTGTAATCTAGGTTAATAATTATTATTAGAGTCCCTACTTTAAAATATTGAATGGTGAAGGTTTTCAATTATATTACTAATTGTAAACCTACGAGCTCCATTGTGGGTTCATTAATAAAATAATCATGTGATGCCCTATCGGATAAACATGCTTGGATTTTATTAGAATGAATCTTAATAATTTCAAAATTTTAATAAGTTTGATCGGCCCATCGTCGACATTACTTAGATATTAAAGATAATTTTGAAATTAAATAATGGTTAATGACATTCAACCTAAATAAATTTATTAACCCTCCCTACGAGGCCAGGATAATTTTATGAAGGGCTCAAAGTCTTGAAACAATCAAAGTGATGGTAAAAGTATTATCTACGGAATTTTATTTGGAGATTAGGGCTAAAAGTTCTTTTTGTAACTTCCTACTTTCTTAATAAACTAACCTAAAAGTGCACTTTTAATTTCATGTTCAAATTTAGTTTATTATGAACTACTTGCCCAACGTGAGTGTTTATAATGAAGACTAAATGATTGTTGCAATAATCATGCGAATATGTTTATTGTATTATCGTTTTAATTAGTGTGCATATTTTATTTCAGAAAATGGCATCTTTGAACCCTCTTGCTATGATTTTGAGTCAAAAAACTATGGATGGAACAAACTACAGTCAATGGAAAACCAATCTCTTTATTGTTCTGGAATATGAGAAGATCAAATTTGTCCTAACAACCCCTAAGCCTGGTGAAACTGCAGCCGATGCGTCTGAACAAATAAAGACGCAGTATTCGGAATGGCAAAAAGCAAATAATGTAGCTCGCTGCTATATTCTTGCTAGTGTTGCTAGTCATTTGCAGGAACAAATAAACAAGTTCGAGAGTGGAGCAGAAATGATCCAGACTCTCGATGGGATGTTTGCTAAGAGTAGCAGTGCTGCTAGGCAAGCTGCTATAAGGTCTTTAATGAACACTCGTATGACTGGGGGGAGTGTGCGGGATCATTGCCTTGCAATGATGTCACATCTCAGTCGGGCCGAAGTGATAAGGGCAAAGCTAGAAGAGGAAATGCAGATTGACATTATCCTTGAATCACTGCCAGAAAGCTTTAGCCAGTTCAAAATGAACTATAATATGAACAAGAAAGTTGACTCCTACTAAGTTGATGGATGAGCTTGAGAGTGCTGAACAATCTCTGGTCAAGCCATAATATGTGCATCTAGCTGAGAGTTCTGTTAAACCTAAAGGGAAACCTAAAGGTGGTAACAAGAAGAAGAACAAGAAGGTAGTGCTACATGTTTCCAACCCAACTGCTATGAAGAAGCCGAAAGGCAAGTGCTTCAAGTGTGGCAAAAAGGGTCACTGGAAAAAGGATTGTCCTGAGATGAACAAAACGCCAGGTAATATTGGTGATTTGAATGTCATTGAGGCCTGTTTAGTGGAGAATTACAATGATAAATGGATCATTGATTCAGGAGCCACTAACCATGTTTGTTACTCTTTGCGCGAGCCGGTTCAAACAAAGTAGGTCATATGGCAAAGGACAAAGAAGTTTGACATTGGGAAATGGAGATCGAGTCTCGATGATGGCTATTGGTTTAGTTGAATTATCTTTTGATAATGATAGGACTATTTTTTTACAAGATCGTTTATTTGTACCCATTTTAAGAGGAATTTGATTTACGTTAGTTGTTTAATTCAAGATGGTTTAACAATTCACTTTGATTCCTCGGTTTCAATAAATAAGTAAATCTTCTTTTATTTGTTCTGGTACTTTGTTGAATGGTCTTTATTATCTTAGTCCTATTATCCTATATCATATGACATATTTGTTGTTGAATCTGTGGATGATGATGAACATACACACCTTTTGAAAAAGAGAAAATTTTCAAACGAAACATATTTTTGGCATTTGCGATTAGGTCATATTAATCCAAATAGGATACATGGTTTGGTTAAAAGTGGGATATTAAGTTACATGGTCTTTGAACCTATACCAATGTGTGAATCCTGCTTGGAAGGAAAAATGACAAAGAGGCCTTTTAAGGCCAAAGGAAATCGTGCAACCGTTCAACTTGAGTTGGTACATACTGATGTATGTGGACCAATGAACGTGCAGGCTAGAGGAGGGTGTCAGTATTTATTACTTTCACTGATGATTACTCAAAATATGGATATGTATACCTAATGCGCCATAATTCGGAAGCTTTTGATAAGTTTCAAGAGTTTAAGGCTGAGAGCGGAAAAAGCAATTAGGTGTCCATCTCAAACAACTTGATCGATCGAGGTGGTGAATATCATGTCTAGTGAGTTCAAGTCATACTTGACTCAAGAGGGGATAGTTTCACAACTGTCAGCCCCTGGCACGCCACAACAGAACGAGATAGCTAAAAGAAGAAATAGAATTATTTTGGATATGGTGAGGTCTATGCTCGGTTATTCATCATTACCCGTGTACTTTTGAGGGGCTATGCCTTAAAACAATCGTGTATTTTTTGAACTTGCTTCCGTCAAAAATGTTCCAAAGACACCCAGAATTATGGAAAGGGTGTAAGCCTAGCTTGAACCATATTCGGATTTGGGGTGTTCCTTACACATGTCTTACAACGAAGCCAAATAAAATGGAATTTTGTACGATGTGCTTGTTTATTGGATACCCTAAAGGAACAAGAGATGGAATTTTCTATAGTCCAACGATAAAAAGTTTTTGTGAGCACTCACGCTACATTCTTAGAGGATGACTATGTGAAAAATTTCAAACCCAAGAGTACGGTAGTTCTTGAGGAACTTGCTTGGTCAGGAACTTCCTAAGACTCTTGAGCGCCACAACATGTTCCCCGTGATTGTTCAAAGAAGGAAAATGTTCCTCAAGGTGAACAAACACAAGAACCAATTGAACAACATGCAAATATACATATGGAACCAATAGAATTACAAAAACCATTTGCTCAAAACAATGAAGAGATTGATAACACACAACAAAACCTGAATTCTCCTGTAGATGCACAACAACCAGTGCGGTTCACTCGTAGTGGGAGACAAATTTGCAAACCCACGATATATGCTTTGTTGGGTGAATCTTATCAAGCCATCTCTAATGATCATGATGACGATCCCACAAGTTATAGTGAAGCATTGGAGGACGTTGATGTTCAGGAATGGCTTAAGGCTATGAATCGAGAGATGGATTCCATGTACTCCAACTCTATTTGGTCTCTTGTAGAAACACCTAAAGGGGTAAAACCCATTGGTTGCAAGTGGATCTACAAGAGAAAGAGGGGATCAGACGGGAAGGTGGAAACCTTCAAAGCTAGATTGGTGGCGAAAGGGTATACTCAAAAAGATGGCATCGATTATGATGAAACCTTTTCGCCAGTTGCCATGCTTAAGTCTATCCGGATACTCTTAGCCATAGCAACAAGTCTCGACTATGAGATTTGGCAGATGAATGTCAAAACAGCTTTTCTAAATGGAAATTTAGAAGAAGACATTTATATGCGGCAACCAGATGGATTCACAGCTAAAGGTCGAGAACACATGGTTTGCAAGTTGCATAAGTCCATATATGGGCTAAAACAAGCATCAAGGTCTTGGAATATCAGGTTTGATCAAGCTGTTAGATCATTTGGTTTTCTGAAGAGTCCTGATGAACCCTGTGTGTATAAGAGAATTCAAGGTGCAATAGTAGTTTTTCTAGTTCTATACGTAGATGATATTCTCTTGATTGGAAACAATATAGAGGTATTATCAGGCGTAAAAGGTTGGCTGAACAATCAATTTGAGATGAAGGACTTGGGAGAAGCTAATTATATTCTTGGCATTAAGCTTTTGCGAGATCGAAAGAATAAGTTATTAGCATTATCCCAAGCTTCATATATTGATAAAGTTCTGGCTAAATTCAACATGGAGAATTCTAAAAAGGGATCATTGCCTTTCAGACATGGAATTCATCTTTCTAAGGAGCAATCACCAAAAACTCCTGAAGAGAAAGAACGCATGAGTAGGATACCTTATGCATCAGCAGTAGGTAGTCTCATGTATGCCATGTTGTGTACTAGACCAGATATCTGCTATGCAGTGGGAGTAGTAAGCCGATATCAGTCAAATCATGGGGAATAACATTGGATTGCAGTTAAGCATATACTCAAGTATCTTAGGAGAACGAGAGATTATATGTTGGTATACTCTAGTGGGAGTCTAGAAACCATTGGTTACACAGACTCTGACTTCCAAGGAGATATTGACTCAAGAAAATCTACATCTGGATATGTTTATACATTATATGGTGGAGCCATTTGTTGGAGGAGTGTCAAACAAACTTGTGTGGCAGACTCTATAACTGAAGATGAATATGTGGTTGCGTCAGAAGCGCAAAAAACGTGTGGGGTGAAAAAGTTTTTATTGATCTCGGTGATACCTTGTGCGGATCGTCCCATAACACTTTATTGTGATAATAGTGGGGTTGTATCACAATCTAAAGAACCAAGATTTCATAAAAGACAGAAACATATAGAGAGGAAGTACCACTTGATCAGAGATTTCATTCAAAGAGGAGATACAATGGTTGTCAAGATAGCATCAGAGAAAAACTTAGGGGATCCATTTACAAAGAGTTTGCCTGAATGTGTGTTTGAGAGGCATGTTAATTTTATGGGTCTTAAGAGAGTCCTGGACTTGCTCTAGAGCAAGTGGGAGATTGTTAGTTTTATGCTCTAGAAGCAAGACAAATTTTATATTATGCCATTTGTTATTCTGAAATAAATTATTCATTTGATATGCACATTGTCATACGGAAAATGTCCGAATTAATTATGTAGTATATGATCATGTGGATACGTCTACAGAAGGCATGATCATAGGTTCTCATAATTAATGAATTGGTTTCACAGTTGTTAAATAAAGTTGTGTTAGATAAATGTTTTTATCAAGATTTTGATGATTATGTTTAAATGACTTTTTATACCAAAACAATGTTTATAAATGTTGTCCAAATACTCCTAAATGATTTAAAATATTTTTACTAATTTTTGGAGTATTTCTTAGAGTTTATTACTCGATAAAATTGGACAACACTTTTTATGATTTTATGTTAATTGGTTTTTACACCAAAACAATGTTGTCCAAATACTTCTAAAAGATTTAAAATGTTTTTACTAATTTCATGGAGTATTTCTTAGAGTTTATTATTCGATAAGAATGGACAACACTTTTGATGGTTTTGTTTAAATGAGTTTACTATGTTTATAAAAGTTGTCCAAATACTCCCAAGTGATTTAAAATGTTTTTACTTATTTTTGGAGTATTTCTTGAAATTTATTTTTGATAAAAATCGACAACATTTCAATTTGGAGGTCGGCCGATCGATGTTGAGAAGGTCGAGGCCGAACGGTACACAAGAACGCACAAAATGAAACAAAACCAATTTTGTGAAAAAAGGGGAGGGTGACCGGTCAAGGTGAGGCCGACCGCCGCACCCTAGGCGACTTGGCCGCACCCCACCTTGACCGTCGCACCCGCAACCCCTACCCGGATCGCACTATTTTCATTCAAATATTCGAATCTTATACGAGCGATCGGTCGCTACTGTAATCTTTTGACAAAAAATTTGTACCGTTGAACTCCTTGACAACAAGATTTGCTTTTCAATTTTGTACAATATTTCTACATCTTGTGATCCTCTTTTTGTAGACAAAAGTGAAGAAGAAGGAGCTGTGTGGGAGCCTATGTTGGTGAAGACTCTCCTATAAATAGAGGATGAATTGAAGACACAAGAGAGAACAACACAAGCAAATACACAACAAGAAATCTGCAAATTTCCAAGCTTTCATATTCAACACTCTTGTTGTATTTATAAAGCTAAGTATTTCACTTTCACATCTTGAGGTCTAGGCTTTATTTCTTGATTACACTTGCATTCAAATTGTAATATTCATTATTGAGTTGTAATCTTAATTTTTTGTCATCATTCAATACAAGACATCCTTGTGAGTATTTTTGTGGAAAGAATAAACTTGGGTGATCTAGGTGATAGGTGTTTCAAGAGTGTGGTGCTCTTGAGGTATTGAAGAATTTGGTATTCTTCAAGGTTGAAGATTGTGGTAATCTTCACAAGGTGCCGTTGGAGATTGTGGTAATCTCAAATGTGGTGTTGAAGAAGAGTGTGGTGCTCTTCAAGGTGATGTTGTAAGGTGTTGTATTAATTTTGATAATTAATAAAATCTTTTTTCTTTTTGAAATCCATCCCGAAGATACTGGGGTGGTAGAGAATTAGGCCCTAGGTGGGTTAAACCTCTATAAATTGACGCGTGTTGTTTACTTCCCGCACCTTTATTATTGTCTTGGCGTATTTGATTCAAAAAAGAGGGCATAATCGAAAATATAGAGATAATCTATTCACCCTCCCTCTAGATTATCGTAGCCGCTTGGACTTACAAGTTGGGCACTTTATTTAGGCTGCAATATTTTATGAAATAATCATGTCTTGATTACTATAAAATATTGGTGTGAATTATTCACAATGATTGGATCAAGGGAGATTTAATCAAGGTTAAATTTCTGTTATAAGGGAATTAAATCTCCAGATATATTGGTTATGTTATTTATCTTAATCCTGAGTTTATTTTAAATAGATAATTACATAATTGTTATTCTTTGAATTATCAATAAGTGAGGTTTAATTATTACAAACCAACACCTTGATAGTTTGGGAATTTCGATTAATTAATTATCAGTATTTATGAAATAGACAATATGGAATTTGTATGAAAATATCCTCTTGATATGTTTCATTACTTGGATGTAAAAAGTCACTGGCCAGTGCAATTGTTCCATTAGAGAATCTGTTCAAGTCGAGAGAATTAATAATTAATTGATTGACAGAAATTTGTATCAATTAATTATTGATATTTTACGAAGGAAAAATACACATTTAATATTTAATATTTAATATTTTATTATTAATCTTGGAGTTCAATATCGGGCTTTTAGTGGAATAGCACCGGTTTAGATAATTGTTTTACAATTATTAAGAGCCTTGATTAATAATATTGTTGGATCCCTAAACTAGCTCAAGATAATTGGTGTGGCCTATATCACAATTAATGAACTTCTATATTAGGGTAGGGTTTGTTAATACTTGGGCTTAGGCTTAAGTAAAACCCTAGGCCCGATTATTAGGGTTAGAGACATCTATAAAAAGATAAGATGTCGGTCTTCAATGAATCTGAAAAATAGAAACAGAGAAACAACGTAGAGAAAAGTCGGAGGTGATCTTGGAGCGCCCACACGCCGCCACACCCCCTTGAGAATAGTTTAGAAGATCTAACGGTATTCTCTTCTTGACGAGAAGATTCGATTTGCATATGTATTTCACATGTGGATCCTTTCCGCTTGCGTATACCTATGATTCCTTCAAATTCGAACTCCTGCGAGATGGAAAAAGACGCGAAAAACATAGATAATAATCGAGTCATTTGCATCATCGGATATTGACATTCCTCCTTCAAAAGCTTGAAAGTTCAAACACCGTTGTTATTTAGTTCCTTTTTGCAAGTCTTTGTTAAACCTAAAACGAAGAGTAGTCGTTGTATCTTAGGGGCGTACGTCGGAACCATTAGCACTTGTATACGAGACATTTTCGCCTTACTTGGGAGAATGAATCCAATTCGGATCTCGACTAAGCCAAAACATTCAAACACTCAACCATTCACTTAAACAGAAACCTTCTAAATTTACCCAACACTTCTCACACCTTAAAGAATACATATGCAACATTTTCTTAAATTTCCTCCTAGCTAATCCAAAATTGATAATTATGTGGGTTGTGTGTCTTTGTCTCTGGTCAAAACCTAATTGGTCAAAACCTGAATTATATATGATTATTTTTCCTTGCATCATTAGACTTTGATCTCAATAAGAAGGCAACCTCTATTTGGCCAAAAACTATTTGGCCCCAAACATTGACTATTGGATTCATTTAGTTTTTGATTAAAATTGACAAGATACCCCCTCTCTTAATATTAATATTCAGTATGGTTGTCAATATAAAATATGTCTTGACATTTTCACCTTATACCATATTTATAACAATTTTGGAATTGAACAAATTAAAGTATCAAAACTTGTCCTGAGAGTGAGACTGAATCACATTTTCAGTATGTCACACTATGACACTAAGTGCAATAAAATATATACTTTTAATTTGTTGTATTGTTCATTAGGGTTTAATATATGCTTATATCTATGTGACAAATATAAAATAATAGTACTATTTAGATGTCAATTTTCAATATATAAATTTATTTATACACACCTATACTACTGTATATACTTTATGGAGGCCCAGTATTAGTTGCCATCTGGTTAAGAAAAGCAAGAGAAATTAAATTATAAGAGCAAAAATAAATATTAACGAAAACTAAACATCTAAATAAACATTTAAAGCCTACTTGGTCAAATAAAAATAAAAATAAATAAAATGTCTTGGTTCTTTTAATAACAATTTCAATCCTATCAATTCATACATCATTGAACACAAAAACATTTCGTACTTGAATGGAGTTGTGTGCTTGAAATATTATCCAGAAATGCTCCTACACAAGTTGATAATACTGATTAATACTTAGAGGGTGTTTGACTGAGCTTATAAGCTCTTAAAAACAGCTTATAAGATGTTTAAGAGCTTATAAGCTCTTAAAATGTGTTTGGTAATTTTTTTCCAAAATAGCTTATAAGCTCTAAAAAAAAGTTGTCAAAGAGCTTATAAGCTCCTAAAAAAAAGTACCTCCACCCCAACTTTTTTTTAAAAGAGCTTATAAGCTCCTTATTTTAAACATTCAAAAGACAAATATATACTTAATAATTTTATAAGATATAAAAACAGCTTATAAGCTCAACTATCTTATTTTATCCAAACACTTTGACAGCTTATTTTTAAAATAAGATCTAACATCTTATAAGCTCCTAAAACAGCTTATCAGATGTAGGAGCTTATAAGATGTTTTAAATAAGTTTAGCCAAACACCTTCTTAGTCAGCCCTACTAGTTGACAAATAATTTCCAAGAGATTTTTTTTATAAATAAAATAAAATTAATCGTCAACTGAAATATGAAAAGTACTTTGTTTATAGTGACTAATTAATTATAGCAGCAAGAATTGAATAAATGTAAAAGAAATATAATTAGGCAGCATAGGTCAACAAATGAAAATGAAAGAAGTTAATGCCGACAGTATGCCAAACCGTGACTTTTATGATTATGCTTAAATAAATTAATTGGGCTGAAATTCTCTTAAGATTTATTCTCAAATTGAAGGTGTATATAAAGGAATTTTTTTATGGTTTTATGTTACTTGAATATTGTTTTTGAATATTAAGCATTAAAGTTTTCTGGTTCATGTTATTTGATATATAGCCACATTACGTTGATTTCCTTTTGGTACATATTTATTTTTGCCTTTTTTTTAATTTATGATTTTTCTGGTTATAAATTTATCTTATAATTTTAAATGAATATATAAAAGAGATTCTAATTTTGGCTTGGTTCTCCAATTGTTCTCATTATTTGAATTAAAATGGAAAAATTGAATGATCATGAGGAATGAGACAAGTGAAATACATAACACATCAAATTATTTAAGAGCAAGTCTCTTGTGAGACGGTCTCACTGGATCTAAATCGTGAGACGGACCTCCTAAGGGCTCCGTCTTGAGAACATGAACCATGAAAATAAATTTAAAAATATAATGAATCATGGGGAAACAAAAATAAACCCTAAAAACATGAAACATGAAGAATAAACCCGAAAAACAAAAATAAATCCAAAAATAAAAAATAAACCCTAAAAAAAAAAAAACCTAAAAATCTTAAAAACCCAAATCAATTAAAAATAAACCCAAGAAACAAAATAAACCTAAAAAAAAAAATAAACCCTAAGAAAAATAAAATCAAAAAAAACTTTTAAAACTTTGTGTAGTAAGGGTTCCGTCTCACGAGATCTAAATCCTCGAGACCGTCTCACGCAAGTTTTTGCCATTATTTAAATGTATTCCCTAATGTTGCTCCGTATTTATCAGCACAAAAGCAAACAAGACTGCTTCAAATATTTCAAGAAAACTTGAAGCTTGGGAGATTTTATTAGTTTAAACGGGGTTCTAAAAAGCGCTATACCCTAATTGGGCGCCGATTGGGGCCTAGTGCTTAGCCGGAGTCTGAGCGGGGTAGACGGAGTATAATTAGAAAAATAACGTAGGTGACAAGAGAACTCAGTGCTTGCGCGGAGAATTAATCGGACCTGGACAAAATGGATGGGGATTTTTAAACATAGTTTAAACAGTATACATAAAAATCGAGCACATTTTGTAGTTTTGTTTGTGGGCCTGCTGAAGGCCCAAATTGCAACATCGTGGAGTTCGCTTTGTACAAACTTCGTGGTCTGGGTCCAGTCTACAGTACCATCTCTAGCAAATTGAAAGACATTGGGTTATTTGAATAAGAGGGTGCTAGGCTGATTTTATAAGTTTTCCAAAACATGTTATGTATTATAAATTGTCCATCAAGATGGATACTGGTGGGGAATTAGATACTTTGATGTGGGCCGACCCAATGAAAGAGAAATAGTTTCAGTAAGAGAGCCAAGTAATTAGGCAGTTAGGCTCCCTCGCCCCAATTGTGTAAATAATCTTCTAGGCCTGACCCGTTGGGCTCTGTGCTTATAACTGATCTTATCATGGGCTTTAATCGGTTGGGCTCTGGTAAAGGAAAGAAAAAGTATACATACACGAACTTTCGTATACTTATATAAATAATAATAAATAATAAATAAATAAATAAATAATATAGCCTGTAGGCTGTATTGTTTTTTTTTTTTTTGAAAAGAGCCTGTAGGCTGTATGATTAAGAAGATATTTTGATACGGATAGAGATATTTATATTGGGGAAAAAATATCTTCCGCTCTTTTTGTGTATATCCTCCATATGTGCACCACGTGATCCTGAGACCACATTCTAAAATATCTTATTAACCCACTATCCAACCCTAGTTAATCAATCACCTACCACTAGCCCCACCAATATCAGCCAATTTGCCGTATATCCCGAAAAATATTCCTCCTTTAACGGGTTAACCACGGTTCTATAACTAACTCAACCGCTGCTTAACCTAACCATTCCCATCCCTGAAAACCTAGCCATTTCCACCTATATAAACCCCCATTTCTCTCCCAACCATTCATCAGTTCTTCTTTATCTTTCTTTTGGAGGCGGGTTTCTTCTTGTTTTACCCCCTTCTTTTCTCTTTAGTTTGTATACAATGGCTGCCGCAGATGTTGAATTTAGATGTTTCGTAGGTGGATTGGCTTGGGCCACCACCGATCAGTCCCTCGAGCAGGCCTTTTCACAGTACGGCGAAGTCATCGAATCGAAGGTCTGTTTGTCGCGGAGATCGGATACGACCCGTTTCTAATCTGATCTGTTAACGTTACTACTGTTACTACTGTTACTCTGAGTTACTACTGTGTTACTGTGTTTCTGTTACTATTTTACCCCTGAAACGGTACGTTCTGTCTTCCTCTTTTTCACCAGAGGGTCGAAGATCGAATAATCGCTTTTCAGTTTTTTTTTTAAATTTCATTCAAAAAATATCTAGATCCGGCGTGGATTGGTTAGATCTGACTGTATTTTTTTGTTTTCGGTTTTTGTTTTTGCAGATTATTAACGATCGTGAGACTGGCAGATCCAGGGGTTTCGGATTTGTTACCTTTAAGGATGAGCAGTCCATGAAGGAGGCGATCGATGCGATGAACGGCCAGGAGCTTGATGGCCGCAGCATCACCGTTAACGAGGCTCAGTCCCGTGGAAATGGCGGAGGTGGCGGTGGCGGTGGATTCCGTGGACCTCGCCGTGAAGGTGGTGGTGGTGGAGGCGGCTATGGCCGTCGCGATGGTGGTGGCTATGGAAGCGGCGGTGGTGGTGGCGGCGGCTATGGCCGACGTGAAGGTGGCTATGGAGGCGGTCGAGGTGGAGGCGGCGGTGGTTACGGTGGTGACCGTAGCTATTCTAGGAGCGGTGGTTCCGATGGAAGCTGGAGGAGTTAGAATTTTCTACTATTAGATTTGTTTCCAGCTATTTCGTGTCGTTGCGTTACTGTTTCTTGTTACTGCATGTTTCTTTTTGACCCCTGGTTCCGTTCCTGTTGTTACTGCTTTTGTGTCGATGTAAAAAATTCATGGTTACAGATTTCCAGTGAATGAAGTGAAATGAGGTTTTTACGGAAGTGGTATTTTGATTTTCATTTGTGTCGATAAATTTTTGTTTCAATTCTATTAACGAAACTCGATGCAAGGGACTTTTGTTTAATACAACCTGTGACAATGGAACTAATAACTAAAATTAATGAAATGTTGTGATTTCGATCAAACTTATGAAATTTGGATGAAATTATTTTAAGCTTTCACTAACATTTTATTTCTATCAAACTTATTAAATAAAACATCGTAATTTCACTCTTCTGTTAATTATGATTCTTGAAAGTCAATAAATATCACACCCTTTGAGTCTGTTGTACACGCAACGCGGTTGTGGTTGTTCCGTTCAACTACACCCCCTACTGTATATTGTGTTATTTCAAATTATGTATATTTTATTCGTTTCTTGTTGTTTTGAATAAGAAAATTTCATTATTGTACTTTTGTATTTGAACAGCAAAAGAATTCAACGTGCTTGGATGGGTCCCATATGAGTGATACGAATAAATAGCAAATAAAAGAAAAGTGTGATACTGATAATGTTATTGTAATTATTGTGGTAATATTTTAGGATTGAAATTTGCCATCGAAATAGTAGAATAACCAAACAAAGTAATGTGGATTGGATATTTTTATTGGATTTTTATTTTGAAATTAGTTTTAGACATAAATATAAATATCAGATGTAGTATTTGTTGGCTAACAACATGTACTTAATATTCAATTTATTTAGCTCGAAACTTTTTTTTTTTTCTTTCTAAAACGATAAACATAATATTAAACTTGAAAGAAAATTTAGTGAGTAGTCAACTGTTGAAGAATCCTCTTGAAAACAAAAACAAAAATGATGGTCTAAAACAAAATGAAGATCTCATGATATAATAACATAACGTCAAAGCCTAACATCAAGTCATCAATCCAACACAACCCCAACCCTCCAAAAAAAAAAAAACAAGAACAAGGTCAATCAACCATTTTTTCCATTGAAACCGATATAGTACAATAAAGATATGAAACTTGATCTTGAATCGGAAGCCAAAATACACAACTTGAAGGCTCAACCACAAAGCGATGTGAACATCCTACTAAATCAATTAGAGTAGAGGCATGAACATCAACTTCGGATCATTGTTCCATCAAACACCCAAACTAAAACTTGGCGGCTAGAAGATCGGTTTTTAGCAAACACTTCATCTGTGCACATCAACTCGGATCCATATTCCTATCGCGAACATGAATGTGGCTGGCTTCACTCATCCACCTCAACAAACAACCACATCTAATGTCAAACACCTAACCCGATACAAACAATCAAACAAAAAAAAAAAAAAAACAAAGAAACAAAAACAAAAGGAACAAGAAAAACACAAATAAAAACAAAAGACCCCGAAGGAAAAATAAAAACTCTCATGCGGGAGACAACTCTCATAAGGAGAGATACAAACACTCCCAGAAGAGGCACAAAACAAATAACAAGAAAAAATAAAGAGAGGAAAAATGTTGGTTTTTTCCATCCTCTCTAATGGAGGGAATGGGGAAAATGAGAAATTTTTTACAATAGGAGGAGAGAAGGGGAGAGTTTGAGAGAGAAAGTTCTTACGGGTGGTTGTTCGAAATGGTTGGCTTCTAAAACTTTTATTCAATAAATTCTTTTGAATACGAAGTTGTAGGAATTAGAATTGAAACCATCTTTCTTACATTTATAAATTAGAGTATTTTTATCGTGAAAGAAAGTAGCTATAAGGTTGATGATTGAGCGAAATGGCCGACGCTTTTTCTGTTTGGGATTGATGTTGTCTTGCACACGTGTCGAGATATTTTGAGATGGTCTTTTCTTTCATTTGTTGGCACATGTTGGCTTGGGTGAGTCCTATCACCTATGGACTATGGTCTGACTATTATTTTGTGTAACGTGGATCCTAGTCAAGTATCACGATTGTCTCTTTATCTCTAAGACTCTAACTAAATGTTAATGCTTGAGCTTGAGAAGCTTTTGGTCAATATGAAAAGTCGCTAGTCATTCGTTTATTTCATTCAAACCTAGTACATATGTCCTAGATTTCCACCAGGATGAGATGACTTGATAAAGAAGAATTATTCATTGAAACCACATTTTTCATTCATCCGGAATTTAAGGAGGAGTTACGTCCCGAGAATAAGAATGATACAAGCTTAAAATCCTATGTATCGACTATTAGGCCCAACATATACAACCTAAGTGACGAAGAGCGCCATCAGTGCCAAACCTTCCGGTCGATGTCTTTCAAGTGTGAATTTTTCTTGGAGCAGTAGAAATCCATTAGAGCTTTCTCATAAAAAAAAGAGAAACAAGTTGGCTTAATGGAAAACCTTGGATGGTCTTAAAAAATCTTTGAAATCTCAAAAGCCAAGTGACATCATTTAGCTAAGATTTCGACAAAAAATATGAGAGTACTATTAAATTTGATTTCATTTTTCTAAAAGCGCCATAGATATGTTAGAATTTATCCAAGTATATCAATCAGTTAAAAGACTTAGTCTGAAGTTACTTAGAGTTCTTCCATATTGAGTAGGAAGGTCGACGAGATCAATATGATTGCTCGGCCACTCAACGGAGTTGTTTGGCGTTTCCTTTAATGTGGACAATAAAGAGCCAAATCGGACGCGTAAGGTCGGTGAACTAGGTGGATAGTGCGGTCAACACAATGGCCGTTATGGAGATAGGACGCGATGCGATGGATGGATCCTTCCACTCATCTTTGAACCGAGACAGATAATTGAAATCATTCATATTGATCCCACCGCATTTATGGGCCACATATATTAAACTATTTATTATCAAATACGAGTTGGAGCACTAATAGAGTAGGGTAGAGTGGGTGTAATTGATAGCATGGTTCTGAGGACTTAAAATAACCATGTTGGTCATAGGTAGGTCTGTCGGGTGACACTACCTCTTTTTCGTCCCACCTCTCTACACACGTGGGGCGGACCACCACTATTGTTAGACTGCCTCTATGGTTCGAGCCTCGTGCCAACTGCATCACATTAAATGTGAAAGACTCCTTATAATGTGACATAAGACATAAATGTGGGAAGACGTGACATGCATTAAATGTAAAAGACATCTTGATGGCGTGACATAAAGTAAAGGTGGAAAGACCGACATACATTAAATGTGAAAGACACCTTATGATGTGAAATAAATCATAATGTTGGGAAGCTTACCAAAAATTAACTATGAGACACTATAAAAGAGAGGGTAAACTATCTCATTTTAAAGGATGGTTTCACTATATCTCGATTATTTCTCTTACAACAAAATACACCTCTTTTGTTTACTAATTTGATCATTTTGTCGGAGTGCTAACGTTGGAGTCCTTCCGATAGTCTTGTGCAGGAAGACAACGGATGATCGAATTAGGAATCTTGGGAAATCTCAATTTTTGGGACCGGTCACAGACTCACATATGGTCAAACTAAGAAGTCAAATCGTAATATGGCATTCGCTTTCTATACAAGGTTTTCGAATATTATTATTTTCGTAGCAATTGAGTTGCCACCCTGGATTTTCTAATTTTTTTTAATATCTCAGACATATTAAATAAGTTTTAACATATTTTAGTTTAAACTCATATTATACTCTTATGATACTTGTTACCGATAATTAAAAAATATTTCTGTTTCACAAACATATTCTTAAGTGCTATTAAATATGTTGTCCTTTTTTAAGTGAAACGTTTACTACAAGTATAATACACTAATTAATTTATTTTAATATATTTTACAATATTTAATTTAACACAAAATATATTCAAAATTTATTTATAAGTGATATTCAAATATTGTATAAAGAAAAATAAAATATATTGATTATTATTAAAAAATATTTTCAACTTATTTATAATTATAAATTCATTAATATAACGTACTTTTAAATTAATCTTTTATAATTTAATTTTAAATATAAATATAAATACAATTCATTTAAAAATAATGTTAAATTAAGCCGTATGTTTACTAGGACAATTATTTTATATTTATATTTTAGCCGTTTATACGAGTACATTTTATCAATTATTTTTGAATTGTTTACTGATTTTTTCATCGAATTTTTAATAAATATTAATACATACTTGCACGTATAAAATGCTAAAATCTTAGGCTTATATGGAAGTATTTTCATAGTCCGATTTCGAGTTTATAGTGTTGGAAAATGAATTTTCAAACTTAACTAATTTTAAATCGAGAATTGAGAATATGTTTGGTTTGTTGTCCAATTCACTTGTTTGAAAATGAGAATATGTTTGGTTATAGTTTTTCAAATGTATTTTTGATATAGGTTTCTGATTTTAGTTTATTTTTATCTAGGTTTGTATTGGAATGGAAAATTGTTTGGTTGTGTTTTCAAAAGAATATTTTTCATAAAAAGTAAAAATTAGAAATGACTTCATTTCTCTCAAAAACTTTTGAAATAAACATAAACCCATATTTCGGAATAGTTGGAAAGTTGAAAAATGGTGTTGGAAACACAACCATACAAGCCCTTACCTTCCCATACTTAACTAGCTTACTTTTGAATTAGAAAAAAACTACTTGACACATCACTCCTTAGAATGTCAACGAAACCTTTAATTCTTTAAATCCACTTGATTTCCATTTTTAAAAAATTATTTTCCTGAGTAATGCAATGTTAAGCACGCATAAGTTTTGTTGAATCTTCAATTATCTATGGCGTGTGAATCATACCCACAAATTATACATATAAATGCAGTTATTGTAATTTGTAACGCAATAAAAATTTTAATGGATCAATATATATTAGATTTAGATGCATGGATTAGATTAGCCTATCCAACAATTACCTTGGGCTAGGTCCATACGGTGAGGCTAAGCTGAAAAGATGGAAGTGTATGGGCTTGATCTGGTTGAAAAATACACTATTTGGGCTCGACAAAGCAACTATGAAGGTTTGCGCTACAGGGCCAACATAGTTTGGCCTAGGGGCCAAAGCTATTCCAATTTTTGGGTGAAATACCCTACGTCCCTACATCCCAAATGGAGTTCAATTTTTCTTAAGGTTCAGTTAAGTACCAACTTTTTCAAAATTATAAATACACCCTTCACATTTGTTTCTATTTTACAAATTAGGTAAATAAAAATATCAAAAGGGTGTTTGTATCACTTTAAAGGGTTATTTATAATTTTGAAAGATTACTCGAGTTTTTTTGTAATTAGGCTAACATAAGAGGGTAGTTTTTGTAACTATTCATTTTTCTTATTTAAAACTATGCAAAAGTTTGGTTCTCACAAATTGGTATTGGTCATAATAGTTAACTGAATACACGTGTCAATCATCCACACGGTAGAATATGAGATGAAACACAGTCTTAGAATAAAAGATTCCATCCGGTTAACTTATTGAGATGTTACTATTGAGTTGTCCCACACTGATCAAATATCGGAAGAGAACCTACTTTATAAGCTAAATGATTTACTCTTCCTATCACTAATTGGTTTTAGGACGGAACGTCACTTGATATGGGCTTAGACTCTCCCTCTCATATTGAGTACACTTTATGGATATGAGTCGTACCAAATCCCCTGAATTTAACATAACTAATGTAAATTTCTCACCAAAATATGGAAATTTTGCCCTCATGCCACAATCCATGTAAAAGGAATATATGATGTCAAGCATCAGACCCTAAGAAGTTTTCATTTGGAACATAGAATAGAAAAGGCCATAATACTTCACAAAACATAAAAAAAAAATGTTCATCCAATTCTTATCCTCATCACATATTTACTCTTTTATATTTTTCCCTTTGTGTGGTACTATTCGAATCCTATCTTATAAAATTATACACTAGCCACATATAAGTTATCACCTTGGCCTAAAGCTTAGTATTTGCTCATCCATCCTCTCAGAATCACACATATGAAACGAAATATAAACATCCACGCACTATTCCTAGATATGGTAAAAGTTGCAAATATCCCTTTTTGAACATATATGGGAATCTTTCTGCTTTATTTCTTGGTATCAAACTTTTATTTAAGTGTCAAAAATTTAAAGATTGGAACATTCTTGTTTAATTAACATGGTTTGCATTGCATTTTATTAGTTAGGACTTTGGAAAGTGAATAAGATGATTATTGTTTTATATTTCAATCTTGCACAAGCTCCTAGTAAATCATGCAAACCAAACATTATTCAATAAGAACTAACAAAGATTTTTGTTGTCTGATTTTATAAAATGGCCATAAGACCCAATGCTTTATGGAGCAAAATATTGGCGACTAAATATATATGAACACGAATAAAAACGAGAGTAGCAAAAATGAGAATGTTAATATGGATGTGCAGACACACTAGATTAGATAGAATAAGAAATGAACACATTAAAATAAAGAGGAGGAGAAAGACCAATAGATGAGAAAATTAGATAAACACAATTAAATTGGTT